>CM060913.1:296234955-296722455 GCA_030737875.1 Allium sativum | reverse complement strand
GAATTTCAAACCCTATACTTTCTGTATGTATTTCATTTGATTAAAACTAGAGTTCGAAAAATATTTTCCCAACTTGATTAAATCGATCAGGATTCCTATACTTTAAGAATGAATTTGAATAATGGGAATGGTTTAAGCAGTCATTAATGGCAGATAGTATAGGTCATTCATTCCTCTCTAACACTCCTTTGGGGTTTAAAATGCAAAACCGACATATAGAAGACTAACTTTTACTATAAAGATGACACTACACTTTCAGTACTGATGGATTCGACATTGATCCACTGTTAGTTCTCTTTAGTTTTTTTTTGTTCTCCCACATTGATATTTATGTTCATTTTGGTTTCAACCTAATTAGTATCAAAATAGTGTAAAAAATGTTATCAAAATTTGTGTTTTCCTTCTTTTTAGTGTCGGAAAAACTTAAAATTATGACATTGAGAAATATTGATTTTTTTGTGTCGGAAAAACTTAAAATTATGACATTGAGAAATATTGATTCTGACTTCATCGGTTTCAGGTTTATTTATTTTTTCCTAATATCAGTCAAGCATTCATTATCGATACCAAAATGTTTTGGTTTCGGTTGGACCGACACTATGAATTTTAGCTATCTCAACTTCGACTCTCCCAATATCAGAGCCTTTTGTCATTTTGGTTTTGGTGTCGGGGTAGTTAGCATGATTGATACCAAACACTTTACTGTTTTCAAATATCTATAAAGAGCACAATTCTATACATGAGTTTTGCCAAGAATATGATCGTAATAATTTGTGTTGTGCTTCAAAATTCATGGATTTACCAAATTTCTAATGTTAATAAGTTTTCATGGTAATTGCAAATTTATGAATGACTCAAGATAGTTTTTGTAAAAATATGGTACTGATATGTGTTATGGAATAATATCACCTGACAACATTATGTTTGATAAGAAAGGTACTGGCAAATCAAAATCCGGTGACTCTGTCACTCCTTGGGTAAAAATGGTATTTTTTCCACAACCATCTCTAATCAACACTCAAGATGAAGTAAACGCCTTTCTCGGGAGCTTTAGTATGCTGCCCCTAATCAAGAGACCATCCAGAAGCCGTCTGGAGGGATACTTTGCATATACTGCCATCCACATTTGGCACCGGGATTCTTCCACTTCCCGACTTTTGTCTCGAGGCTTTTGCATGATCTAGGAATTGCTCCCATTCAATTTTCACCAAACACCGATACTCTCCTCATATGCCTTGAGATTTTAGCGCTTGAATCAATTCAAGCTTCCCTCAGCTCCAACCTTATTCGTCACTTGCTACGTTTATCATAAGGAGCAAATTCGCCCATCCTGCGCGTAAATCCTATAAAGAAGCTGATCAGTGACAGTATCAACAAGTCTAAACCCTGGGAAAATCATTTTTTCTATATTAGCCCCCATCATCTCAGGCACTTTTACAGATCTTGGTGAGCTTTCTGCCCTTAAAATGACTGTGCCATTTCCATGCTTTGTCTGACTTTGCTTCTTTTCAGATCCTACCTCCAAGAAAATAATTTTGAAGGATGGAGAAACTCAGGCTGTTGAAATTATTTTCGAGGCATCTGAAAGATCGGGCAACCAATCAGTTTTCCTAACTCTGAACAATCTTCGCTAATATAGCCTTCTTCCTCCCAGGCAAAAGATTGCGGGGAAACTGCCCATCCATTTTCTGGTGCTAAACACTTATCCCCCACATTCTAATACATTCAATGCATCGACTCTCCTTTTTCAGGGCATATCGGGTGGGGTCGTTTTTCTTTTCTAAAGAAATGTATAAATTTTATGATTTAGCTTTCCTATTCCTGATTTTGTGACATAATTATTTTTGATCAGGACCCCAACTTCTGAGGAAGTATCTGCTCCTGATGCTCTAGCCCAGTCTGATTCTATTGCTACAAAAAGGCTTGATTGATTCATTGCTGAACCATCACCTAAAAGATAGAAAAGTGATAGCTCCATCCCTTCTATCGAAGATGTCATTGATATAACTGATGAGCAAAGGACTTCTGGACCTATAGTTTCTGCTGCTGAAGCTGCTCTTGATATCAGCCTTTCCTACATAGCGAATCCTAGAAGAAAGCTTGTGGGAAGCCTTTTGGTACAAGACCTTCCAAGTGCATCTGACGCCAGAGAACATGATCTTGTCCCACCTTCGTCTCCTCGGTATGATGATTTCCCAAGGTCACCCTGCTGACCTTGGAGAATTTATAAGGCTTGCATTCTCTTCTGCCAATACTGCTAATATTTCACTGTCGTCCTAGTCTTCGGAGTTGGAAATTTTTTACCACCATCTCATCAAGCGAAAGCCTTTAGTAAAGTCTTATCTTTCTTAGACTCTTTTTCATTTTAATTACACAAAGGCTGATTTGGCTCTACTCCTTTTTAGGTGACTTAAAGCTGGCTCTTGCTCCGAGGAATAACTTTTTCGACTTCCTCCGAGACTATCAAGCTTCAAGAAGAGAAAAGTGCCTTGGAAGCTAAAGCTAACTCCTTAATCACAGCAAAGGAGAAGAGTGATGATGATTGCGAGAGACTTAAGGCTTCTCTTGAGAAAGCTGAGTCAGATCTTGAAAAGGAGATCAGGCTAAGAAACTTCTATCTGACCAGGTTTCAACTATTGAGAATAGGCAGGCGGAGATGGTGATTGACCGTGCCAACGAACTAAAGAAGAGAAATAATAAGCTTTCTAACATGAAGCGAACAATTCATGAAGCCAAAATAGAATTTTTAATTTTCTGAAAACTCATTTTCCAAATGCTTCTCTGGAATACTATGAAGATGCTATTTTCCTTGCATTTTCCAAAAATTTCCAAAAATGTCCTGAGATTGGGTTTCCTTCTGTTCCCCCTTTGTCCGGAGTAATGTTATGGAAAGGATTCAGTTAGTCAAACAAGGAGTTGCAGTCCTCAAGAAAGAAAAGACAAAGCTCGAGGATCTCATATTTATAAAGGACTTGCATGATGACTCCGATGAGGAAGAGGAATATATAGTTTGTAACGACCTGACTTTCGAATACCTCGGAATTCATGTCGTTATATATGAATAAATGATAGATAGAAGTCAAAACTAAAGAAAACATCAAAATCTCACAGGGGAATTAGAAAAAATATAATACCAAGTAATATTACATATCAGAAGCAAAGTACATTACAGTATGTCATACATATGGATACATGTCATCACAAATTACAGACTTAAACCTTTGTGATAAACCAAATTGTAGATAATTATACATAAACATCATGGATAAACCAACTTGCAGATAATTATACATATGATAGATAGGCCAGCATGTAGAACCTTCCCTTTCAGCTATTCCAAAAGTCAGATGTCGTTTCACTTGTCTACTCATAACAAGTGTTATGAGTACCTAAGAGTTTAGGGAAAACATAGAAAAATAAACTCTGGGTCAATCAGGGACCGGTGTGAGTAAACGATTTTAAAACATGTTAAGAATTCAACAATATCTCATAAGACTGCGCCATACGTACGGAACAGGTTTTTACCTTATGAGAACGAAAACAGTTTGCATATTGAAATCAAATATTATGATAATGTCTAGGGTTTTCACAAATAATTTAGAATCTAGTACAATGCTTGCATCTCACATTCTACTTACATAATATACAAAACAAAACCATGGGCTCTTATTGGGAAATGGATTTCCAACTATGAAAAGGTATGGAGCCACCTTCCAATAGTGTACCTCTAGAGAGGAATACACTGGGTTCAACAAGAACTTCTTGTAACCCAGCCACACATGACCGACCACTCATTTCTCCTGAGTGTATTGAATGTCATGACCAATGGTTGTGTACGGCAACCATTTCCTGAAAGAGACAGCATCGATAGAATAAGGAACAAAAGGAACATCTCTAGATAGCTGATAATACAACCTAATGGGAGCGACCCACATAGCCATGTTGCATTCCCGATTTTTGTCATTTCCTGGTTGTGAAGCTTGAGGATAAACTTACCTTTCACACACTTTTTATTTTCTTTGACTGCCACATCGTTAATTCCACCAATCACTAATTGACTTCTCCAAATATATATTATGGGTATAAAGCAAGAGAAACGAATTCCTCTACCACCACATAAATACGTTTGAAAAGATCAATGTACGTGATTAGTTAGGAATACTCTCTCAGACATTCGTCCATACAAGTTGTCCTAGAATTAGACAAACTGAAGGCATTATTCTATAAACCCATCTTAAACAATTTCTCCCTAGGACTTATAGAACAATCCTTGCATAACTCCGTCTTTTACTATCTTTGATAATTTTCGACTTGCAACGAAAAAATTGAATCGAAGAGGAATATAAATTCCGAACTCTTCGAAACGATTGATGTTAATATCTTTTAGAGACAAGTGACATTTAAACGGAGTGATTATTATAAAATTTGATTTTCAGTATTCCCCTTTTATTTTTTTGTCAATTTGATTTTTTAAATCATTTCTTGATATTAAAAAGATTATCGATTTAAGTCAAAAAATAATACTTTGATGTTTTAGTAAAAACGTTCGAATTTTTCATCGAAAGTTAATCATCTTCCCTTATTTATGGTGGATCATTGATTTTAATTAAATATATCAAAAAATTTATCAGTTACCTAGTATTGAAATGATTTGATAAATTATTCCCTTTTTATTTAATTGAATTATTCACATGAATAATTAAAATTAAACTAATAGAACTTTGATTTCATATATAAATATATTTATAAGTGTATGATTAACGTCACATTTATTTTCTTACCGTCTTATGAACATATTATAGTTCTAAGCTCATATAAGTATATCTTGCTGTACTATTATTTTTAAATTGAATGCTTGTTTAAACTATCCCATTTAATTAAAACAATTGGTTAAATTTAAACAAAACAACATCCCTTTATTCCATTCTCTATTTCATTTACTGGCCTGTTCCAAACTCCTAGCCCACTTCTTTTCTAACTCCTCTTATTTCTTCTATTCAAAATTTAAGCCAAAATTTTCTCAACCCATCTGGCCCATTTCCTTTATTTTTAATTTTCTTTTATTTAAAACTTGTGTGACCCAAAACTCAGCCCAATTCCTCTTCATTTCTCATGCACCCACTCCTGTACATCTCTTTTCCCTACCTACTTCTGTTTTTCTTTCATTCGAAAAATGTCTCCTACTCCCCTGTTGCTACTCATTCCTTCCTAATCTAGTTGTTGTCGATCCACTCTCTGATCGATCATCACAGATCGTCAATGCTGCCACATCCCCAACTCTCTTCTCTCTGTTGCTAACCCTTCTGTTGCATTGCATGAATCCAACGCAATAACACATGCTTGCTTCCAGTTTCCATATTCATCCTTAATTTCTCACATGATCCTACATTTATTATTGTAATTAACACCATATATATGCGAGATTGAATCACTACCTTGAGTGCAAACTAAGTTGTTTTCATAATTTAAAATGTATCGACTATATACTGACATGCGTGCCATGTCTAGTAAGACACTACTTACATTTTTTGTCTGTTTGCAATATATACATGCATGAGATTCTTCATTTCATTTGGTTGAAGAACCTAGGGAAATGTCTGGAGGGTCAACTGCCTTATGATCATCATTAGAAGATAAACACGAGAAGCTGTTTCAATGTTTGCATTATCATTTTTTAATTTTGGCTTTTTTATATGACTCAGTTGAAATAGAAGCATTAGTACTTGTCTGATCATGTTGTACTTGAGACATACAGTTAGCTGTCTTGCTATCATGATTTTAATCAGTTTATACTAGAATACAAAATGTAGCTATATGCAATATCATTATTCACAGCCAAAGACAACCCAAAATGATGTTCAAATTATCGAATTACTTTTATACAGCTAGGTTAGTGGAATTCATAGAGTCTAAGGTTGCCGCTGCTATCAAAGAGACATTGGCAAAGCAAAACAAACATCTTGGGACTACCATTTAGTGTGCACATGCACACGCGGGTTAGCCCAAAACCAACCCTTTTCACTGACTCCTCACACGCATGAACTACACAGGAGTCATATCTAGTTGCTCAGGCGCCCTCCGATCTCTTTGATCGAAAAAACATGTTTCACAACCGAATTGGCGCAATCACCCTTCAGTACCTCCTATCAAAAATGGCATGTATTCATCCAACTAGTCAATCGATCGGCCTCTGTCATGTATTATTGACATTATGACCGAACCCCACCCCAATTATCTCAACACTTGATCAACCCACCACACAGCAGTACAACGCCACTTTCACTGTAAAAACTAACCCCTCAAAATCCTATGTTGATCAATAACTAAAAATTTATACATTTGAAAAATATTTTTGGATTTTTCCTAGCTTCACTCGATTATACAACTCCTCCATACCAAATTTCAGCATCAACGATTCCCCAGATTGCTGGCAACAACATAGATTTTCATTTGCAGCAAACATGTTTATACACCTAAATTTGAAAACTGGGTTGGTTGAAAAATATTGTTTTCTCACTTCAGTTCCTTTGTTGTATATGTTAACTAAGTATACATATATAGTTTGTTGTTGCGGCTTATTTTATTATTAACTAGGAACCAAATGAACAATTTCACGAAGAGACTAAAGTATAATCTACACTAACCACATAGATACGAGGATTTGAAATAAACAGAGTAATATTCTTTCGCAATGTATAAACAATTTACATTAATAAGGGTGACTCAGGTGTTCGGTCAAGCTACTATGGGTTTAGCAGTAATAGTTTACAATGTAATTAATTATAACCAGTACCTCGTATATAAACATAAAACTTGCATGGGTTTTAAATAGAAAAATATTGAGTATTTACTCACTTCCTTCTATGCTATAAAATGCTTCTATGCCTTGTTTCTTCTTTAGTTTTCTTTGATAGAATGCTGGTGCTCCTATTTATAGGTGTGTTAAAATCTTAAACGAATGTGTTCATTAAATGAACGAAAAGAAAATTCATGTGCAGAAATGTTTTCTTCAGACCTTCCTAGCTGATTGAAAGGAGAAAACTAGATTCTACTAGTTGTTTTGATGTGCACATCCTAAGTTTACTAGCCGAAAGACTGTAGTATAGATTCAATATGCAAGTTGACTTTTGATTTTGGTATAAATTATTCAAAAGAATGAACTCTTGGTTACTAAGGAAATGTCCTTATTTAATACCCTGGCCCGAGTACTACATGTTTTGTCAAAAGGAAAAGTATCCCTTGCGCTCTGTTTTGATGTGGAAAAGAAATGGTTCCAATTCTAGATATACCAAGCTAGATGCTATACTTATCATATGGCTGAGGAAAAGTTGTAATGACTTGGCAAAAATATTGTTTTAAATCTTACTTTGCTGCCATGTTTTTACGTGCTCTTTAAATGCATTAGTACTTGTCTAACAATGTCATGAGTGTATGCAAATCATACCTCCATCAATCTTGTTAAATACTAAGTGTTGTCTTTCATGTCACCATTTCTTATGTATGAAGTGAAAAAATAAACTTCCTTAATTTATTTATTATAGATAACTTAGAATTAATTGAAGATGCGGAACTGAGATAAGTATTTGCTTAAATTCTTATTTAACAAACAAAAACATGGAAGATATTTTCATAACAACTTCATACATATATAAATACATATGTATGCATGAAAGATAAATTACCTTTTTCTACATGTATTAAATTAAATACTCATAATTAATTGGTTAGTTATGTAATCATTAACTTATTGTTTAGCAAAAGCTAGTTAAAAACCCCAGGATATTACAATCTATCCCCTTTAAAAGAATTTCATCCCTGAAATAAAAAATTAATGAGTAGATTCCAGTTATAATTAGAGTTATAAGCTCATATGTATATAAATAACCAACACACATCAGCAATTTGTTATTTATCACAGTTATTTCCAAACTAGAAATATATGCCACTATGGTTGGAAAACATTTCCATTTCTGTATTACTATTCCTCAACATCTATTAGTTCCTAACCATAAATCGGTAAGCGAATGGCCCTCAAACTATAAACCCCGAAGATCGAAATCCACATCTGATCGATGCCCAGAAAATCATTCAACTTAACCAATCTCTGGTTAGTTTCCAATTCCTTAACCCCAAATCTTAATTCCTCATCAACACACATGTTACCGTATACTTAAAATATTCTTGATTATATTTGGAAAATAAATTCCAAACCCTTTTTTACTTCCTTAATTTGAATCAACCCGTTCAAATATATTTATCTGTCCTAAATCCTCTTCTTGAACTCGAATCCATATTCAACTCACCAGGTCAATACACTTAACCATGTTAATTTCTTTCCACAGTCTTCGTTAACTAATTAATTATTAAATTAGTTATCTCCATTCTGGAACTTATAAACCTGATTCTAATACAAAAATCAATTTTTTCAATTATCATGGGTTCATGTCCAGATAATACTTAACTCTAGACTTGATTACTGGAAATATAATTTTTCTTTCAATTTATAATTTAACTTTATTTCTTATATCAATATAATTAGATATCATTTTAATAATTCAACCCAATTCAAGTTATTCTAGAGCTAACCCTAATTAATTTAACTCTTTTATTTAAAAAGATAGAATACCTTCCATAACTTCTTCATTTCCACATCTTCATAGGTCGATGGCCTATCCATTAAGGCATAGACCTTTTTTTGTGTTCCCTTTTTCATAAGCGGAAAATCTTTGATCAAATGTTCGGGATGAAGACATTTATAGCATAAAATCTGCTGGACAATAGCATTACCGGTCATTGTGGTTTCTGTTGAGGTTGCTCTGGCTTCTTGACCTCCGAATTCTTACAAAACCTAGTGCATCCTTTCTCTTTACAGTTGTGGCACACAAAATCCTTGTAAGGATCCTGGGACTTCTCCTCACCCATCTTTCCATTTTCCTTGGTTTTCCAATTTGAATTAAACTTTCTTTTATTAGGATTTCCTCCACCGGTTTCTCCAGTCTTCTTCTTTGCCATTGGCTTCTTTGCATCTAATGCTTCATATCGAATGGTTATGTCCAATAAATCAACAAATGGATCCTTCAAATGTCTAATCATCTTAACCTGTAAACTATCCTTCAAACCTTCTATAAACATCTCGTTTTTCTTAAGTGAAGTCTTGATCAACTCTGGTCCAAAATAGAAAAGTTCATCAAACTTATTCTCGTATTCAGCTATCGACATCTTTCCTTTCTTGAGATCTATGAAATCCCAATACATCCTAGTTTTTCCTGCAGTAGGAAGAAACTGTGCTTCTAACTCTTCTTTGAATTTTTCCTAAGTAAAGTCGTCTTCAAGAACATTCGCAGTTTGTGCATCCCACCGGATTGTAGTTGCCACGAAGCTAAAAGACGTTTCCGCTCATCGTTCAATTTCAATCCTTTAAAAATTCTCTCACAAGACCTTAACCATGCTTAAACTTCTATAAAAGATTTGGTTCCCTTAAAAAAATTTCTTCCTAGAGTGGTATAATCCTTACAGATAGTCGCGACATTTGACCTTGGTTGAACTGGGATAACTTCTTCCACAGTTTCTACTTGATTCTGGTTGGTGTCATGCCCATTGGTAGTGGTAGTTCCACTAGATCGACCTCTCCTTCCATGGCTATTCATACTTAATTACCTGAATATGACGAGTTGATAATCAAAACTTGATCGAGTGTTAAAATACTCAATTATCTAACTCAAGTTGATCCCTCCCAAGTATGTATATATATTATATATAATAAAATCAAATTACAAATATGCTCTCTCAATATTCAATCAAAGCCTAGGTATTCAGTAACCTAAGCTCTGATACAAACTGTAATGGGCTGACTTTCAAACACCTCGGAAGTCGTGTCATTATATTAGAATAAAAGATATATAGACGATAAACTAAAGAAAACATCAGAATCTCACAACGGAACTTGAAAAAATATAATACCAAGTAATATTATATATCAGAAGCAAAATACATTAGAGTACATTATACATATGGATACATGTCATCACAAATTACAGACTTAAATATTTGTGGTAAACCAACTTGTAGATAATTATACATAAACATCATGGATAAACCAACATGTAGATAATTATACAAATGATATATAGGCCAGCATGTAGAACCTTCCCTTTCAGCTGTTCCAAAAGTTAGAACCCGGTTCACCTGTCTACTCATAACAAGTGTTAAGAGTACCCAAGAGTTTATTGGAAAATAAAGAAAAATAAACTCTAGGTTAGTCAGGGACTGGTGTGAGTAAACGATTTTAAAACAAGTTAAGAATTAAACGATATCTCATAAGACCACGCCATAAGTACGGAATGGGTTTTTACCTTATGAGAACCAAAACATTTTGCATATTGAAAATAGATATTATGATAATGTCTAGGGTTTTCACAAATAAATTAGAATTTAGTAGAATGCTTGCATCTCACATTATACTTGCATAATATACAAAACAAAACCACAGGCTCTTATTGGGACATGGATTTCCAACTATGACAAGGTATGGAGACACCTTCCGATAGTGTATCTCTAGAGAGGAATACACTGGGTTCAACAAGAACTTCTTGTAACACGGCCACACATGACTGACCACTCGTTTCTCTTAAGCGTATAGAATGTATATCACCAATGGTTGTGTACGACAACCATTTCCCGAAAGGGGCAACATCGTTAGAATAAGGAACAAAAGGATAGGTGATAATACAACCTAATGGGAGCGACCTACATATATGCTGCCTGCTCCATTTTTTTTTTCATTTCCTAGTTGTGAAGCTTGAGGCCAAATTACATTCGACACACTTTTTATTTTCTTTGAATGCCACATCGTCAAAACCCGCCAATCACTAATTAACTTCTCCAAAAGTATATTATGGGGATAAATAAAGATAAACGAATTCCTCTACTACCACATAAATATGTTTGAAAAGATCAATGTACGTGATTAGCTAGGGATACTCTATCAGACATTCGTTCAACAAGTTGTCCTGGGATTGAACAAACCGATGGCATTATTCTATAAACCCATCTTAGGCAATTTCTTCCTAGGATTTATAGAACAATCCTTGCATAACTCCATCTTTTATTATCTTTGATAATCTTCGACTTGCAATGTAAAAATTGAATCGAAGTGGAATATATATTCTGGACTCTTCAAAACGATCGACGTTAATATCTTTTAGGGACAAGTGACATTTAATTGGATTAGATTATTATAAAATTTGATTTTCAGTATTCCCCTTTTATTTTTTTTTGTCAATTTGATTTTGTAAATCATTTCTTGATATTGAAAAGATTATCGACTTAAGTCGACAAATAATACTTCGATGTTTTAGTCAAAACATTCAAATTTTTCATCGATAGTTAATCATCTTCCCTTAGTTGTAGTGGATCAATGATTTTAATTAAATATATCAAAAAAATTATCAGTTACTTAGTCTTGAAATGATTTGATAAATTATTCCCTTTTTATTTAATTGAATTATTCACACGAATAATTAAAATTAAACTAATAGAACTTTGATTTCATATAAAAATATATTTATAAGCGTATGATTAACATCATATTTATTTTCTTATCGTCTTATGAACTTATTATAGTTATAAGCTTATATAAATATATCTTGCTATATTATTATTTGTAAATAGAATGGTTGTTTAAACTATCCTATTTAATTAAAACAATTGGTTCAATTTAAACACAACAACTTCCCTTTATTCCATTCCCAATTTCTTTTACTGGCCTGTTCTAAACTCCTAGCCCACTTCTTATCTTTCTCCTCTTATTTCTTTTATCAAAACTTAAGCCAAATTTTTCACAACCCATCTGGCCTATTTCCTTCATTTTTAATTTGCTTTTATTTAAAAGTTGTGTGGCCCAAAACTCAGCACAACTCTTCTTCATTTCTCACGCACCCTCTCCTGTACACCTCTTTTCCCTACCTACTTCTGTTTTTCTTTCATTTGAAAATGTCTCTCTTACTCGCCTGTTGCTATTCAATCCTCTCCACTCTAGTTGTTGTCGATCCACACCATGATCCATCATCACAGATCATCAGTGCTGCCGCATCCCCAACTCTCTTTTATGTGCTGCTAACCCTTCGGTTGCATTGCATGAATCCGACACAATAACACATGCTTGCTTCCAATTTCCATACTCATCCTTAATTTCTCATATGATCTACATTTATTACCATAATTAACACCATATATATGCGAGATTGAATCACTACTTGGAGTGCAAACTAAGTCGTTTTCATAATTTAATATGTATTAGCTCTATACTGACATGCATGCTATGTTTAGTAAGATACTACTTACATTTTTTGTCTGTTTGCAATATATGCATGCACAAAATTCTTCATTTCATTTGGTTGAAGAAGCAAGGGGAATGTCTGGAGGGTCAACTGCCTTATGATCATCATTAGAAGATAAACAGGAGAAGTTGTTGCAACATTCGCATTATCATTTTGTAATTCTGGTTTTTTTTACATGACTCAATTGAATTAGAAGCATTCTTGCTATCATGATTTTAATCAGTTTATATTATAATACAGAATGTAGCTATATGTAATATCGTTATTCACAACCAAAATAGGTTAGTGGAATTCAAAGAGTCTAAGGTTGCCGCCGCTATTAAAGCGACATTGGCAAAGCAAAACAAACATCTTGGGACTACCATTTAGTATGCACATGCACACGCGGGTTAGCCCAAAGCCAACCCTTTTCACTGACTCCTCACATGCATGAACTACACTGGAGTCATCTCTAGTTGCTCAGGCACCCTCTGATCCCTTTTATCGGGAAAACATGATTCACCACCGAACTTGCGCAATCACCCTTCAGTACCTCCCATCAAAAATGGCCTGTAGCCATCCAATCAGTCAATCGATCAGCCCCATATTTTTGTCATGTGTTACTAACATTATGACTGATCCTTATCCCAATTATCTAAACACTCTATTAGCCCATTACACAGCAATTCAACTCCACTTTCATCGTAAATACTAACCACTCAAAATCCTATGTTGATCAATAACTCAAAATTTATACATTTGAAAATTATTTTTGGATTTTTCCTAGCTTCACTCGATTATGCTGCTCCTTTATACCAAATTTCAGCATCAACGATTCCGGATTGTCGGAAACAACCCATATTTTTATTTGCTGCAAAAATAGGATTTCTCATTTTCCTCTTCATTAAAAATAATGATTTTGGTTTCAAAAATCATATTTTTCAATTGTAAACATGTTTGTACATCTGCATTTCAAAACTATGTTGGTTGAAAAATATTGTTTTCTCACTTCAATTCCTTTGTTGTATATGTTAACTACGTATACGCATATAGTTTGTTGTTGTGGCTTATTTTATTATTAACTAGGAATCAAATGAACATTTTCACGAAGAGAAATAAAGTTTAATCTACACTAACCATACGGATATGAGGATTTGAAAATAACTAGAGTAATATACTTTCAAAGTGTACACACAATTTACATTAATAAGGGTGACTCAGGTGTTTGATCAAGCTACTATGGGTTTAGCAGTAATAGTTTACAATGTAATTAATTATAACCAGTACCTCGTATATAAACATAAATGAACTTTCATGGGTTTTAAAGAGAAAACTAGTCAGTTTACTCACTTCCTTCTATGCTACAAAATGCTTCTCTATCTTGTTTCTTCTTCAGTTTTCTGCTGAGACAACCCAAACTCGCCCGTAAGGGAAAGCCCGAATTGAGTTGAGAACACGACAAATCAGAAAATAAGCTATAGAACATTTCATTGCTTATTACAACAATTTACATCAGAGTACAAGAATATGACGGAGTATGAATAAATAATATACATTTGACAAATATCAGAGATTTACAAATTATTATGCAGCGGAAAACAATACAAAACACAACTGAAATAAATACACAGATACAGAGCTTTTTGAATATAGTTCCAGTTGTAAATCCAGGATCCGGTGAATATAATATCTGCAAAACCAAAACTACTAGCTGCCCGTGTGGAAAATAGGGGCACCCAAAGTTTAGGTTAAAACAGTAAACTCCAGGCCAGTCATGTGACTGGTGTGAGAATTAAAACAGTTATTAAATATTTACTTTAAAATAAAGTAAATAAAGGGACCATGCCGTATAACACGGAATGGGTTTCCTCCCAAGAATACTAATGCATAAAACAATCAGCGCAATGCTTTTTGGAAAAATGAAGCTATTATAAGACTCAGGTCCCATCACACAATGCAACGCAAGCTGGAGGATAGAGTTTTCCCTTATAATAGCCAAACATGCTTGGTACGTTTAAAACAAATCATTTGATACTATTATAAGTGCATAGTGTTTAAAACAACTTCAAATATAAATGTATCAATCATAGACTGCATGGGTACCATATATCATGTCGTTACTAGTTCTATAATTAAAACCGCAAAGTCACGTATTGGAAGTTAGATTTCCATCATGAACCAAGGCAAGGGATCATCCTTACCAAATTCGAGACAATCTATCCTACCATGTCTCAGGCTACAGTCGCAACTGCACCTAGGAAAATGCAGGGCTGGTCCACATTTTAAGTGGATTAGTAATCACTGAACAATACGTTTCCCCGCCCTATAGGGCGTAATGGTCAGTATGTCGACCATATCATCCACCAGCCCCGTAGTGACCGATATATCCGAGGTACCTCGCTTCCCAACAACCACATAAGTAAAAATGTCTGGGCTCCATACCATGACACCACTCCTAGCTAGAAAGAAACGCATGTCCTCCCTGACATCATTCATCCCATTTCCGGTTCATACCTGGGTGTGAGGCTCGAGAATTAACGCTACACAAAGCTATGCAATATTAAAGCCATGCTTTGATCATCAACCACAAGACTCTGCTTTTCAACAGAAGCCTTGATCCTTTGCATCTCAGCATGCCACATTGACATTCCACGCCATGTGACTGATGTTTATCGATATATAATCTCTGAGCTCGTACGTCTCAGAGAAGGGCGTTAAGCAAGAGAATAAGTTCTCCACTGCCAAACATATATATATATTTAATAGAAATCAATCAACATAGAATAAAATCCAATGTCAGACACACATCCATTTACTAGTTCATTCTGGGTCTGAGCGAAACCTGAGGCACCTTATTCCTCGCCCCATATGTCAAATACAGGAGAGAGGTCCTCGCATATCTCGTTGATCTCTAGGTACGTTTGGGTGATCACAACTTATTACCTTGTCTTGGGTGTACATCCCAATCAAGACATCAGTAATCTTCCAAACAACGTGAATATCTCCGATCTTCAACCACCGTCTTCATCGTGGAATCAGTTATTCAGAATGGGTATAAACCTAGCCTTTTCGAATAAATACATATTTTATAATCAAGTGCTATAAAACAAAACATACGCCACATTCCAATTCTAAATTTTCTTTTTTTCAAATATTCTTATACTTTGGGAAAGGTTCCCATTAATTTTATCAAAAATAAATTCTTTAAATTTATTCTGTAATCTACCTTTGGATATCAATTCAAACCAAATTAAGGTCATCCAAACTAGTCGGGATTAGCGCACCTTACCGAAGTAATCATTTGTTATATTTCCCAGTCCCAACATATTCATCCCATGGGGCAAAACTGGTAATACTCCATATCTAACACCAAACCCTTTATCGGTAAAATTAATTACCCTTCCACGTTCAAATCTAATTAAGGATTTAAATATCACTTGGAGTAAAACTGGTGATACTCCATTCTCGATAATTTCCCTAATTTGATAATTTAAATTATCACATTCTCTTTTCAATCTAATTAAATATTCATTAAAACTCCACTTAGTTTTAATATTCCCAAAAATCAATATTAATGATTATTTTACTTTGGAAACACAAACATGCCGCATCGACAATCTACACCGTACTATTGATTTCTAACGATATATAACCTCTAAGCTCGTACGTCTTAGAGAAGGGTGTTAAGCAAGAGAACAAATTCTCCACCACCAAACAGATATATATTTAGCAGAGATCAACCAAACAGTTCGAAATACAATGTTAGACATGTAATCTAATCTTTAATTGGGTTAAAGAACTAATGTCATTTAAAACACAGTTCACGATAAACCTAAAATCACATTCTATTAATTATAGAATCTTCACGGAAAACAGATCAATATATATAATCGATATAAAGTTCCATATCCAACCAATAATAAAATGGAATAATGGCAAAGCCTTTTAAATTCCATATATAATAACAGTCTTCCTCCACAGAAGTTCACTTCGATTATTACCAAATCGAATTCCATTTAATTCCAATTTATTTTATTAAATTGGAAAACTTTAGAAAATCTTAATTAAATCTTAATAAAAAGATTTTTAAATTCCAAATTACATTTCACGGTTAATCGGGTTAAAGAACAATGTTGTTTAAAACATCGTTTACTATAAACCCTAAAATACAATTCTCTTATTCAATTCCAATTAAATATTAATTAATTGGAAAACTTCACTAAATCTTAAATTAAAGATTTATTCTTTCCTTAACTGGGTTTAAGAACAGTGTTACTAAAGACACCATTCACGACAAACCCAAAATCTCATTTGATTATAATACAAGGCTCTGAATAGAAATTATATCGACTTATACTCAATATCAAATTCTGAAATCAACAAATATCGTATTGGGAATAAAGATATATATATTCCAAATTCCTCCACAATATCTATATAATCACGGAATCTAATATCGAATTCCGATGATAATTTCGACTCAAATCCATTCCAATTCATATATTGGAATTTCTGGTTATTTTTAAAACCATTTCAAATCCAATTTATTTATTTAAAAATATTGTATTATAATTCTAGTTCATTTCGATAAAAATATTTTTTTATCTTTTCAAATATGGAATTTTTCATCCCAATTCTTTCCAAATCATTTATTATGATTTTACACAAATTATTAATATTTATAATAATTTTATCCAGGCCATTTCAGTCGATTTCCATAAACGGGCATCGAACTGCACTTATAACAACCTTTTCCAAACTTAATTCGGACATAATTCCAAATCCAACCGTTAGATTTTAAATCTCTTATATTCATTGGAAAGATCTTTTTGATACGAACCCAACAGTTCTGGTTTTAGGAGAATCCGACGGTTGGATCTCCCATAATGTCAATTCGAAGTCAATGGTCGAAATTCGCGAACTACCGCAATGCAGCGCGTTCTATTCAGGCCATTCAATATATGTAATATATATATATATATATATATATTCCATCGATTTCCATTTAAAACGTATTTTATAAATCATTCTAAATTCGTTTTAAAAACGATTTCAACTTCGTATTCAATTTTAAATCAAAATTTAATATTCCATATCATTAATATATAAATGATAATATTTTCAAAACGTTAGATTTTGAAATCACTTCCTTTTTGATATTCATTATAAAATGAATAAAATAGATACAAATATCATCTGCGTCAAAATGGCGCAAATCTAATCAACACGGCTTCATATATTTAAATATTTTCGTGTCCATCCAAAATCGGACATCAAAATCATATTTTGATTGTTTTCTGAAAATTATTTTAAAATATTCATTATTCGTCATTTTAAAAATGTTCTTTAATTTAAAATATTTGTTCTTTTTGAATTGGAATCAAACACAGTCAATTACCATATAATGTTATTTATATGGATTTCATACACACGTGTACACAACAATAATCATACACAATCAGTCATCATTCAAAGTGCAATTTACAACTGTATAAGCGTTAAAAATAAATAATTGACGCTCACCACTGCCTGTCAACCCATCGATTGACGTATAACTAAATATCGGGATTAGTGTATGTCAAAAATATCATCCCAATACTCGTGTGGGATTTTCAAACAACACATACTGAACATTATTCGTGCAGTTGGGTGATGTGTAAAATTTATCGTCCCAATCAATATCAGTTAAATGGGTGTACATAAACAAATCATCTGATTTGTAAATGAATATTTATTTTCAACACATGACTATTTTATATGGTTCATATATTCAATAAAAAATATATTTTTATTGTTCAAATATTTTACTCAACACATGAATATTTTATATATTTTATATATAGAATAAAAATGGTATTTTAATTGTTCAAATATTTTATTCCATACATGAATATTTTATATATTCTATTCATACACTCTAACACAATACAATACAAACAGTCCATTCAATTCAAACAAACAATCATGGTTTGTACAATAAATGGTGTCGAGTGCTGCTAAGCACTGTCTGCATCCTAGTATATATTTTACTGGAAAATAAATAAAGTGAGAAGATGTTCCCACCTTTGGTTTCCACTCCGCTAGTCTTTAATTGATGGTTTTGGTACCGTTTGGATTTAAATTTGCACCAAATTCAAACAAGCTCCAATTTGGACCCTGTTAGTTTAGTTGCGAAGCTCTCGACTCCACGATCGCAACGGATCCTATTTCATCAATTTGGAGTTCGTGGCAAAAAGATATTAATATACAAACATAGAATATTATTTGGATAATAAGATCACTATTCACCTTCTTCTCCAAATGACACCCTCAACTTAAAATGCTCGCCATGGCCAAACTGTAAGTCGGAATTGCACAAAACCATCGCCATTCTCTCTAGCTTCTCTCCCTCTTTCCAGACTGGTGGTCCCCCCTCCAGTTTGCCACGTGAGCCCCACGATCTGCAGTCGAACGGAAAACTACTGTTTCCGTTCAACTCAGTGTTGCGGCCGCCTTGGTGCTCCAAATGCCCCTAAATTTTACTACTTGCTTGGTCTCGACCTCCCGGACAATTTTTCCTTTGGTCCCTTTGTCTGAAAAATGCACGGATCGATGGGAAATTGCTCATCTTTGCGACTGTCCCATTTTCAGCACCCGTCCAATAAAATTGACATTCCGGCCAAGTACGGAAACCTGGGGCCATGCCACTACTGCCAAAACCTTTGTATACTTCCACTCTACCATCCCTCCAAACCGCTCGACCTAGTTCTCTATGCGGGGCCTACAGCAACCAAAATACGAAAACCGACCTGCTGCACTTCGAGCTCAATTCCTACCAAACCAACAGTCCAATCAACACCAAAATTTTACAGTAGCTAGTAGTCATCACGCTCTACAATCTAAAAAAAATTCATGGCCTAACACTTTACTGTTCGAGAGATATAAATTATTTAGTTTCAGGGGCTTTTTTGCAAAATTTCAGAAAAGAGGAAGTGAGAGGGGCTGCTGCCAATTTTTGGAGGGAGAAGAGAAGTGAGGGTTTGTGGAGAGAAAAGATGTTATATAGTGGTGGTTTATGATTTTTTATTATTTCTCTAGTTAGCGCTTTCTTCGTTCAATGTTTATTGACGCCATGGTCGCACACGAACTCCGTTGGCGATGAAAATTGACATGTTGCTATGTCTTGATGATACGGTCCCAACAAAACTTGTTTCATCGAATTCCGAGTCCGTTTGCTTAGAAAGCTCTGTTTCTATCTTAAATGACTAATCGATTCACAATTTATTGTATACGGCCACATACTAGCCCCAAAAATTACGAAATTTGGAGTTCTCTCTATGTTTTTCAAATACGGTTTCAACAAAACTAATTTCGCCGAATTTGGAGACCATTTGAAAAACGGTCATTTTCCAGTCGATTAAATTCAAACTGAATTGACCAAACACATTTAAATCCACCATGCTCACATATTAATTCCAAAAATTATGAAAATTGGAATCCAGGAATAATTTGACACTCTGGATCCAAAAAAAGTGGTCTCGTCAAAAATGGAGGTCATTTGCAAAATCGCTATTTTTAAGGGCAATATATTATGTTAAATTGCATAGCAGATATTCTGAATTTTCAACTAGACATAACTTTTTATTCCTATTATGAAATCTAGACTTTTCACATTCTTTAGAAAGATATTTTCAAACAGATTCTAATATTTTTGGTTATACTGAAATCCGATTTGTTTTGAATCCTATACATTCATTTGAAAATTGAAATCGAATTTTCAAACTACCGCGCCATTTCCTATTCCTTTTATAATTAAAATAAATATTTATATTCTTACTACGATTTAAATAAATTCATACGTTCTAATTCTATCCAAAATAAATTTCTAGTCATTATTATTTAAAATAAATCATTTTAAATATTCAAAATTCATTAAAATTGCCAAAATAAATTTTTTAAATTGGTTCTGATTTTCCGGGTTGTTACAATCTCCCCCACTTAAAATCTTTTCGTCCTCGAAAAGGAATGAAGCTGAAAGTTGTTTAACTAACCAGCTCAACTTTCAGTTTGGCTTTCATTCTTCAACTTTTTAGTTTCTAAGAATTTTCCAATTCATCAAAAATTTGGCTAACATCCTAAATTTTTGAAAAATTTCGCCATAACCTCCTTTGTATGGTAGACATTTAAAACTACGCAGGGCCCTCGTCATCCAAAAAGAAAAAGAAAAAGCCAAGCGGCTCATAAAATCATACAAACCCAAGAAATAGAGTAAACATGTACCTATTTGTCGGGCATACAATTTTATTCCTCTGCTTAGCTTCCCTACTATGACCTATTCAATGTATATACATGTATATACATGCAATTTCAATCAATTTTCAATTCAGTTCAGTATGTGATTCAATTTGGCTAAATTTGCCTTTCACTTACATATTGATTTCAATAATTTTATTGGTTAAACTAATAATCAAACACCACAACCAGCAACCAATTAGTTGTTTAACTTTTCAATCATATATCTTTAATATATGTATTCAAAATCATGTTTTTGTTGACAAATTATAACAATATGTTCTAATTATATTTTGGTTCTCACACCAGTCAATTGGAAATATATAGATATTCCACCTTCGAAACTCGAACATAAATACTGATGATGACATGTCAATCATGGGTATCATCTCCGGGCGACTAAAGTGTGATTCTATATCCATCCATTACATTCGATGATTCATATACACGTGGATCCGACGTATATTAAAATCTCTATATACCCGATAGTCCAAATCAATTTAAAATAAAATATTCAAATACGTATAATAAGATTTAAATTTTAAAATCAATTTTTTTCATTTTCATTTTAAAAAAATAACACTCTTCCAACTCATTATAGGATACTACTGGTCCCATCTCTGACGAGTCATTCTTATTGGATATTACTAATCCAATCTCTGATGAATTCTTTCATTTGGTTCTAATGTGTCTTGTTCTCGAGTTCTGTAAACCAAAGCTCCAATACCAAGATGAGACGACCCAAACTCGCCCCTAAGGGAAAGCCCGGATTGAGTTGAGAACACTACAAATCAGAACACAAAAAATAGAACATTTCATTGCTTATTACAACAACTTACATCAGAGTACAAGAATATGATGGAGTATGAATAAATAGTATACATTTGAAAAATGTTAGAGATTTAAAAATTATTATGCAGAGGAAAATAATGCAAAACACAACTGAAAGAAATACACGGATACATAGCTTTCCGAATATAGTTCCAGATGTAAACCCAGGATCCTGTGAATATAATATCTGCAAAACCAAAACTACTAGCTGCCCATATGGAAAAAAGGGGCACCCAGAGTTTAGGTTAAAACAATAAACTCCAGGTCAGTCACGTGACTGGTGTGAGAACTAAAATGGTTATTAAATCTTTACTTTAAAATAAAGTAAATCAAGGGACCACGCCGTATAACACGAAACGGGTTTCCTCCCAAGAATACCAGCGCATAAAACTATTAGCATAATGCTTTTTGGAAAAATGAAGCTATTATAAGACTCTGGTCCCATCACACAATGCAACGCAAGCTGGAGGATAGAGTTTTCCCTTATAATAGCCAAACATGCTTGGTACGTTTAAAACAAATCATTTGATACTATTATAAGTGCATAGTGTTTAAAACAACTTCAAATATAAATGTATCAATCATAGACGACATGGGTACCATATATCATGTCATCATACTAGTTCTACAATTAAAACTGCAAAGTCACATATTGGAAGTTGGATTTCCATCATGAACCAAGGCAAGGGATCATCCTTAACGAATTCGAGACAATCTAGCCTACCATGTCTCAGGCTACAGTCGCAATTGCACCTAGGAAAATGCAGGGCCGGTCCACATTTTAAATGGACTAGTAATCCCTGAATAATACGTTTCCCCGCCTTATGGGGCGTAATGGTCAGTATGTCGACCATATCATCCATCGGCCCCGTAGTCACCGATATATCTGAGTTACTTCGCTTTCCAACAACCACATAAGTAAAAATGTCTGGGCTCCATACCATGACACCACTCCTAGCTAGAAAGAAACGTATGTCCTCCCTACCGTCCTTCATCCCGCTTCTGGTCCATACCGAGTTGTGAGGCTCGCGAATTAAAGCTACACAAAGCTATGCTATATTAAAGTCGTTCTTTGATCATCAGCCACAATACTCTGCTTTTCAACAGAAGCCTTGATCCTTTCCATCTCAGCATGCCAATTTGACATTCCACGCCATGCGACTGATGTCTATCGATATATAACCTCTGAGCTCGTACGTCTCAGAGAAGGGCATTAAGTAAGAGAATAAATTCTCCGCCGGTAAACATATATTTATTTAATAGAAATGAATCAACAAAAAATTAAATCCAATGTCAGACACACATCCATTTACTAGTTCGTTCTTGGTCTGAACGAAACCGTCCTTGGCCCATATGTCCAATACTGGAGAGAGGTCCTCGCATATTCGGTCGATCTCCAAGTATGTCTGGACGATCACAACTTATTACCTTGTCTTAGGTGTATAGCCCAATCAAGACATCAGTAATCATCCAAAAGATGTGAAGACCACCGGTCTTCAACCACCGTCTTCATCGTCGACTTATCGTCGAATCAATTATTCAGAATGGGTATTTATTCTTTAATCTTCCTTTGGATATCAATTCAAACCAAATTAAGGTTTATCCAAATTAGTCGGGATTAGCGCACCTTACCGAAGTAATCATTTGTTATATTTCCCAATCCCAACCTATTCATCCCATGGAGCAAAACTGGCAATGCTCCATATCCAATACCACCGTGTTATCGGTAAAATTAATTACCATTTCACGTTCAAATCTAATTAAGGATATAACTATCGCTTGGAACAAACTGGTGATACTCCATTCTCGATCATTTCCCGAATTTGATAATTTAAATTATCACATTCTCTTTTTAATCTAATTAAAGATTCATTAAAACTCCACTTAGATTTAATCTTCCCAAAAATCAATATTAATGATTATTTGACTTTGGAAACACAAACATGCCGCATCGACAATCTACACTGTACTACTGATTTCTACTGGTATGTAAGCTCTAAGCTCGTACGTCTTAGAGAAGGGTATTAAGCAAGAGAATAAATTCTCCGCCACCAAACATATATATATTTAGCAGAGATCAACCTACAGTTCGAAATACAATGTTAGACATGTAATCTTGTCTTTAACTGGGTTAAAGAACTAATGTCATTTAAAACACAGTTTACGATAAACCCAAAATCACATTCCATTAACTATGGAATCTTCACAGAAAACAAATCAATATATATAATCGATATAAACTTCCTTATCCAACCAACAATAAAATGGAATAATGGCAAAGCCTTTTAAATTCCGTATATAGTAACAATCTTCCTCCACCGAAGTTCACTTCGATTATTACCAAATCGAATTCCATTCAATTCCAATTTACTTCATTAAATTGGAATACTTTACTTTAAAAAATTTCCATTAAATCTTAATAAAAAGATTTATAAACTCCAAATTACATTTCACAGTTAATCGGGTTAAAGAACAAATGCCGTTTAAAACATCGTTCACTATAAACCCAAAAATCCAATTCTTTTATTCAATTCCAATTAAATATTAATTAATTGGAAACTTCACTAGATCTTAAATTAAAGATTTATTCTTTTCTCAACTGGGTTTAAGAACAGTGTTACTAAAGACACCATTCACGACAAACCCAAAATCCCATTTAATATTAAATACAAGGCTCTGAATAGAAATTATATCGGCTTATATTCAATATCAAATTCTGAAATCAACAAGTATCGTATTAGGAATAACGATATATATCTTCCAAACTCCTCCACAATATCCGTATAATCACGGAATCCGATATCGAAATATTCCAATGATAATTTCGACTCAAATCCATTCCAATTCGTATATTGGAAATTCTGGTTATTTTTAAAACCATTTCAAATCCAATTTATTTATTTAAAAGTATTGAATTATAATTCTAGTTCATAACTAGTTCATTTCGATAAAAAAATATTTTTATCTTTTCAAATATGGAATTTTTCATCCTAATTCTTTCCAAATCATTTATTATGATTTTACAAAAATTATTAATATTTTTAATAATTTTATCAAGGCCCTTTCAGTCGATTTTCATAAACGGTCATTGAACTGCACTTATAGCGACCTTTTCCAAACTTGATTTGGACATAATTCCAGATTCAACCGTTAGATTTTAAATGTTTTATATTCGTTGGAAAGCTCTTTTCGATACGAACCCAACGGTTCGGGTTTTAGAGAATCCGACGGTTGGATCTCCCGTAATGTCAATTTGAAGTTAATGGTCAAAATTCGCGAACTGCTGCGGCGCAGCGCGTTCTATTCAGGCCATTTATTATATATAATATATATATATATTATATATTTCATCGATTTCCATTTAAAACGTATTTTATAAATCGATTTAAATTCTTTTTGAAAATGATTTCAACTTCATATTCAATTTTAAATCAAAATTGAATATTCCATATCATTAATATATATATATATATATATATGGTAATATTTTCAAAACATTAGATTTTGAAATCACTTCCTTTTTTATATTCATTATAAAAATGAATAAAATTGATACAAATATCGTCTGGATCAAAATGGCGCAAATCTAATCAACATGGCTTCATATATATAAATATTTTCATGTCCGTCCAAAATCGGACATCAAAATCATATTTTGATTCTTTTCTGAATATTATTTTAAAATATTCATTATTTTAAAATATTCGTTATTCGTCATTTTAAAAATATTCTTTAATTTAAAATATTCGTTCTTTTTGTATTGGAATCAGACACATTCAATTACCATATAATGTTATTTATGTGGATTTCATACATACGTGTACCCAACAATAATCATACATAGTCAGCAATCATTCAGAATGCAATTTACAACTGTATAAGCATTAAAAATAAATAATTAAAGCTCATCACAGCCTTTCAACCCATCGATTGACATACGACTAAATATCGGGATTAGTGTATGTCAAATATCATCCTAATACCCGTGTGGGGTTTTCAAACAACACATACTAAACATTATTCGTGTAGCTGGGCGATGTGTAAAATTTATCGTCCCAATCAATATCAGTTAAATGGGTGTACATGAACAAATCGTATGATTTGTAAATGAATATTTATTTTCAACACATGACCATTTTATATGGTTCATACATTCAATAAAAATTATATTTTTATTATTTAAATATTTTATTCAACACATGAATATTTTATATATACAATAAAAATGATATTTTTATTGTTCAAATATTTTATTCCATACATGAATATATTCTATTCATACATCACAACACTATACAGTACAATACAATACAATACAATACAACACAATCCATTTAATTCAAACAAACAATCATGGTTTTTATAGTAAATGGTGTCAGGTGCTGCTAAGCACCGTCTGCATCCTAGTATATATTTTACTGGAAAATAAAAAGAGTGAGAAGATGTTCTCACCTTTGGTTTCCACTCCATCGGTCGTTAATAAACGGTTTTGGTACCGTTTAGATTTAAATTTTCTCCTAATTCAAACAATGTTCAATTTGGACCCAGTCTATTTTGTTGCGAAGCTCTCGACTTCACGATCGCCAGGATCCTGTTTCATGTGATTTGGATTTCATGGCAAATAGATATTAATATATGAACATGGAATATTATTTAAATAATAAGATCACTATTCACCTTCATCTCCAAACGACACCCTCAACTTAAAATGCTCACCACGACCAAACCATAAGTCGGAATTGCATGAAACAAGCGCCATTCTCTCTGGATTCTCTCCCTCTTTCCACGCCTGGTGGTCTCCCCCTTTAATTTGCCATGTGGGCCCCACGATCTGCAGTTGAACAGAAAACTGTTGTTTCCGTTCTTCTTAGTGCTGCAACTGCCTCGGTGCTCCAAATGCCCCCAAATTTTACCAGTAGCTTGGTCTCGACCTCCCAGAAAATTTTCCCTTTGGTCTCTTTGCCTGAAAATGCACGGGTCGACGGGAAATTGCTCATCTTAGCGACTGTCCCCCTTTCATCACCCGTCCAGTAATTGACATTCCGGCTAACTCCTACCACCTGGAACCATGCCACCACTGCCAAAACCTTCGTATGCTTCCACTCTACCATCCCTCTAAACCGCTTGACCTAATTCTCTATATGGGGCCCGCAGCAATCAAAATACGAAAACCGACCTACTGCACTTGTAACAACCCGTAAAATGCGAGCCAGTTTGAAATTTTTATTTTGGCAATTTTAGCGAATTCTGATTATTTAATATGAATTATTTTAAATAATATCGACGAGAAATTTATTTTGAATATAATTCGAACGTATATATTATACGCGTCGTCGTTAGAATATAAATATTTATATATAATTATAAATAGAATTGAAAATGGCGCGGTAGTTCGATAATTCGATTTCAAACTTCAATTGAATGTACCGGGTGCAAAACAATCCGGATTTTAGTGAAACCAAAAATAATGGAATCTAATAGTGAATATCTTTCCAACGAATCCGAAAAATCAAGATTTCATCTTAGAAATGATAAGATATGTCCAGTTTAAAATTAGAAATAGTCGCTGTGGAATTTATATATATTTTTATATATATAAGGCCCTTAAAAATAGCAATTTTGCAAACGACCTCGGATTTCGACGAAACCAGTTTTGTTGGGTCCGGGATGTCAAACTATTGTTAGATTTCAAATTTCATAATTTTTCGAATCAATATGTGAGCGTGGCAAAAGAAAACGCGTTTGACCAGTTTCTATTGAATTTAATCGACTGGGAATTGGCCATTTTTCAAACGGTCTCAGAATTCGACGAAACTAGTTTTGCTAGGACCGTATCGTCAATACGAAACTAGAAAATATTTTTCTGGAATTTTTCTAGTTAGTATGTGACCCCGGTAATTTGAAATGTACGTTTAAAATTCAATATAAGGATTTAAATTGTAAATTCAACGGAAACTGATTGTAACGATCAAACCAGCTTACGATACATATCCCATTGTGTTCGGAATGGGGGTAAAACGCTATGGACGACAGGCGGTGGACCTCGTTTCGAGGTCGGATATAAAAGTCAACCCTTGTGCAAATTTAAATAATAAAATAAAATATAAAAAAAAAATCTATTTCCCCCTTTTCTCTTCTGCTGTGGTTTGTTCTCGAACTATCCGTCGCTTTCCTTTACGGGGAAGTTACGGGTTTTCACAGCACTTCGAGCTCAATTCCGACCAAACCACCAGTCCAATCACCACCAAAATTTTATACTAGCTAGTAGTCATCATGCTCTACAATCTAACAAAATTTCATGGCCTACACTTTACGGTTTGGAAGATATAAATTATTTAGTTTCAGGGGCTTTTTTGCAAAGTTTCAGAAAAGAGAAAGTGAGAGGGGTTGATGCCAATTTTTGGAGGGAGAAGAGAAGTGAGGGCTTGTGGAGAGAAAAGATGTTATAGTGGTGGTTTATGATTTTTTTATTTCTCTAGTTAGTGCTCTCTTCGTTCGATGTTTATTGATGTCACGGTCACACACGAACTCCGTTGGTGATAAAAATTGACACGCTGCTATGTCTTGACGATAAGGTCCCAACAAAATGGGTTTCGTCAAATTCCGAGTCCGTTTGCTCAGAAAGCTCCGTTTCTGTCTTAAATGACTAATTGATTCACAATTTATTGTATACGGCCACATACTAGCCCCAAAAATTACGAAATTTGGAATTCTCTCTATGTTTTCCAAATACAGTTTCAACAAAACTAATTTCATCGAATTTAGAGACCGTTTGAAAAACTGTCATTTTCTAATCGATTAAATTCACACTGAATTGACCAAACACTTTTAAATCCACCATGCTCACATATTAATTCCAAAAATTATGAAAATTGGAATCCAGCAATAATTTGACATTCCGGATCCAACAAAAGTGGTCTGGTCGAAAACGGAGGTCGTTTGCAAAATCGCTATTTTAAAGGGCTATATATTATATTAAATTCCATAGCGACTATTCTGAATTTTCAACTAGACATAACTTTTTATTCCCGCTATGAAATATGGATTTTTCACATTCGCTGGAAAGATATTTTCAAACAGATTCAAATATTTCTATTTTTACTGAAATCCGATTTGTTTTGAATCCTGTACATTCATTTGAAAATTGAAATCGAATTTTCAAACTACCGCGCCATTTCCTATTCCTTTTATAATTAAAATAAATATTTATATTCTAACTATGATTCAAATAAATTTATATGTTCTAATTCTATTCAAAATAAATTTCTAGTCATTATTATTTAAAATAAATCATTTAAAAAAAATTCACTAAAATTGCCCAAATAAAAATTTTAAATTGGCTCTGATTTTTCGGGTTGTTACATATTTGATCGAATTTTGTGTGAAATAATATGTATTAGTGCTCCTATTATAGGTGTGTTAATATCCTAAACTAATGTGTTCATTAAATGAATGAAAAGAAAAGTCATGTGCAGAAATGTTTTCTTCAGACCCGCCTAGCCGATTGAAAGGAGAAAACTAGATTCTACTTGCTGTTTTGATGTGCACATCCTATATTTACTAGCAGAAAGGCTACAATATAGCTTCAGTATGCAAGTTGACACTTGATTTTGGAATAAATTACTGAAAAGAATGAAATCTTGTTTGCTAAGGCAATGTCCTTATTTAATACCCTGGCCCGAGTACTACATGTTTTATCAAAAGGAAAAATATCCTCTGCGCTCTATTTTGATGTGGAAAAGAAATGGTTCCATTTCTAGATATACTAAGCTAGATTCTATACTTATCATACGGCTGAGGCAAAGGTGTAATGACTTGTCAAAAATATTATTTTAAATCTTACTTTGCTGGTAAGTTTTTCCTTACTCTTTAAATGCATTAGTACTTGTCTAACAATGTCATGAATGGTAGCGAATCATACCTCCATCACAAATACTTAAGTGTTATCTTTCGTTCACCATTTCTTATGTATGAAGTAAAAAAATAAAATTTCCTTAATTTATTTATTTTAGATAAGTTAGAATTAATTGAAGATGTGGAACTAAGATAAATATTTCCTTAAATTCTTATTTAACAGACAAATACATGAAAGATATTTTCATAACAACTTCATACATATATAAATACGTATGTATGCATAGAAGATAAATTGCCTTTTTCTATAAGTATTAAATCAAATACTGATAATTAATTGGTTAGTTATGTAATCATTAACTTATTGTTTAGCAAAAGCTAGTTAAAAACCTTGGGACATTACATAGTTGCTGTTGATGATGAAGAATACGACGATGATAATGACTTTGATCTTGGTGACGAAGGCCTTCATGATGGTTTGATAAAGATGGTGGTGACCTTCCTCCTACTGTGGGTGACTCACGTGGCTTTGATGGAATAAACTTGGATCTTTCGGGTACCCCTACTGTTTCAGATTCGAAAGGGACCTTAACCAAGGAGGTAGGCTCCTCTGTGCCAAAAGGAAAATAACAAACTGTTAAGTTGGACATTCCAACTTCTCGAGTATGGTCTTCACTTTTTAAGTGCTTTCTTCCTTCTTGTGTTTATGGTAATTAGCTTTCTGTAATGTTGTATAGACAAGAAAAGTCTTGCCTCACACTATAAGGTAGAGTTAGATAGGGAGCAAAAGGAAATTACTTTATCTTATTTAGAGCATAAAAGATTATTGAAAGATTATAATGCCTTATCACAAAAATATCATGATCTTAACATAAGTGCTTTTGTACTTATGTTTTATAAAGAACATGAAGTTTCCCAAGACTGAGGGCAACTCGAATTCGAAGGGAGACAACTCTTGAAGAAAATAAGGAACTTATGACTTTATTTTGGAGGTTGATTGAAGTTAGGGACATTTTAATAGAATTTCTATGTAAGTTTTATAATCGATTTCCAACAGTGGAATTTTCTTTCTTAGGAGAGCATAATGGTGATTTTTTTGGCATAGCTGGCTGGTTTTTGTTGTGATCCATAACACTTATTATTATAACAAATAATAATTACGATAGTTACAGGAGTGTGGCAGACTACTAATTCGATTGTTAAAGTGGATCATCCACTGCCTACGACATTTATTGTGGGCCGTCCACAGAATCTATCCTAGATTACAGTACAGGAGCTTGCTAATTTCCAAGAGTACAAATACTATTTTTAAGGCGGTTCGTCCACCATTGATCCACAAAGGAGTCACATTCTATAAAAACATATTACAGAGCAGAAATTACATATTAGTTTACAAGCTTCAAGTCAGAACCAAGTTGCATTGAGGTGTACCTGTAAATCCAAGTAGGGTAACTATAAGAGTAACCGTCCATCATAGATGTGACCTAACATAATGCAGCAAGTAGCTACAGAGTAACTAAACCGTACTTCCCCATTCGAATTCTCAAGTTCCACACCCTTCAGCATGTCGCTTCAGAAATGATATAAGAGAAATTCATTTAATTAGTTCGGAAAGCACCAGAACCATCGCTTCAGGAGGCCAGGTAGGTTACATCGCGAGTTTGGGAGGGAACGAAGTTCATCATAAAGATGGTTGCAATGTCAAGAGCGCTAGCTTCACCTGCGTTGCTATGGTTTCCAATGAACGACAATAAACCGGCGTTCTCAAAACTCGCCAGTGAACCCAACTGAAACCATGTAATTGCATACTAGAACATGAACAAGATCCAAGCACAATAAAACAATAACGGAAACCAAAAACTAGTTCTCAACAATCACGTAATGATGGTTGAATCCGAAGTCTTCATTGACATTGCTTGGATGAGTTTTGGACTGACCTCCACCCTGTGGCTTGTTGGAAACTACCACGGGTTCTTTCAATTCCCAGGGCTTACCCCAGAGAAGCTTAAATACAACAAAATAGATTTGTTAATGAATTGTTTAAAAATTCAATTTTGTATGAACGGGAAGAATGTTTGGGAAATTTGATATTATGGATGTGTGTTTTAATGATAACTTTTATTTCCATGATTGCTGATTTTAACTCAAATTTGTGACAGAACTCTACTTTCCACAAAGATGTAGTTTCAGAAGACGCGTGTCACTTATTATCTAGATTAAGAAGTGAATTTTCAATAAAATCATCGCATAAGCTTGGAAGGGATCATTTCTTAGGAGACCTCAGGCATATTCATATAAAACACCCTCAGTTACTTTTAACTTTCTGAGAGATGACCTAGAGATGATCTTAAAAAGGCTTAGCATGAGACATGTCGAGTCGATATGTAACATAAACAATAGAAGTATTGATAAGTAAGTTTTATTTTTGTAATTTCTGGTATGTGTACTACCGCAATAGTTCAAAACTTGTTTTCATAAAGCTCATGTAATAAACCTTTCTTTGAAAAACATAATGTTATCGGTATCATCCTTCAAAAGTAAGATTTTATGCATAATTGGGTCTTATTTCACAAAAAGGAAGATCAGCTCGAAACCTCTTCAACCAGAGATGAATCATTAAAGATGGTAGAACAAAGGAACATTTAAAAAAAGAGGTGCCTACTACAACTTAAGAAAGAAATATTTTGATCTAGGACTTGTCCATCAAGCATTTGAATGAACGGATGGCTTCTTTAAAAAGAAAATTAGAGGAAAAAGACAGAATCATTCTTGGATTAAAGAAATATATAAAGACCAAACCAATTGTTGATTTTGAAGAGGAGTTAATGGATTATACTAGAAGATAACCAATTTAGAAATTGAATTTGAAAATTCTAAAGCAAGTTGTAAAGCTTGGGAATTTTCATTCCAAATATTTTTGTCGTAATTGTTCCCCAGCCTTCTAAGGCAACAACTGAACCCAAAGCCTCAGCATCTAAAAAATATTTTTTACTTGAAGAACCCCCTTGTGGGTTAGATGAATTGGTTATTTCTGAGTGGTGCAAAAGAGTGATAGATAAAATAAAGAGTTACTATGATACCAAGCTCAATGAGGACACATTTCAATGCATTAAGCAATATGTCTCTCGGATTAGACATTTATAGGAACAAAGACATGACTTATGGAAGAATGTCATTGATCTAGAAAAGAACAACAAGACTCTAAGAGCCATGTGTAGAGCTTTCAATAGGGCTTTGAAATTTCAGGTTAAACCTTAGACAACCTTGATGAGTCTAGTAAAAAGAGACGAAAGCTTAACGAGCTATTGAGTATTATAATTCGTCACGCCATTAACCCTCCTTTACCTGATGATGAGGAGGCACATGATTCTTGATTTGTTTGTGATATTGATATTTAACTCTTTATGCTATGACAATTAATGAAATAACCTTGTAAATAAACTCGTAAATTGTTTAAGTATCACCTGATGTGTGATTTTTGTTTACACTTCTCATTGCTAATAGCAATTTGTATGTAGTTAATCTAAGAGATCTCCCTACGTGATGTAGAAGATCACGATCTTTGTTTAAGGGTTCCTGGTTAGTAGGCTTGAAACATCCCACCCTCCATTAAGGTCACTCACAAAGGGAATGCCTTAACTTTGGTGGAGATTTTTAAGTAAAAGTCACAGATAAACACAAGACATATATATAAACACATATATATAAGCGGCGGAAAACAAACAGACTTTTTATTTCATAATACGTGTTCATATAAAACATTTCCATAACTATCACATAATAACTTCCAAAACATTACATCATCATTTCTGTCTTGGTTATTAAATAAAGAAGCATAAAAACATAATTAAAACTGCATAAATCCCCGTAGAATGTGTCCAACCGCCATAGCCAAGGAAAAAGAGTCCAAACCGTACATCTAATATCCTGAAGCTTGCAAAGAGTCTGACTAAGCTGTGTTGTTTCCTCCTTGTGGACCTGGGGAGGTGGGGGGGGGGGACGGAAGAAAAGAAGACGAAAGAAAATAGGGTCAGACATAAAGCCTGGTATGTCTAGTGACTCTTCAATATGTGAATAAGAAAAAGGGAATGATAGGTATAAACTGGAAATAGGAAAGTATCATAAACTAAAGTAAAGCAGTTTGAATCGAATATACTATCGCACCCCATACTATATCTCTGCACCTACTTGCATTGTCTCAACGGGCACCCCACGATCAGGGTGAAGTGATCCCCTTTTTATAAAGATTGGCTCCTACTCGCATAATCATCTGTGTCTTACGGCCCCCAAAGATTGTAGATACCTATGCTGGTCCCACCATGGGGTGTATCAAGTCCCATGGTGGCGGCCCGACACAACTCTAGAATGCATAGATTATACTACTGGTGCCCCCAGTTTCCTGTTTGTCTGCTCCGAAGTGTGTGCACGCCCGCACTCCGTTAGAACCCACACTGTTGCACCCGCCGCCGTCGCTTTTGAATGCTTACAATCAACCTAGTAATCGTGCCCCACCCTGCCTAGTTCCAGGGTACCATGATACCTAACTGGGTTACTGTTGAAGTGGGTCCCCGTTACTAGGGTTTTCTAGTCAAACATGTTAAGTGGTTAAGTGTCTGTATTTACCTAACCACACCCATCAGTTTAATTAACATGTTGAATTGGTTAAGTGTTTTAGTTAACTTAACCCTACCATCCTGACTTGCCTGTCCTTAGCTTTTTAAAACACCGAGCACTCACATTAGACAGGTATTGTTACGGTTACTGGATGTGCCAGTCGGTTCCGGTAAGGTTTACGCCGTAACTCAGTCTAACCTCGGGTCCTTATTGGGATCAATGCTTAACCACCCACATTGGATAGGTATTATTGTGACTACTGGACGGCCGGGCAGGTTTACATCACAACTCAATCCAACCACGTGTTAAGCATACTCGTATTTTCTAAATTTACATATTTGTCTTTATTACTTGTTATATGTAAATTTGCTAACAATTAAATTTTATGGCCCACTTTCCAAGTTTAACATTTTTGGTATAAGAATTTATACTATTCAAGTGCCACCAATTTTGGCATGTGACAAACATGCCAATTTCATATATTTTCACCATTTATGTCAAGTTACAAATTTTTCCCAACGTTACCCCATCTAAATATTAGGCTAACAATCTTAGCCTAATTTTCGTCCGCATGGTTTTTAACATATAATATTAGGCTAAAAACTTAGCCTAATTTAGCATACACAAAATTGGCATAAAGAAATTCATAAACATAACATAGGCATTATCGACATAGTCAATATGAACATCATAGGTGTGAACTTGCAAAATAGTCAACATACATATATGTGAATTTGCAACATAGACTGAATCATGGGTTTCAACTTGTCATGTGAACTTGCATTAAAAAGGGGAATCTAACTAAACGGGTTTCACATGAATTATCATATGATTTAGACAACATAAGCCTAAACATGTTTAGATCTAGGAATAATATCGAACATCATTAGCATATGACAAGAATGTGACATGTCCATAAAGTATGTATAATTTTATCACATGTGTGAACTAGATCCAATCATGTTTACAACTATAACATGAAACTTGTATTAAAATGGATCTTGGCATGGATCCAATTATGAACTTGCAGCTTTTGTATAAACATAGGAGCATGTATATGAACATAATCATTTAGGCATAGAGGTTCCATTGTACTGCATATAACTTGCATAATCACCTAAGCATAGAGGTGTAGGTATGAACCAAATAACTTGTATGTGAATTTGAATAGATCCAACATCAACTAGATTAATCCACAAACATTCTAATGGATCCAACATCAAGTCAATTATACCACAAACATCACAATACCACAATCATTACAACACATAAATATGAATTAACATCGTCGTTATACAATAACACAATTCCATTTCCATTTCCATTTTACATCGAATCAAATCCTAACTTTTATTCACATCGGAAAAATCACTATACTTACAAAAAACGACGGTCATGTTTTCTGATTTTTAAGTTCTGAATTTGAATTGCTTTCCTTTGGGTAGACAAACGTTGATTGATTCTTATTTTACTTTAGTTTTGGCTCGTCTCCGAGCTTTCTCTTACTGACGGCTACTCTTAGTTTCCTCCCAGCAACATGTCGACTCTATTTCTATATTATTTGTGTGAATTTAGGTTGAGTGTTGAGTTGTACTTATAGAATTTCAGATTGATTTGAGCCGTCAGATGATCATAGAATGAATCCAGACCATACACACCAAGAGAAGCCAATCAGAAAGTGACAACTCAGCCCTAATGACACAGCCAAGCTTAGAAATTCGATCAGAAACCGCCCAGGCCAGCCAGGGCCAAACCAGGTCGACCTGGTTACCCAGGTCGACCCCCAGATCGACCACCTGGTCGACCTGGTGCCTAGGCGGGAATTTTCCCGCCCAGCCCAGTTTGGGTCTGTTTTTCGATTTTCGAACAGAATTTTGAACTGTTTGATTTTTAAATTGAATTCTGAAACTTCTGGAGGTCATAACTCCTTCCTACGGAGTCCGATTCACGCAAACTCGGACTCTATCTCAAGCAGAATTCTGAGACGAACGCAATGGCTTAATCCGTTTCCCTTAATTCTTTCATTTAGAATTAATTATACTTTAATTTGTTAATTTACTGTTAATAGAAAATTTGGGGTGTTACAAGGCTCATGATATCAATCCAAGTATTGTGGTGTGAATCCTTTTCTAGGAGTAAGAATTAAAGTCTTGTGACCCCGATTAGGGTATTAGATTAGGAGCCCTGAACCCTCTTTATTTTTGAAGCATAAGTAGAATCGCCAAAACCCATATTTGGGAATTTCATAAGAGAATGCTAGAAATCCATATCTAGCGATGTCTTTTAGAAGCTTTGAAACCCATATTCGGGTATTTATGATAGAAGACCAGAAACCTTCTTCTAGCATTAACTGAATTTCTGGACCATAATCCAGATTAGGTATTCGATAAAAGACCATATATCCACATCTGGAATTAATAGAAGTCCTGAACCATAACTTAGATTCAAGTATTTTATTTTAAAACCAAAAATGTGTGATCTTAAAAGATAAGAGAGCACACACATATATATAAGAAAACCTAAAGTCCACAATATTTTCCAACATATCTGACAAGTAACCTAAAGTACAAAACTATCTCGGACTATGACTATATGTATAGGAAAATAGATATATGAGCTCAAGATAAACCATCACCCATCATACTTCAACAATTGAGATTCGACAAGGCCACCACCCGATAGTGAAGTATATCTACTCCTACACACTATAATAGTCCCTGAAATAAAAAAACATCAAAAGAAAATACAAAGGACAAAATAACACAATGGTAGTAACAAACACTCCAAATCTGCTCTCCAGTAAAACTCCAGCATACATCTACTACTAACTTGAAATAGACTAAACAAAAATAAGCAAGCATCACGCATATATATATGTGTATGTATATATATAAGAAATATAAACGTACGCATATATATATATATATATATCAGTATATATGTGTATAATAAAAATTATATAATAATAAGAAAACAACTCTAATAATCATATAACTCAGAAATCAATAACAAATGTATACTCTATTGGATTTAAAATACTTATTAATCCTAATACACAAACTTAAATTGCTTCTAACTTTAACTAAAAATCCATCAAACAAAAGGTCCCTATTTATCTTTAACTGCGGATTAGACATCCATTCTAGACTAAAAGTTGTTATCCTTATAATTATTTTGTCTATAGAACCGGACCTAGAATTAAACATCCTCTGACTTCTATCAGACCAAATAAACCAACTAGTAGTAGTTACTAAAGTATCTAAAACATAAATGTATTTATAATTAAAATCAAATATAAAACAATTCCAATAATATTCTCAATCCCTAAAAAAATTTGGAACAATTAAAAAAAAAATTCTTAAAACCATTTTTAAAATAAAGAGAAGACTAGGTATCCACATCTGACATTAATAGAAGTCCCAAACCATAACCCAGATTCAGGTATTAAATAGAAGACCAGATATCCACATCTAGCATTATTTGAAATCCTAAACCATATCTTAGACTTAGGTATTTGATAGAAAACCAGATATCCACATATGGCATTAATAGACGTCTCGAACCATAATCCAGATTCAAGTATTAAATAGAAGACTAGATATCTACATCTAGTATGGATAGAAATCCTGAACCATAACCCATATTCAGGTATTAAATCGAAGGCCAAATATCCACGTCTAGCAGTAATAGTTTTGTTACCCCCTTTGGGTTTGATTTGCAAGGAACAGGGTTGTCAGCCACTCTCTGGGCATGTCATTGTCAAAGAAGAGGATGTACGTGCTATGTTAGCCACTCTCTGGGGTTATGTGTCAAAGCAAAGGATGTATGTGCTTTGTTAGCAACAATCCAGGCTTGTATATCTGGTGCACTTGGCTAGTTTATTCTCAAGCAGGGCCCAAGGACTTAACCGACCTCCCTCCAGTAAGATCATTACCATAGCCGTCGTAAACAATGATAAGGGCTTAGATGCTTGAACTTGACCATCGTAGACAGTGATAGAGGCTTATAATCCACCCTCTCCAAGGGTTGCCTTAACCTGGCCATCGTAGATGCAGATCAGAGTTTCTGATGCTTTAATTAGCTCTGTCTGATTTGGACATGGATAAAGGCTTTCATTCACCCCCTCTAAGGGGTGCCTTACCTAAGCCATCGTAGGCGGGAGTAAGGGTTTTAGCTGCTCCGTCATGTGGTCGGAGGCTTACATTTTTGATGCTTTAACCTGGCCCTTTCTGATTTGGGCACAGAGAAAGGCTTACACACCACCCCCCCTCCGAGGGTGCCTTGCCTTGTCCATCTTGCCGGTGACAATGGTTTTTTTAACCATCATATGTAGCTTCACTTGTTTCGGTGGTTCCAAAAATTTAGGGAGATCGTACCTAAACCATGAATACTTTCTTTCTTCGAAGAATCTTTTGCTGTAGTTGATTAACTTTTGTTTGCATATCTATACAATTGTCCTTGATTGAAAAACTTGGTGATCATCCCTTCAAGGACTTGGAAATGATTGGTTTTGTTCCCATTCATCATATGATAGTAGCAAAAAGGTCCTCCCAATTTGACTTTGATCTTGGGTTTCTTCCATTGTGATGGCCAAAAATTAAGCTATTGTTTGGTTATGAAATAGATATTCTCAAAATATATAGTGAGTTTGCATTCTTCTAGAAACCTTAATTGGAAGACTCCTTTTCAGGATCGAAGTTTAACCCTTTTGTTACTTGACTTCACTGATTCCTTTCCATCTTTGAGCTTTCCTTTTGTTGTGCGGTGAGATTGTGGAGCAAACTTCTTAGTCCATCCTGATCTAAACTTATTGAACTTCTTCGTTACTCTTTGCTGAAATATAGCTCCCTTAGCCTGTGCATGAATGGCTTCTTTCAAGTGAGTGAATAGGTTGTATTCCTTTGATGTAGAATTTCTTAGAGCAAAGGTTACGGTTGGTCCTATGTGGAAAGAGTTAATGCTCCAATGGCCAGGATCATAAGGTTCTACTTCCTTATCGTAGTTTTTGATTTGTAGGGCGCCCAATCCAAGCCATTGCTTTTCTACGATTCTTGGATCTCTAATGCTTGCCATAGCAATTGGGATCCAATAGATATTTGCAGTAACACTTTACTCATGTTCTTGCTTCTTCAAAGATTAGTACACTCCGGGACAAAATAGACAACTAGGGATGTGGTAAGGTTATTCAAAGGTTCAAGCCCTCCTTCTAGCGGCAAAATGTTAACGACATTTTTTGTCAACACCGAAACTACGTCCAAGGATGTTGATCTAAGGGAACCAAAGGGTTATTTAATTCCTACCATCTTGAGTTAGTTCGCCGTTTCTTAGATATCAAGGTCTTAAGCCTGAAGTTTAGTTAGAGGTGAGTATCATGCATACGAGACTTAAGGACCAACAGTTAACTTGGGATAAGGGTTCCCTAAGCGTAATGCAAGACGGAAAGCTAAACGGCTTATAGAAGGGTACTTTGGTAATTAAGCTTAAGCATGAGGCTTAGCCATAGGGAAGTATTAAAGAAATAGGTGATAAAAGCAATAATGAAATGCTTGAAATAGATCACAAGTGTTGATTCTCACTTTATTGCTCACTTTGTTGAATACATAGAATTTTCTAAGTAAAATATGCAAATCGATTTACAAATTAGGATTTAGTCTCTAAGAAAATGAATACAAGATTTGAGAACGATAAAAGTCCCCTAGAATGAGACCCCTAGGGTCTTATTTTAAGAAAAATTGGGAACCCCTTTGGTAACACTCAACAGATGCTTCTTTCGGATGTGACAATGGAATTGGGAATCAACCGCGTTGGTGGCTTTCAGTATCGACCCTTTGTCTCGGCCTTCTTTCCACTTCTGAGCTTTATTATTAGATATGTTTTTCTTTTGGAATAATGGTTTTGGTCCATAATGACTTGTGGTTCAGGTATGCTTTCATACAGTGTATCTACACAAAGTAGATTGGTATGGATAACCATCTTAGCTGCTCTGGTTTCGGTGTCAAACTATAGTTCCGATAGAAAATCTTGCTTTAACGACTTCTAAATTCTTCTTGGTGTTCGCATCGATACTAAGTAAATTAGTACCGATAGCCCCCTTCACTCCATCCTAGATTGGTTTCCTGCTTCCTTTTTCATGGTTTTGCCATGCCGGTCTCGGCCAACTTGCCTTTAGTCATTTTCTAATTTTTTACTTTCGGTGTCGAATTTCTTGCTTTCGGGGCCAACATCTGATTGATCACTTTCGGTTTTGAAACCGTATTTCCACCATCTTCTGGTATCGGTATCAAGCTTTCCTGCTTATGTTGGTACTGATACCACATACTTTCAGTCATTTCCCTTCCTGCTTTTAGCACTGGCTTCTCTGGCTATTTGGTGTTGGTCATGCGCTTCTAAATCACTCTCTGTGTTGGTTGTTCTCCTATACCCATTCACCATAATCCAATTTCAGTGTCGCAATTTGGTCGTAATAATAATGTTATACCTGAAGTTAGTTTTCCAAAAAAAAATTTATGTATTATTAATATAGATTATGGATTACTACACATCCAAGTGTTCTTTGGTTAAACACAAATATGCGGTAATATATTACAATAATGACGATAAATAAAGTTTTAGTGCATAAATACTAAGTATTTCTTATATATACTGAATTAAAACAAATATTAATTCGAACTAGAAAGGAATAGCTAAAAAAAGAGAAGGAATTGTATAATCTTTAGTTTTTCAATTCTTAGAGGAAGTGCCATAAAGATAATTAAGCAGAAGTGATAGTCTTACTATTGCATTGTGAAGACCATTAGACACCAGTAACTTAGACGTATGCTATAAAGCAATAGCCACATCTTGGTTCTTTGCACCTAGAAAGACAAACAAATTGAACAACCCAAGTATAAAAGCTATAATCAAACTGGCATGACATAATTCCCATAATAATAAATAAAATGTAAATTGAAAAATAAAATCAATGTTAATTTTTGTTTGGCAGATAACTAAAGTTGAAAATATCATGCAAAAACTCTAGAATAAACATACATTCAGTACGTGTAGATAAAACAAGATGGTATACAACAAATATACTATGCACAACAAGCTTATGACCTATATGTTTTTCTTCGATTTTCTTCGTAATTCCCTATTGTAATTATTTATCAACATGAAATTGTAGTATGTATAAAATACCTATGGAAATAAAACCCTAAAACAAAACAAAAAAACAATAGACATAAATATTGGTACCTACACATATAAAAACTAATACTAATATGATTACTAGTATGCATAAAAATGATATTAAATTCATCAAACAATTGCAATTACCATAATTCTTGTACGCTCGGAAATATACTCGTTCCATATTGTAACTTGCAAAAGCGAAGTAATAAAGTACTAAACTTGCAGAGTGGACGTAGTCTCCGACGAGCCGAACCATTATAAATACTATGTGACTGTTCTTTAGCATTTTAGCATTTCCCCCTGCATACTTACATCACATAACACATCATTTCCATTCCAAACATTTATTTTCACCATCGTAGAAATCTCGAGTGTTGGCGAGCACTTTTGACTGCCAACATTTGGCACGTCAGGTAGGGGTTAACGTACCTACGATCGACGCTTCGCTACTTCATTTGAATGATTAAGGATTTCTTCTTTCCTACCATTTGATCATCGTGACTTGAAACACTACTTAAGTCTTTTTAAACTTACCTACTAAGTCTACCACTAAAGGAAACTAAACGAAAGAAAACTGACCTTCCACGATTGATCCAGACTTGGTAAACTCGTCTCAAAATTGATTCACTGAAGTTCCGACCAATGCACATATTATTAATACTTCCATTCTCTACGCACTCGTCGATCAAGCTCAATTCGATGAAACTAAGAGAAAATTGGGAGAAACTCAAAGAAGCCTCATCCAACAAGTTAACTAGAATCTTGGATTAACTCAACAGCTTCAACAACACGTTCGACGAGACATTCTTCACCTTCAAATAGACTTAGACATTCAGTATCTTTTGAATTATGTCTCTTCGAGTTCCATCCCTTCTTCTCTTAATAATAACCATCACCTCGATAACTCTAGACTCGGGCCTAATCACGACCAAAGGATTAGTGCTCGACCCATCACTCGACATGATCCACTTGTCGCAAATCAAAACTTATCGCCTACACTTCATGTAACAAATCAGGCCCAACTTCCCACACATTGAATTCCACGAATTCAAATATCCAAAATCAAATATTCTCGAGATGAAGACGACATCCATCCAAGAAGACGTCCAAGGTTGCGCACCACCAAATCGAATCATGACCGTTGTAATCCAGTGGAGACTCAAACTCCAGTCCTTGCCAACTTGATTCGTAGAACCATGAAATAATCTTAGGGTCACGTCGTCGACGAGGGGGAAACCAATATGAGACATAACCCCTTCACCAAAGATGTCTTCAACAGTAAATGGCCTACACATTTCCATATGCAATAGATTGAAGCCTGCTTAGGGAAATCCGACCCTCGGGACTTCATAAACCGATACGAATCATCCATGGATTCAGCTTATGCCATTGAGGTGGTGAAGTGCAAGTGCTTCCTTATCTTTCTTAAGGCATGCCTCTTTTATGGTTCACTTGACTTCTGCTAAGAACCATTTCAACCTTCGACTAGATAGCCAGGGACTTAATCAAACAATTTAGCATAAACATATACCGAGGCACCAATGAAACTCTAACGGACTACGTAGAGAGATTTGACAACAATTTGGCAGGTGTAGAAGACCTGAGTTCTCAGAGTATCTTAGCCTAACTTATCAAGGGCGTACTTCCTAATTCTGAATTCAGAACATGGGTTAATCGAACACAACCTGAGACTTTGGTACCTTCTATGAGAAAGCCAACTATTTTCTACACCAAAATGAAGCATAAAGGAATCTGGCTTCGCGTTTTGAGAACCTACTTCGAGACGAAGTCCAAAGCTCTAACGACTCCAGTCCTAATATTCCACATAAACCTGCTCAAGCTGACAAAATTGGAGGTAGTCGCAACAAAAAGAGGAAACGTTTTAGACTTCCATCTTTCCGTAACTGCACTCCGCTCAGTGATTCAATCAAGAACATTTATCTCAAGATTCGTAATATTCTACAGTACAAGAAGCCAAAGCCTAAATGTCCATTGGAAGAACCAAGAGAATCTGCAAAGTACTGTTTGTTCCAAAACGTCAACAGACATAGACGCATGTTGTCACTTGCAGGAAAATGTTGAAAAACTCACCCTCAATGGAATGCTCAAGAAGTACACACGAGGTCCCCCGCATGAAATTTCCAAGCCAAGCAATGCTCACCAAGAATTTCAGCCAACCAGGACATCGCATAGCAACTAGATCCACTAGGATCGTCCTTTCGACTCAGAAAAACTACAGCGACAATAAGCGGCTTTGACATCAATGATGTACCTCACAGCTTGTCTTGCTTGAGTTACACCTTGTTTGCCGTCGTGTTGTAATTTATACAAGTAGCTTGAGTTGTCTTATAACCGATTAAGTTGTAATCCTTATACGAACTATAAAAACAATAGCTCCAGCCCTTAGGACTCATCCATGGATAGCCGAGGCACTGTTATTGCATATACACCAAGCCTAACGGATTTAACCTGGCTTACCTATGCTTCAGTGTACTCTGGCGACCACCCCCTGGCGCTCCCACCAAGTCCAATGTATTTAGCCTGACCTACCTACGCTCCAGCGTACTCAGGCGGAGGTCTTCTGAAACCATCCTAACTTCGCAATGCCTCAAAGCTAACGACTGAAAGGAAGCCTTGAAAGTGAGTCAATCCCTTGGAACTTTGCATGACTCGAGTCTCTCAGAGTGAAGTTTCAACCAACTCAAGTCTAAGTGAAACGCCGAGTCACATTGCACGAGTACGATTTTCAAAAAGTGTAAAGAGCACTCGAGAACTAAGAACGGTATCTTCCATGATACAGCGGTCTCTAAGGTTTTAACCGGAGATACTGGCTTGAGATCCATTCCCACCTTTTCTGCCCTTCATCGTAGGTGAAATGGGAGTGGAAAGCAAGCACTCTTCTCCGAAGAATACCTCCTCTTTGTTTAGTCATGGCCCTTTGCCTCTACCTAAGCTCCGACCACCTACGAGTAAGTTAGGGGCATGTCAAGAAGCTCCACCAGACGCACCATCGCGGAAGCAGGACAGAGGCATCATTTGTCCACCAGTTACTGCAACCACCTGCATCGACGTAGTGGTATCTGAGGTTATCCTCGAAGAAACCAATTTGCGACTCACTCCCACTTTCGCCTCACTTATTAGGGACGAAACAATGATCAGAAACAAACCCTCATTCTACAATTAACACCTCCTTTTCGCTGTCATCAGAACTAGAGGTTTACAAAAAAAAGTGTAGGCTTAGGGGAACATCACCTCCATTGGTCATGCATTTTCAATACAATAGTCTTATCTGCCAACCGTATAGCGACCTACTGGGAGCAAACCCATTGCATAGACAAGATGGGATAAAACTGAAGTCTTGGTACCACTGAAGGTACTTGAGACATCTCTCGAGGTTGATACTCCTTATAAACAAACATCCTGGGACATAGGGACTACCTTTAGTTTATAACTAAAACCTGTGTCATCGTGAACCACGGACGCAACACTTGGACTGAATCGCGATCACGACGAAATTGGATTAAGTATCGAATCATGGATCTGATGGTCCAACCATATATCCACATCTTATATGCATATCTAAGTACTTAATTCAGAACAAGTTCAATCCCCGAGTGTTTCGCCGACTAGATGTGTGACGGCCCGCCCCGAACCAGCCGATATTCCCCGAAATGCGTTGTGATAATGCCCGACTAGCATGGGACGGTCATCAAAGGAAAAGGATTTAAAACTATGAATCACCAAATAACATGTAGCGTATCTCACAACGCTTGGAATAAAATATAATAATAACATACTTGACATAAAACCGGCGAGATAGAGCATAAGCTAAAAACTAAACCACCATACCAGCGGAATCCAAAATATAGCTTATTATCCAAACCATCATTATTACAACTTCAAAATACTGTCTCTAAACAAAAATAGAAAAGGGTACACTACTAATGCCCAAAGCAGTGACCAGCAACAACACATGGAGAATATATGTAAATAGTACGTGGAAGCCTCCTGCTCATCTCCGGACAGCTTCTCGCGCATTACCACCTAACCTGCCTCTAGTTTGCTCGTTTAGGAGTACCTAGAGTAATAAGAAGAGACATAAAAATCTGAGTTAGATGAAAGTATGGTATGAATAGCAGCAAAATAAAACAATAACAGGTATAAATAATCATACCTGAACCTGGACCTGCAACTAAAGAGTTAGCACAATCAAGATGTATAATACTCTAAGGTAACACTAACATAAAGTGTAAAATGGGAGTATGCATGTCATGGAGATAACAGACATCAAACATAGCAATCATCCTCACATCACTCACCCAGTGCGTAAAGTATACGATATCCACCACATTGATCACCAAATCCATTGGGCCCATGACGGCAACTTCGTACAACTATTGCTATGACAATACTTCCCTGGTCTACGGTCAATAACCCTACCCAGTCCACACATCGATGGCATTAGGTTAAGGGCCAACCAGTCCATACTTCCCTGGCTCTGGTTCGTCTACATGCCCCTTCTCTTCAACAGTGAACCAAAGTTATAGATATCGATAACCCCTTTGCACAAGTCCCGCAGTAAAGTCCAACTCCGGAAGTTAACTCGTTGGTTCCCATCTGGATCCTGAGTAATAACTTCCCATTTGGATTACCTTTGCATCTCGAGTTTTTGGTTGGACCGGAGTTGGTCTTCAGAAGAGTCGTCACGTAGTAGTAATGGAGGTTCAAACCCGGTTCGGTTCGGCTTATTCGGTTCGGTTCGGCTTACTCGGTTTGGTTCGGGCATATGGTGCTCAAGCTCCCCATTCGGTTTGGCTCAGTTCCCTTCCCTCGCTTCGGTTCGGGTTCATCATCTTTGCGCGGTTCAGTTTGGCCCTCCTCTCCAGTTCGGTTCGATCCAATCCCACCCTAACTCCAAACTAGTAGCCTTCCTTTTTTCCATGCTTCTCCTTCTGCCTAGACTCCAGTTCGGTCCGGATTTCCCATTTCTTATGTCAGTTCGATTTGGCTAGTCCCATTCGATCTGAACTCCCATATCCGATCCGATCCGATCCGGATCCTTGCAGATTTTCCAGCAAGCTTGTTTTGTCCATTCTACCTTTACTAAACAATCACAAGGCATCCCAAACAGAAGTAATAACATGTGTAATCAATCAAAAGCATTATAACATCAATTACATGAATTATTTAGGATCAAACATACCCAAAACCATGATTTTCCCCTTAATCCCCTTAACCATTTTTAGCTATAGGATTAACAAACTTAATCCAAATTAACCCAAATTTTCAATAAAGGCATAAAAAAATATTTTAGAATTTTCACGTATTTTCCAGATTTTTATGACGCATAATTTCACTAATTATCACTAATCACCCCTGTTTAGTCGTAATTAGTGAATAAAAGTGCAAATCACTCACCTTAGCCATAAATAAATTTCATACTGAAAACTCTACTGATTTGGGTCGAATTCCTATGTGTTCTAGCAGCTCAATCTCCGATTTGGTGCCAATTTCTCTTGATTTGATGTAGTTTTGCTTAATTAGTTATTGTGAAGTGATAAAGGATGAATTTAGAAGGTGGATGCCATTATTAGGGTTCAAAGAATGTAAGCGGCGGCTAGAAAACTGAAATGGAATGTTTTCCCAAACCCTTTCAGCCGTCCCATAACCCTAATCCTGAATTGGGTTATGGGCCTAACCAAGGTTTTAAATTTCAGATTTTGGCCAATATCTCGGAAAAATATCTCGGCTATCTCGGGCGATATTTGAAACACTTATAACTAAACTAGCTGCCAAATCTTGGACTTTAGCTAATATCTCGGATTTTCCATCTCGGCGATCTCGGAGAGATTTAAAAGCTTGGGCCTAACCACTAATCACCTAATTAAGCCCGATTAAGCTTTTTTCATCATCCAAATCTTATTTCAGCCATATCTCCCAAATGGTAAGTCCGTTTGATTAATGTGACCACTCACGAAAAGGAAAACCATCATCTGAATCCAATGGAAGTGGTTTTAGGTCAAAACTCCTTTCCAATCAAAAGTTGTAGGCAAAACAAGATTCGCCAGGGGTAAAACTGTCATTTAAAATCCGACAAAAATCATGAACATGGAAAATGACACTAATAGTCGTTCTCCAAAGTTACATAGCCATATGACTTTGTATGAAAATAAAATAAATATTCTATGATCCTTTGATACGTAGAATGCGGGTTGTTACACTCTCCCCCCTTAAGAAATTTCGCCCCCGAAATTCCTTAATCAAGAAAACATACAAAAGGCTCCGCATGCCAATCAACATTTACAATCAATCAAGCATACATGACAAACACAACAAACTATCTTAGCATGCGGAATAACTATGTTGCTATTAAAAACTTACCAGGCAAAGAGTTCTGGATACGACTTCCTTATGTTCTCCTTTGTTTCCCAAGTACAGTCATTCTCATTATTGCCCCACTGAAACTGTATCGCCCGAGATAGCCGAGATATTTTTACGAGGACTATATTGGGTCATGATAGCATTTGGGTGATTTGGCAGCTAGATTAGTTATAAGTGTTTCAAATATTGCCCGAGATAGCTGAGATATTTTTCCGAGATATTGGCCAAAATCCGAGATATAAAACCTTGCTGGTATAAACCTTGCACTTTTGGTCAATCGATCCACAATCACCCAAATACTATCATGACCCCATCTAGTCCTCAATAAACCATCAATGAAATCCATTGAAACTTGTTACCATTTTCACTCGGGAATTTCTAATGTTTGTAATAATCCACTAGGCTTCTTTTGCTCAGCTTTAACTAGCTGACAATTCATGTACTTGGATATAAACTTTCCAACGTCTCTCTTCATCCCTTCCCAGTATTAGGTATGCTTCATATCTCGATACATCTTGTTACCACTGGGATGTATAGTCAGTTTCGAGTAATGACATTCTCTAAGAAATTCATCTCTCAATCCATTAACATTGGGTACAACTAGTCCCCCATTCTTTTGAATCCATCCTTCTCGATCAAGTCCATACTTGTTCATATCCTTACTGTCGATGCCCGTCTCTAACTTGGAGTTGATTTCCAATAGGTTAGGATCGTCCCTCTGACTAGAACCAATCCGCTAAATCAAAGTGGGTCTGATCATCAAACTTGCTAACATCTCTGGATCCATTTCACACTTAGGTCTAAAATCATATCCCGCAATATACTCATGTTGCTTCCATTCAAGAAACATAGCCCCCAAACTGGCATGTATCCTACTCAATGCATCAGCTACCGCATTACCCTTCCCGGGTGTGTTTGCGATATTGAAATCATATAAAACCAAGAAATCTAACTATCTTTGCTGATGAAGATTTAAATCCTTTTGAGAGAAAAGATACTTTAACGACTTATGATTAGTAAACAACTCAAATCTTTCTCCCAAATGATAATGCCTCCACATCTTTAACGCGAATATGATCGTGGTCAATTCCAAATCATGGGTAGCATATCTTTTCTCATGCAGTTTTAGTTTCCAACTAGCATAAGCTACAACCCAACCTCCTTGCATCAACACAACACCTAGTCTGGTACCACAGGCATCCGTGTATATCGTCATCTCTTCATTCACTTTAGAAATAACTAACACTGGCGCACACGTTAACTTCTCCTTTAGACCCTTAAATGCATTCTCACATCTTTCATCCCAGACGAAAGCTTGATTATTCTTGGTTAAATGAGTTAATGGCGCCGCTATCTTGGAGAAGTCTTGAATAAACTTACGATAATATCCAGCTAACCCCAAGATTCTCATGTCTGTTGCATTCTTGGGCGTAAACCAATCTTGTAGTGTAGCCACCTTCACAGGATCCATGACAACACCATTCTCTGAAACAACTTGGCCCAAGAACCTCACTTCCCTCCTCCAGAAGTCAAACTTAGAAGATTTCAGTTTCAATTGGTGTTTCCTCAACACCTCAATCAATGTCCTCAAATGTTCCTTGTGTTCTTCTTCTGTCCTCGAGTAAACCAAGATATCGTCCACGAATACAAGAATAAACTTATTCAATTGATCCCTGAATACCCTATTCATAAGATCCACAAAATATGTTGGTGCATTGATCAACCCGAATGGCATGACCAACCACTCATAAAATCCAGATGGCGTTCGAAATTTCATTTTAGGTATACTCTCAGCTGCTACTCAGAGATGATGAAAACCTATCGCGAGATCTAACTGGGAGAGCACTCTCGCTCCATTCAACTGATCAAACAAATCGTCTATCTGCGAAAGAGGATACTTATTCTTCCTCGTCACCTTGTTCAACAAGCGGTAGTCTACACATAAGCGATGGGAACCATCTGTCTTAGTAGCAAATAAAAATGGTGCTCCACACTCGGAAACACTTCTTTGGATAAATCCCTTCTTCAAGAGATCGCTTACTTGCACCTCGAGCTCTCGCTACTCCCTTGGCGCCATACGACGAAGAAGCATCACTATAGGTCTGGCATCTTTCACTAAATCAATCTGAAACTCCATCTCTTGGTGTGGTGGAAGCTCGGTCGCTGTAATAACCCGGAAAATTGGAATCAATTTAAAAATTTTATTTTGGCAATTTTAATGAATTTTGAATTTTTAAAATGATTTATTTTAAATAATAATGACTAGAAATTTATTTTGAATAGAATTAGAGTGTACAAATTTATTTAAATCGAAGTTAAATATAAATATTTATGTTAATTATATAACGAGCCTGGAATGCCGCAGTTGTTTGAAAATTCGATTTCAAATTTCAATTGAATGTACAGGATTCAAAATAAACCAGATTTTTGGTAAAACTGGAAATATTTGAATCAGTTTGAAAATTTCCTTTCAATGAATGTGAAAAATCTAGATTTCATAATGGGAATAAAAAGTTATGTCTAGTTGAAAATTCAGAATAGTCACTATGGAATTTTATATAATATATTGCTCTTAAGAATAGTGATTTTGCAAACGACCTCCGTTTTCGACGAGACCACTTTTGTTGGATCCGGAATGTCAATTTATTACGCGAATCCAATTTTCATAATTTTTGGAATTAATATGTGAGCGTGGTGAACTTAAACGTGTTTGTTCGTTTCAGTTTGAATTTAATCGACTGGAAAATGACCGTTTTTCAAACGGTCTCCAAATTCGACGAAATTAGTTTTGTTAGCACCGTATCGTCAAAACATAGCTAGGTTTATTTTTCGGGAATTTTTGGAGTCAGTATGTATCCCAGTAAATTGAAATGTACGTTGAAATCAATATTGAACGTTATATTAATTTATATTTCAATTTTAATGAAACTGATCGAAACAATCGAACTGGCTTACAAAACATATCCCATTGTGTCTGGAATGGGGGCATTTCTCTAAGGGCGACAGTGTTTGGGTTTGATTTGGAGTTCGTATGGACTAAGGGGTATTTTTGGAATTAAAATAATAAAATTTAATATAAAAAGGGCCAATCAAATTTGGTTAAACCCTAAACCATTTATCACTGTGGTCAACTGCACGTTCAGCCGCGATTCACCGAATTGAAGGCCCCGATTTTTCAATTCTTTCTCTTCAATTTCTTCCAATTCAATGAATAAAATTCGAAATCATTTCAGCGAAAATGGAATACCATCTCATCAACTTCAAATCCATACGATTTTGATTGAAAATCGTTTTGTGGTTTGGGCGATTTCAGTACTCAAACTCACACCGTTTGAGGGGGGATTGCTGGCCAACGGCGAACTCGGGTGGGCCATCGTGGGAGCTGGATAGAGGTGGTGCAGCGGTCGTTCAAGTGGGCTACTATGATGGGATTCCAGCGCAAGGAGGAAGCAACAACGACGGTGAATTGGTGAGGAGCTTTTTCTGGCGTGAAAGATGTTGAAGGGGTAATTACCCCCTTAATGTAGGATAAGGAATTAATTAATTATTTATTTAATTAATTAAAAATGCAATTTTTGTTTTTCTTTTTTTTCCAGAGAAAATAGAAATAAAAATAGGATTTTTATTTCATAAAATAGAAATAAAAATGGGAATTTTATTTACATAAAATAGAAATTAAAATGGGGGTTTTTTAAATATAAAAAGATATTGTTTTTCAAAAATAAATAACATTGTTTTGAAAAATAAAAATATCTTTGGTTTTAAAAATAAAATTAGCATTATTTTAAAAATAAAAATAGCGCTGCATTTAAATAATTAAATAGCAATACTTTTAAAATGAAATTAGCATTACTTTTAGAAATATAAATATGAATTTTAGAAATAAAAATAAGATATTTATAAATAAGATTTTTAAATATATGAAATAGCGATGATTTAAGAATGTGATTTTTATATATAACATCGAATAAAAATGTGATTTTTAATGTAAATAGAGTTGTTTCAAAAATGGGATTCGTAAAATATATTTACCAATATAAAAATGTGATTTTTATTTATATAGTAGCAGAATAAAAATGTGATTTTTAAATAAAATAGCACTTTATTAAGAATGTGATTTCAATATAAACCGCTTGAAAACATATTGCGATGGAACCGACTGGAAGTGAACAAAATTCAGACCATTTAGAAATTCAGAAATAAAACTATCGGAGTGGAAACCAAAGGTGAGAACTATTTCTCACTCAAATTTCTTTACAGTTAAATATATATACTAGGATGCAGACGGTGCTTAACAGCACCCGACACCATCGACTGTACAAACCATGATTGTTTGTCTGGATTAAATTGACTGTATTGTGTTGTTTATTGATTGAACGAACTGAATAAAATATATAAAAATATTCATGTATGGAGTAAAATATTTGAACAATAAAAATATCATTTTTATTGAATGAATATAATACGTAAAATATTCATGTATGGAGTAAAATATTTGAACAATAAAATATCATTTTAATTGAATGAATATAATATATAAAATATTCATGTATGGAGTAAAATATTTGAACAGTAAAAATATCATTTTTATTGAATGAATATGATATATAAAATAATCACGTATGGAATAAAATGTTTGAACAATAAAAATATAATTTTTATTGAATATATGAATCATATAAAATGGTCATGTGTTGAAAATAAATATTCATATATAATCAGATGATTTGTTTATGTACACCTATTTGACTGATATTTATTGGGATGATATATTTTATACATTGCCCAACGGCACAAAAAAAATCCGTGTGTGTTGATTGAAACCCCACAAAGGTATTGGAATGATATTTGACGTACACTAATCCCAGTTGTTTAGTTTTATGTCAATCGATTCGTTGACAGAATGTTGTAAGCATTAGTTATTTATATTTAATGCTTATGAAGTTGCATAGTGCACTCTGGATGATGGTTGATTGAATATCATTGTTGTTATATACATGTGCTATATGAAATCCATATAACTAACATTATACGGTAATTGACTGTGTTTGATTCAAATTCGGAAAGAACGAATATTTTAAATTAACGAATATTTTAAAATGACGAATAATGAATATTTTAAGATAACTAATATTTTAAATTAATATTCAGTAATTGATCAAAAATGATTTTGATGTCCTATTTGGGATGGACACGAAAATATTGAAAAAATGAAGCCGTATTGATTAGATATGCGCCATTTTGACGCGAATGATATTTGTATCGATTTTATTCATTTTTATAATGAAAATAAAAAAGTAAGTGATTTCAAAATCTAATGTTTTGAAAATATTATCATTTATATTTTAATAATATGGAATATTCAATTTTTATTTAAAATTGAATTTGAAGTTGAAATCTTTTTTAAAACGAATTTAAAACGATTTATAAAATATGTTTTAAATGGAAATCGAAGAAATATAATATATATATATATATATATATATATATACACTAAATGGCCTGAATAGAACGCGTTGCGCTGCGGTCGTTCGCAAATTTCGACCATTGACTTCGAATTGATATTAGGGACATCCAACAGTCAGATTCTCCTAAAACCGGAACCGTTGGGTCCGTACCAAAAAGAGCTTTCCAACGAATATAAAAGATTTGAAATCTAAGGGTTGGATTTGGAATTATGTCCAAATCAAATTTCGAAAAGGTCAATATAAGTGCAGTTCGTTCACCGTTTATGGAAATCGACTGAAGGAGCCTTAATAAAATTATTAAAAATACCAATAATTTGTATAAAATCATAATAAATGATTTGGAAAGAATTGGGATGAAAAATTCAATATTTGAAAAGATAAAAATATATTTTTATCGAAATGAACTAGTTATTAACTAGAATTATAACCCCTTTTATTTTTAAATAAATAAATTGGATTGAGAAAATGGTTTTAAAATAACCAGAATTTTTCCAATAAATAAATTGGAATGGTTTGGAATGGAAATAATCTTCGAAATATTTCGATATTGGATTCCGTGATTATACAGATATTGGTATGGGAATTTGAAAGATATATATATCGTTATTCTTAATACGATATTTGTTGATTTCAGAATTTGATATTGAATATAAGCCGATATAATTTCTATTCAGAGCCTTGTATTTAATATCACATGAGATTTTGTGTTTATCGTGAATGGTGTCTTCATTAACACTGTTCTTAAACCAAGTTGAGAGAATAACAAATCTTTTAATTAAGATATAGTGAAGTTTTCCAACAAATAACTATTTATTTGGAATTGAATAAAAGAATTAGATTTTGGGTTTGTCGTGAATGGTGTCTTAAATAACACTGTTCTTAAACCCTATGCGAGAGGAATAAATCTTAAATAACATTATTAGAGTTTCCAGTTATATTTAGTAACTAGAATAAAATGGAATGTGAATCGGGTTTATTGTTAACTGTATTTTTAACGACATTTGTTCTTTAACTCGATTTATAGTGAAATGGGATTTGTAATTTATAAATATTTTTATTAGGATTTAACGGGAATTTTCAAAAGAAAAGTTTTTCAATTTAATATATTAAATTGGAATTGAATGGAATTCGATTTGATAATAATTTAAGTGAGCTTCTGTGAGGAAGACTGTTAATATATATGGAATTTAAAAGAGTTAGTCGTTATTCTATTTATATTATTGGTCGGATACAAAAATTGATGTCGATTATATATTGATTTGTTTTTCCGTAAAGATTCCATTTTTATGGAATGTAATTTGGGTTTATAATGAACTATGTTTTAAATAACATTAGTTCTTTAACCCAGTTAAAGACATGATTACATGTCTGCTAAATATATATCTGTTTGGTGGCGGATAGTTTATTATTTTTCTTAACACCCTTCTCCAAGATGTACGAGCTTAGAGGTTATATATAGGCAGAAATCAATAGTATGATGTAGATTCATGATGCAGCATGTTTGATTTCCAAAGTTAAATAATCATTAATAATGATTTTTGGGAAGATTAAAACCAAGTGGAGTTTCAATGAATCTTCACTTAGATTAAAATGCGAATGTGATAATTTAATTATCAATTTGAGAAATGATCGAGAGTGGAGTATCACCAGTTTTGCTCCAAGCGATAGTTAAATCTTTAATTAGATTTGAACAAGAAATGGTAATTAACTTTACCGATAACACCGTGGTATTAGATATGGAGTATTACCAGTTTTACTCCATGGGATGAATAGGTTGGGATTGAGAAATATAACAAATGATTACTTCGGTAAGGTGCGCTAGTCTCGACTAGTTTGGATAAACCTTAATTTGGTTTGAATTGATATCCAAAGGAAGATTAAAGAATAAATTTAAAGATTTTATCTTTGATAAAATTAATGGGAACGTTTCCCAAAGTATTTGAACATTTAAATAAAATAATATTCATAATTGGAATGAGGCGTATGTTGTGTTTTTTAGCACTTGTTTATAAGATACGCGAGTTATTCGGAAAGACCGGGTTTATCTCATTCTGAATAACTGATTCGACGATAAGTCAACGATGAAGACGGTGGTTAAAGACTGGAGGTCTTTACATCTTTTGGATGATTACTAATGTCTTAATTGGGCTGTACACCCAAGACGAGGCAAAAAGTGATGATCGTCCAGGCGTACTTGGAGATCGACCGGATATGCGAGGACCTCTCTCCTGTATTGGACATACGGGACGAGGAATGTAACAACCAGAAAATCTGGGCCAGTTTAAAATTTTTATTTTGGCAATTTTAGCGAATCTTGAACATTTAAAATAGATTATTTTAAATAAATTCGATGAGAAATTTATTTTGAATAGAAATCGAACGTATATATTATATACGTCGTCGTTAGAATTTAAATAATTATATATAATTATAAATGGAATTGAAAATGGCGTGGTAGTTCGATAATTCGATTTCAAACTTCAATTGAATGTACCGGGTGCAAAATGAACCAGATTTTAGTGAAACAAACAATAATAGGATCTATTTGGGAATATCTTTCCAACGAATCCGAAAAATTGAAATTTCATAACGGGAATCAAAAGATATGCCCAGTTGAAAATTCTGAATAGTCGCTATGGAATTCAGGCCATTGAAAATAGCCATTTTGCAAACGACCTCGGATTTCGACGAAACCACTTTTTTTGGATCCGTGATGTAAAATTATTGTTAGATTCCAAATTTCATAATTTTTCGAATCAATATGTGAGCGTGGCAAAGGAAAACGCGTTTGACCAGTTTTAGTTGATTTTAATCGACTGGAAAACGGCCATTTTTCCAACGGTCTCAGAATTTGACGAAACTGGTTTTGTTAGGACCGTATCGTCAATACGAAGCTAGAAAATATTTTTCTGGGATTTATAGAGTTAGTATGTGACCCCAGTAAATTGAAATGCGCGTTCAAATTCAATATATAGAGTTATAGGTTGATTTTAACGGAAACTGATCGAAACGATCGAATCAGCTTACGAAACATATCCCATTGTTTTCAGAATGGGGGTAATTAACTATGGACGACAGGCGGTGGGCCTCGTTTAGAGGTCGAAAATAAAAGTTGCTTTTTGGGAGATAATTAAATAAAATTAAATTAAAAAAAACCCTCTCCTTTACTCCTCTGGCCCCCCTTCTTCAAAGTCGATCTCCAGAAATAAAAAAAAATGGGGCGACGGAGGGGGACGATTCGCCGCCGTCGCCACTCCATCGCGGCCCCAGGTGGCGCGCCGAGCCCCCTGCTGCGCCGCTCCCTCTCCTCTTCTTCCCCCTTTCCTTTCTGAAACGCGACGCCCTCCTCTTCCCCAAACCCACCGCCGCCCTTCTCCCCTCATGCTCCCCCGCCGCTTCTTCCCTCCCTTCTTCCCTCTGCCGCGACAACCCTCCACCGAACGCAAAGTCCCCTCCTCTCCGTTCGAAAACAATGTAAGTTTTAAATTCAAGTTTTATTTATTTTTCTTAAGTTAAAAACTGAATTTTACTCGATAGGAAAATTAGAGATAGAATTTTTATTCGATAGGAAAGTTAAAGATATGATTTTTATGTGATAAGGAAGTTAAAAATATAATTTTTATCGTATGTAAAGGGTGAAAATATAATTTTCATATTATATAGATAATAAAAATATAGTCTTTTATATTGTACAAGGATAAAAGTATGATTTTTACATTGTAGAAGTGTTAAAAATTGGATCTTTATATATGTAGTGAATCAAAAATATGACCTTTATATAGTAGAAGATATAAAAATACTATTTTTATGTAAGTAGTGTATTGAAAATATAATTTCTATAAAATAGAAAATATAAAATAAAATCTTTATATTTGAAAAGGCGAAATCTTTGTATAGATAGTAGCGATGTAAAAATAGAATTTTTATCTATATAGTAGCGATGTAAAAATAGAATTTTTATCTATATAGTAGCGATGTAAAAATAGAACTTTTATCTATATAGTAGCGATGTAAAAATAGAATTTTTATCTATATAGTAGCGATGTAAAAATAGAATTTTTATCCATATAGATTGAAAATAAAAATGTGATTTTTATATACATAGCAACAATATAAAAATGTGATTTTTATATGTAGTAGCTACGGGCAGCGAAAGTGACAAAAGGCGAGAACAGTGAAGATTCCCTACATTAGAAGTGTCGTGGAGTTGGGATAGCTTTGGTGAGAACTTCTCACTCTAAATTTCTTTTTCTAGTTATATATATATATATATATATATATATATATATATATATATATACTAGGATGCAGACGGTGCTTAGCAGCACCCGACACCCGTCATCCACAGACCATGGATGGCTTGTTTGTTTGATTGATGTGTTGTGAAAAATTGTTTGTGTTGTTGATGTGAGATCGATAATAAAATGTGGATGTGTTGAAATAAATTAATTATCGTTAAAAATATAATTTTTAACGTGAATGTGAATAAATAAATATTTATAAACAAATCGGCCGATTTGTTTATATACACTGATTTGACTGATATTGATTGGGTCGATAAATTTTACACATCGCCCAACTGCACAAATAAAAATTTGTGTTTGTTGATTTGAAACCCCACACGGGTGTTGGGATGATATTTGGCGTACACTAATCTCAATTATTTAATTATATGTCGATCGATTGGTCGACAGACTGTGTAAGCGTCAATTATTTATATTTGATGCTTATGTAGTTGTGTGGTGCACTTTGGATGATAGTTGATTGTTTATTGTTGCTATTATGTACATGTGTTGTACGGAATCCATATAATTAACGTTATATGGTAATTGATTGGGCCTCATTCCAATCGAGAAAATAATGAATGTTATAAAAGAAAATTCATGTGTTGAATATAAAAATAGTTATGTGTTGACGATGTTCATGTGTTGAAAATATTCGTGTGTTGAGTAAAATATTTTAATAATAAAATTTAGATCTTTATCATATTTAAAATTAGAACTACTTCATGGTGGAGTCTGATTGAAAATCAAACGATAGATACCATAGTTTTATAAAATATTTTACATAATAAAAATAGTGATGTGTTGACAGTACTCATGTGTTGAGATTGGTCGTGTGTTGAAAGAGATATAGATTCATGTGTTGAATGGGATAAATATTCATTTGTTGAATAGAATAACGAATTTATTGAAATATATAAAGCCGTGTTGATTAGAGTTGCGCTATTTTGACATGAACGATATGTATATCGATTTTATTCGTTTTATAATGAATATTGAAAAGTGATTTCAAAATTTAATATTTTGAAATGAAATTCAAATTAAATTAGATTAAAATTCAAATTGAAATTTTATTGAATCAATTTGAAATGAATTCGAATCGAATAGAAAATGAATTCGATTCGAATTGAATAGAAAGTGAATTTGAATTCAAATTGAATATAAAGTGAATTTGAATTCGAATTGAATAGAAATGAATTCAAACTGAATTAAATTGAAATTGAATTAAAAACGAATTGAAATCGTTTTGAATGAAATTTAAGACGAACTGAAATTGACTTCAAATCAATTTGAAATGAATTCGAATTGAAGTAAATAGAAGGTAAATTCAAATTGAATTGAAATGAAACGAATTAGAATTTGAATTGAATTGAAACGAATTTGAATTCGAATTAAATAAAATTGAAATGAATTCGAATCGAATTGAAATCAAATCGATTTGAGATTGAAGATGAAGTTGTAATTGTTTTTGAAACGAATTTAGAACTATTTATAAAATTCTTTTTAAAAGGAAATCGACGAAATATATAATATATATATATATATATATATATATTATATAATGGCCTGAATAGAACGCGCCGCGCCGCGGTAGTTCGTGAATTTCGACCATTGACTTCGAATTGACGTTGCGGGAGATCCGACCATCGGATTCTCCTAAAACCGGAACAGTTGGGTTCGTATCGAGAAGAACTTTCCAATGAATATTAGAAATTTGAAATCCAACGGTTGGATTTGGAATTATGTCCAAATCAAATTTGGAAAAGGTCGCTGTAAGTGCAGTTCGATGGCCGTTGATGGAAATCGACTGTACAGGCCTTGATAAAATCATTAAAAATATCTATAATTTGTGTAAAATCATAAGAAATGATATGGAAAAAACTGGGATGAAAAACTCCATATTTGAAAAGATAAAAATAGTTTTTTATCAAAATGAACTAGTTTTGAACTAGAATTAAAATCAATTTATTTTTGAAATAAATAAATTGAATTTGAAAGTGATTTTAAAAATAATCAATATTCCCAATGCGTGAATTGGACTGGAGTTGAATTGAAATTATCTTCGGAATATTTCGATGTTGGATTTCGTGACTATACAGATATTGTTATGGGAATTTGAAAGATATATTTTATATCGTTATTTCCAATACGATATTTGTGGGTTTCAGGATTTGATATTGAATATAAGCCGGTATATTTTCTGTTCAGAGCCTTGTATTTAATATCAAGTGTGTTTTTGGGTTTATCGTGAGCGGTGTTTTGAACAACACCTGTTCTTTAACCCGATTAACAATAGAGTGTGATTTTGGGTTTATCGTGAATCGTGTTTTAGATGACATTGGTTCTTTAACCCAGTTAAAGGCATGATATTGATTTTTGAAAAGATTAAAACTAAGTGGAGTTTTAATGAATCTTTAATTAGATTGAAATTTGAATTGATAATTTAAATTATCAAATCTGAAAGGTGATTGAGAATGGAGTACCACCAGTTTTGCTCCAAAGCGATAGTTAAATCTTTAATTAGACTTGAACGGAAAATGGTAATTAATTTTACCGATAATACTGTGGTGTTAGATATGGAGTATTACCAGTTTTGCTCCATGGGATGAATAGGTTGGGATTGGGAAATAAAATAAATAATTACTTCAGTGTGGTTCGCAAATCCCGACTAGTTTGAAATGATATCCAAAGGAAGATTAAAGAATAAATTTAGAAGAATTTATCTTGGATAAAATTAATGGGAACCTTTCCATAAGAATGTGATTTTGTGAATAAAAGAATATTCTGAATTGGAATGAGGCGTTTGTGTGTTTGGGTAACATTTTTTTATTATATACGTGGGATATTCAGAAAGGCCGGGTTTATACCCATTCTGAATAACCGATTCGACGAGATGTCGAAGATGAAGACGGTGGTTGAAGACCGGAAGTCTTCACATCGTTTGGGTGATTACTGATGATCCTAATTGGGCTGTACACCCAGGATGAGGGAAACAGTTGGTGATCGTCCAGACGTACTTGGAGATGGATGGATATGCGAGGAAATTGCCTCCGGTTTCGTTCAGACCCAGAGCGAACTTGTAAATGGATTGTGTGTCTGACACTGGATTTTATTCTGTGTTGATTGATCTCTATTAAATATACATCTTTTTGGCGGTGGAGAATTTATTCTCTTGCTTAACGCCCTTCTCTGAGACGTACGAGCTCAGAGGTTGTATATCGATGGACATCAGTCGCATGGAGTGAATTGCCAGTGTGGCACGCGTAAGTGGCAATTGATCAAGGCTTCTGTTGAAAAGCAAAGTCTTGTGGTTGATGATCAAAGCACGGCCTGTGTGGCGTAGATTTGTGTGTAACGTGAATTCGCGAGCCTCACACCTCGGTATGAGTCAAAAACGGGAGACGGACCACTGGGAGAGCACGACGTTTCTTTCTAGCTAGGGTGGTGTCAGTGACCTACCAGCCCTGACATTTATATACTTTTCACCTGTGTGGTTGTTGGAATGCGTGGCGCCTTGGATATAGGTCTGTAAGGACCGGGAAACGTGTGTTCAGGAATTGCCAATCCTCAAAAGTAAGAGAGGACCGGCCCAGCCGATTCCAAGGATCAAAGTGGGGTCCTGGGACATTTGCTAAAGTGTCTCGAACGCGGAGAGGAGCTTTCCCCTTGCCTCGACTCATGACGGAAACCCAATTTCCAATACGTGTATTTTGGTTTTATTTGTAGAGCCTAGTATGGCGACATAGTGGTATGGGTCATTTATGCTGCCTATGATTGATATTTATGATTGAAATTGTTTTGACACTATACACTTATTATATTATCAAATAATGTGTTTTAAACGTATCAACCATGCTTTGGCTGTTATAAGGTAAAAACCTTATCCTCCGGTTTGCGTTGCATTGTGTGATGGGACCTGGGTCTTATAACAGCTTCATTTTTCTTTATTTAGCATTGCGCTGTCTGTTTTCTGCACTAGTATTCTTGGGAGGAAACCCGTTCCATGTTATACGGCGTGGTCCCTTGATTTACCGAACTTTAAAATAAAGATTAATAACTGTTTTAGTTCTCACACCAGTCCCATGACTGACCTGGAGTTTATTGTTTTAACCTAAACTCTGGGTGCTCTATTTTCTACACGGGCAGCTAGTAGTTTTGGTTTTGCAGATTTATATCCACAGGGTCCTGATTTACAGCTGGAACGATGCTCGGAAAGCTCTGTATCCGTGCATTACTTCTAGTTGTGCTTTTGTATTATTTTCCGCTGCAATGTATTTAAATGTAATTTAAATCTCTGATATTTGTTGAATGTAATTTTATTCATTTATACTCTGGATATTCTTGTATCTGATGGAATTGTTGTAATAACAATGAAATGTTCTTCCGTCTGCGTTCTATTTTGTCTTGTCCTCAATTCTATCCGTGCTTTCCTTACCGGGGAAGTTCTGGTCGTCTCAAGGAATAAGGTGCCTCTGGTTTCATTTAGACCCAGAACGAAATTGTAAATGGATGTGTGTCTGACATTGGATTTTATTCTGTGTTGATTGATCTCTATTAAATATATATCTGTTTGGTGGCGGAGAATTTATTCTCTTGCTTAATTCACGCTTACTTGTTTTTTAGTACAAGTAGCTACACCCATCTCTGAGACATACGAGCTCAGAGGTTATATATCGATAGACATCAGTTGCATGGCGTGAATTGCCAGTGTGGCATGATGAGATGCAAGTGATCAAGGCTTCTGTTGAAAAGCAGAGTCTTGTGGTTGATGATCAAAGCACGGCCTTAAAGGGCATAGCTTTTTGTATAGCGTTAATTCACGAGCTTCACACCCTTGTATGTACCAGAAACAGGTTGAAGGACTACAGGGAGGACATGCGTTTCTTTTTAGCTAGGAGTGGTGTCATGGTATAGAGCCCAGACATTTTTACTTATTTGGATGTTGGAAAGTGAGGTACCTCGGATATATCGGTCACTACGGGGCCAACGGATGATATGGTCGACATACTGACCATTACGCCCCATAGGGCGGGGAAACGCATTGTTCTGGAATAACCAATCCTTAAACGTAAGAGAGGACCAGCCCCAAAGATCCTAGATGCAGTTGCGACTATAGCATGAGACATGGTAGGATAGATTGTCTCGAATTCGGTAAGAATGATCCCTTGCCTTGGTTCATGATGGAATCCAACTTCCAATACGACATTTCGGTTTTAGTTGTAATCCTATATATGACGACATAGTGGGATGGGGCGCTCATGCCGTCTATGATTGATACATTTATATTTGAATTTGATTTCTTCATTTATAGTAATAATAAAAGATTAAATTTCGCGTATCAAGCATTATTTGGCTACTATAAGGTAAAACTCTATCCTCTGGCTTGCGTTGCATTGTGTGATTGAACCTAAGTCTTATAGTAGCTTCATTGTTCTTTATTTAGCATTGCGTTGTTTGTTCTATGCACTGGTATTCTTGTGGGTAAACCCGTTTCGTGCCATTAATTTTCCTAACTCTAAAATCAAATTGATAACTGTTTTAGTTCTCACACCAGTCACATGAATGACCTGGAGTTTATTGTTTTAACCTAAACTCTGGGTGCCCCTATTTTCCACATGGGCAACTAGTAGTTTTGGTTTTGCAGATTTATATTCATAGGATCCTGGTTTACAGCTGGAACGATATTCGGAAAGCTCTGTATCCATGTATCTCTTCCAGTTTTGTTATGTATTATTTTTCCGCTGCTATGTAATGTATTTTAATCTCTGATATTTTCCTGATGTATTTTATTTATTCAACCTCTGTATATTCTTGTACTATGATGCAAATTGTTGTAGTAACCAATGAAATGTTCTTCTGTTTATGTTCTGATTTGTCGTGTTCTCAATTCAATCAGGACTTTCCTTTATGGGGAAGTTTAGGTTGTTTCAGTCACTTTCTCGAAGTTGTCCTGATACTCGCCAGCAATAGGCACGTCTGATAACTCATCCTATGGGATGTCGAGGGAACGTAGAAAACTAGCCATCACCTCATCACTAGGTAGGCAACTCAATACCACCCTCCGCCCATCATCCGCTCTTATGGTCACCGAAGACCCCTCACAGTCTACTACCACCCCATATCTTTGGAGCCAATCGACTCCCAAAATAATGCCAAACCCAGTAAAGCCCAAAACAAAGCAATCACAAGCAAACATACATCCATGACTCGATAAGACCAAATTACGACAAATTATGCAAAGGCTAGTCGAACCGTCGATCGGGTTCGTCACAACTAAAGGTCTATCGACAATCTCGGGTTCCAATTCCAATCTATGTACCATGTCACTAGATATGAGGGAATGGGAAGCCCCGGTATCAAAGAGTACTTGAACAGTAACATCATAATTGGAAAGCGTACCTTGAATAACAACGCCCTTTCCCTTCTGCGCTGCAGTTGGCGCATTTGACGAAGAAGGAACAGTGTTGATAGCATATGCTTTCACGATCTACTTCTCCTTAGGGGGTTATGGACATTCATTCTTAAAATGCCCCACTTGGCCGCAATTAAAGCACTTATTTTCCCCCGGTTTTGCTCGACACTCTTTGGCATAGTGACCCTTCTTGCCATAGCTATAACACTCGATATTTTCCTTTTTTGATCATCCTTGGTCTGGTTCTGCGTCCTCTTCTTCTAGGAATTATTCTTGCCTCCACCGCTTGCCTGCGGCTTTGGCTCCTCTGCAAATGTAAGAGCAACCTCGGTTTTTGACTTAGGGTAATTGCTCTCAGACCTCAATGCCTTTCCCACAATAGATTTGAATGTCTCATCTATATGGTTTATGAGACTTTCCCCTAAGTACTCATCTAGGCCAGTTATGAACTTCTCATTCTTCTTCTCAACGGCATCGCTAAGAGATAATCCATACTTCGATAAGGTATTGAATTCAGCAATATACTCCGAGGCTGACCTACCATTCTGCTTAAGCTCCAAAAATTTCCTAAACAATTCTGACTTCTGAGCAGCTGTAATAAACTTATCACTAAAGCGAGTCTTAAACTGATTCCAAGTAACTTGATCCTCGGGAGTAGCTGCATTAATATCATTCCACCAATTCATAGCCCGTCCTAGTAGCTGACGCGATGCTAACTTTCTCTTCATTGCATCCTCGATCACAAAATCCTCGAAGATGCGCTCACAACTATCAAGCCAATCTTGAATCTCCGTAGCCGATTCCATTTCGTGGAACGGTTTTACACCAATACTAGTATAATCCTTGTAGAGTTTGGCGAAATCGGCTCTAGGCGCCTGTGCTACCGCACCACCACCATTAGAACAATTAGGAACTGTTCCCTGAACATCCCTAAGCATCTCTCGCATGAAGGTAGTAAACATCGTCCTCATATCAGGGACATTCCTATCATTGGCCCCTGAACCCGTACTCCTTGTATTTCGGCTAATCGTCCAATCTGTAAAGTGAAAACGATTAACCATCTCCTTAGTGGTGTCAGTGCAGTGCGACTTCTTCCTTAGATATACTAATAGTATATGTATATTTATAGTTTTTGAAAACCAAAATATCAAAAATATGCACTCTCATATACGTAAACTATCTCTCCCTGATGTCTTCCCCTAGGTTAACTACTCCATCTACACTCTGATACCAAGTGTGATGGCCCGCCGCGAACCAACCAACATTTCCCCGAAATGTGCTGTGATAATGCTCGACTAGCACGAGATGGTCATCAAAGGAAAAGGAATTGAAACTATGAATCACCAAAGAACCTGTAGTATATATCACAGTGCATGGAATAAAATATAATAATAACATACTTGATATAAAACAGGCAAGGCAGTGCATAAGCTGAAAACTAAACCACCATAGCATCGGAATCCAAAAAAACAGCTTATGATCCAAACCATCGTTATTACAACTTCAAAATACTGTCTCTAAAGCAAAATAGAAAAGGGTACACTACTAATGCCCAAAGCAGTGACCAGCAACAACATAAGGAGAATATATGTAAATAGTACGTGGAAGCCAAATGTGACGGCCCGCCCCGCCCCAGCCGACATTTCCAATGAAAGTGCGTTGTGACAATGCCCGACTAGCACGGGACGATCGTTAAAGAAAGGAAAAGAAGGAATTTGAACTAACAAGGAACCTGTAGTATGTCTTATAGCGCATAGGATAAAATATAATAATAACATACTTGATGTAAAACAGGCGAGACAGTGCATAAGCTGGAAACTAAACCATAATAGCAGCGGAAAATTCAAATACAGCTTATGTTCCACATCATCATCATTATAACTTTTCAAACTGCCTCTAAAGCGAAGTAAAGGAAGAGTACACTACTAATGCCTAAAGTAGTGACCATCAGTGACACAGGGAGAATACATATATATATGTATATCATACGTGGGAGCCTCCTGCCCATCTCTGGATCAGCTACTCGTGCATAACTAGCTAACCTGTCTCTAGTCTGCCCGTTTAAGAGCACCCAGAGTAATAAGAAGATACATAAAACTCTAGGTCAGACAAAAATCTGGTATGAGCGATAAGAAGCAAAACAGAACAATAACAGGTATACTAAACCATACCTGAACCTGCAACCAAAGTGTTAGCACAACAAGATGTACAATACTCTAAGGTGACGCTAACATATGGTGTAAAGATACAGGGTTGGGGGTGTGTATGTCATAGTGATATCAAACAATCAAGCATAGCAACCATCCTCACATCCCTCACTCAGTGCGTAAAGCATACGATATCCATAGCTTTGATCACCCAAATCCTTGCTATGATCACTTTGCCCCATGAAGTCATGGCGACTCCACTGCACTGATCCATAGCCACTAGTCCTGGCTATGTCCACTTAGCCCTATGAAGTCATGAAGACTCCACTGCACTGGCTCAAAGCCATGCTACGATCACTCTGCTCCATGTAGTAGTAACTACCCCACTGCACTGATCCACAGCCTAACACTTGTCTTTCCGTGGTGAATCAAAGCTATGGACGTCGACAAGTCCTTAGCGCATGTCCCGCAGCAAGACCCAACTCATGAAATTAACTCGTCGGTTCCCAACTGGATCCTGAGTTCTACTTCCTATCTGGACTTCCTTTGCATCTCGGGTTTTAGTCGAATTGAAGTTGGTCTACAAAAGAGTCATCGTGTAGTAGAGGTAGAGGTCCAAACTCGGTTCAGTTCGGTCTATCTAGTTCGGTTCGGTATGTGGTGCTCAGGCTCCCTATTCAGTTCAACTTAATTCCCCTTCTTCGGTTCGGGTTCGCTTCCTCCATGCTGTTCGGTTCAGTGCTTTGCTTCTTGGTTCCGTTCGTCCCTCCTGCTCCATCTTGCTTACTCCGATCCGATCCCACGTTCAATTCCGACCCGATCCGATCCTCAACCTAACTCCAACTCTTTGCAAGTGGCCTTCCTTCTTGCCAAGCCTTCCCTGGTGCCAAGTTCCGATCTGAGTCAATTCCCTTGCCCGGTCCTCCTATCCGACCTGAGCCCTATATCCGATCCGATCCAAAACCCTGCACATTTCCTACAACTTTTCCAGCGACTGTTTTATGCCACACGATGGTGTTTTTGACCATTATAACTCTTCTAATCAATCACAAAGCATACCATATAGTCATAGCAACAAATAGAATTGACCACAAACACCAAAACAACAATTTGATATGTCAAAACGGATCAAACATACCCAAAACCCATATTTTCCACTTAAGCATGTTTAAGAAAATATAATGATAGGATTAGCATAACTTCTCCAATTAACTCAAACTTCTAACAGAGGCTTAAAATAATATTTCAGAATTTTTAAACATTTTTCCAGAATTTTAACACGCATAATTTTGTTAATTAACACTAATCACCCTAATTAACTGTAATTAGTGTAAAAACAATGCTAATCACTCACCTTAGCCACAGATTAACTTTAGATCTGAAACTATCTCTGATTTGGGTCGAATATCTATGCAACATAGTAGCTCTATTCCCAATTTGATGCTAATTCGGCTTGAGTTGATGTAGATTAGAGGCTAAAACTTGATTAGAGAGCGATTTAGGATGAAATTAGAAGGTGGAAGTCGTGGCTAGGGTTTGAGAAATGTTTTAGGAGGCTGAAAAATGAAATAAAAATCATTTTCCTACTGTTCTCAGCCTCCCCATAGACCTAATCCCGAAATGGGTTATGGGCTCTCTTGCTGATCACCCTAATTAAGCCCGGTTAAGCTGTTTTTCACCTTCTAAACCTTGTTTCAGCCATATCTCTCAAACGGTGAGTTCGTTTGGCTAACGTGACCACTCTACGGAAAGGTAAACCATTATTTGGATCTAATGGAAGTGATTTCAGGTTAAAACTCCTTACCAATCAAAAGTTATGATCTAAACAAGATCAGCTAAGGGCAAAATGGTCATTTAAAAATCGGCAAAAAACATGAACATGGGAAATGACCCAAATAGTCATCTCCCAAAGTTACATGGCTATACGACTTCGCATGAAAAAGAAATAATATTATACGATCCTTTGAAAAGTAGAATGCGGGTCATTACATTCTCCCCCCCCCCCCTTAAGAAATTTCGCCCCCGAAATTCCTTAACCAAAAACATACAAGGTGTTCCGCATGCCTATCAGTCATTCACAAACAACCAAACACACAAAACAAACAAAACAAACTTATATTAGCATGTAGAAAGACTAAATCTAAATGAAAACCTTACCACTTTCCTTTGAAGTTTCCTTGACTAAATTCACCACTTTCCTTTGAAGTTTCTTCGTATCGTGCTCGACAATACGAATTGGCTTGCAGTTCCCAACCGCCTCGGGTTCTACTTCGATATCATCCAACTGATCAGGTGAAATAGACACATCGGGGTCATGCACGAATTTCCTTAAATGGGAAATATGAAATAAGTTATGAACTCCTGCCATCTTCTTTGGTAATTCAACTTTATATGCCAAATTCCCAAGCTGTTCGAGAATTGGGAATGGACCAACAAATCTTGGTGTTAACTTGCCTCTCTTACCAAATCGTATCACGCTCTTTAATGGAGAAATCTTGACAAACACCAAGTCGCCAATGGAGAATTTCAGATCTCTTCTCCTCTTATCAGCATAACTTTTCTGCCTATCTTGGGCAGCCTTCATTCGCTGTTGAATAAGCTTGATCTTATCGAGGTTTCTCTTATCACATCTGGCCCAAACACAAATTTCTCACTAGTTTCTAACCAACATGACGGTGAGTTGCACGGTCTTCCGTACAAAGCTTCAAATGGAGCCATACCAATACTGGATTGATAACTATTATTATATGCAAACTCTACTAGATGCAAATGGCCATCCCACGATCCACCAAAATCCAATATGCAAGCTCTCAAGAGATCTTCTATTATACGGTTTACGCTCTCTATTTGACCATCAGTTTGAGGATGATACGCAGTACTGAGATATAATTCTAACCCTAGAGCCTCTTGTAAGCTCTTCCAAAACCCACTAGTAAACAATGGGTCTCGGTCACTCACAATGCTTTTAGGTACTCCATGAATACCCACTTCATATATAGTTCCGCTAACTTAGCTGCCGTTCTATTTGACTTGACGGGTATAAACCTTGCACTCTTAGTTAATTAGTCCACAATCACCCAAATGCTATCATGGCCCGATCTAGTTCTTGGTAACCCATCAATGAAATCCATTGAGACTTGTTCCCATTTCCATTTTGGAATTTATAATGGTTGCAACAAACCACTAGGCTTTTTTTGCTCAGCTTTAACTAGCTGGAAGTTGACGCATAAACCACTAGGCTTTTTTTGCTCAGCTTTAACTAGCTGGCAGTTGACGCATTTGGATATAAACTTTTCAACATCTCTTTTCATCCCTTTCCAGTAGTAGGTTTGCCTCATATCTTGATACATTTTTTACCACCGGGATGGATGGTCAGTTTCTAGTGATGGCATTCTCTAAGCACTTCATCTCTCAATCCATTGGTATTTGGCACAACTAGTCTTCCATTCTTTCTAAGCCGTCCACCTCGATCAAGCCCATACTTGTTCATCTCCTCGTCGATACCCATCTCTAACTTGGATATGTTTTCCAATATGTTAGGATCGTCTCTCTAAATGGAACCAATCCGCTCAATCAAAGTGGGTCTAATCGTCAAACTTACTAATACTTCTGGATCCAATTCGCACTTTGGTCTGAAATCATACCCGGCGATGCACTCAAGTTGCTTCCATTCTAGAAACATAGCCCCTAAACTGGCATGTCTTCTACTTAATGCATCAGCTACTGCATTGTCCTTTCCTGGTGTATATGCGATATCGAAATAGTAGGAAGCCAAGAATTCTAACCATCTTTGTTGTCGGAGATTTAGATCCTTCTGAGAGAAAAGATACTTTATTGATTTATGATTGGTAAACAACTCGAATCTTTCTCCCAAGAGATAATGTCTCCGCATCTTCAATGCGAACACGATCGCTGCCAATTCCAAATCATGGGTAGGAAATCTTTTCTCATGCGGTTTTAGTTGCCGACTAGCATAAGCTACAACCCTACCTCCTTGCATCAATACAGCACCTAGTCTGGTACCACAGGCATCCATGTATACCGTCATCTCTTCATTCCCTTTAGGAATAACTAACACTGGTGCACATCTCAACTTTTCCTTTAGACTCTTAAATGCATTCTCGCACTTTTCATCCTAGACGAAAGCTAGATTCTTCTTGGTCAAATGAGTCAATGGTGCTTCTATCTTGGAGAAGTCTTGGATGAACTTACAATAATATCCAGCTAATCCCAAGAAACTTCTTACATCTGTTGCATTCTTGGGCGTAGACCAATCTTGTACCGTAGCCATCTTTGCAGGGTCCACGGAAATACCATTTTCTGAAACAATATGGCCCAAGAATCTCACTTTCCTCCTCCAGAAGTGACACTTAGAAAACTTTTCTTTCAATTGGTGTTTTCTCAACACCTCCATCACTATCTCCAAATGTTCCTTATGTTCTTCCTTTGTTCTCGAGTAGACAAATATGTCGTTCATGAACACAAGAACAAACTTATTCAATTGATCTCGGAATAATCTATTCATAAGATCCACAAAATATGTTGGTGCATTGTTCATTCCGAATGGCATGACCAACCACTCATAGAATCCAGATGGTGTCCAAAAGGTCATTTTAGCTATACTCTCAGCTTCCACCCTAAGCTGATGGAAACCTTGTTGTATATAACGGTGTTATATACACAATTATATGATTTTTATTTGATGATAACAACCAAATATATATTATTATAAATGTGTTTGTATTGTACTGCTTTATATATACACAACATACAGGAATATAATATTTCTGTTTAAATAAATTGTACAGAAATTTAAATATTCACACAGTATTTTATTTAAACAAAATATTTTATTTCAATTTCAAATAGTACATCTTTTATAACTCCTCTATTTGGCATTCTTCATTTCATTCATATACGAATATTCTCATTACATCTCTGTCATTCACTCTATACAACTCTATCACTACAGTACACTCTACACTCATTTGTACAAACATTTATACATTCATAGACTCAAATACAAACACTTTCACTGTTCTTGTTTTCTGCCTTCTGTCTTCTCGTCTTCTGCCTTCACAGCTTTCAGTCCAGTCACTTCAGTCCAGTCTCATCTTCTTACCTGTCACATGAAATAGAAACACACAGTACACTGCAATAGAAATAATACTGAATATATTAGAATATAAATTTTATTTTTAAAATTTATTTGCCTTAGAATTGTGGTGTGTTTTTCATCATTTTTCTGACTCGATCTGATTGATTTGTGACTAGACAGCTTGTGATATTCACAGTGAAATACTGTAAATACCACAAGGCAGCCAGTTTATATATATATAATACAGGGACAGTGTAACACCCCGAATTTCACTTAATATTCATGTTTAGTAATTAATGAATAGTTAATCTCAGACGTGAGAATCAAGGGAAACAGGTTTTGCGATTGCGTTCGTCTCGGAAAAATACGCGAAATATAGTCCGAAATTTCGTGAATCAGAGTCCGTATGACTGAGATATGGCCTTTAGAAGTTTCACGAAAAATCAGAAAATGAAACAGATTTCAAAAATGCAGAATATGGGCTAGGCGGGAAAATTCCCACCCAGACCAGGTCGACCTGGTAGTCGACCTAGGGGTCGACCTGGGAGTCGACCTGGGGGTCGACCTAGGTGTCGACCTGCCCACCAGGTCGACATGGGTGTCGACCTTAGTGTCGACCTGGGGGTCGACCTCCCTGGTCGAGCCCAGGTGACATGGGTGCACTGATTTGGGATCTGGGCTGTGTTTTGGTGGCTAGTGACGAGATCTGACGGCTCTAATCTAATTTAGGGTTAATTTAATGGCCTAAAACACTTAACTAATCTATAAATACACCCTAAGACTACCCTAATTCATACTAAAATTGGAGACAACGTCGTCATGCCGTCAAAATGCAACTAGAAGGAGCCACCAACAAATTAAAGAGGAAGATAGCTTCTCAAATCAACTTCTAATCAACTCTAGCAACTTAATCTTCTTCATAGAAGTGCTAATCAACAAGTTGTGAGTTTCTATGCCTTTAGCAAGCAATTGCTAAACTAATTGTGATAGGATATAATGAGGTTATGGTTGTGAATGTGGATCAATGCAAGTATGTTATCATATGCTATGTGTTCATGATGCTAGTTATGCAAGTTTTATGCTATATGTTCATGATGCTAGTTATGCAAGTTTTATGCTATATGTTCATGATGCTAGTATGCAAATCACTATGATAAACATTGATCCATTATGACACCATGTTATGCAAGTTTGGTGTTTGATTATATGCAAGTTCATATATGACATGTTATGCAAGTTTGGTGTTTGATTATATGCAAGTTCATATATGACATGTTATGCAAGTTTGGTGTTTGATTATATGCAAGTTCATATATGACATGTTATGCAAGTTTGGTGTTTGATTATATGCAAGTTCATATATGACATGTTATGCAAGTTTGGTGTTTGACTATATGGAAGTAACATGTGCAAGTTTACACCTTTGTATGATATGCATACATATGCAAGTTTACCCCTTTGTATGTCATGCATACATATGCATGTTTACCCCTTTTTATGATATGAGTAACATATGCAAGTTCATCCCTTTTTAGACCTATGACATGTATGCAAGTTTATCCCTTTATGATAGGTCTATGACATGAACATCTATGCAAGTTACCCTCTTTATGACATATGTGATTCATGCAAGTTTGGGTTGGTTATTTATGCTAGTTGGGTTTGATGCTATGGTCATATATGCAAGTTGACACCTTTTAAACCCATGATGATGCTAATGTTATGCTAAGTAGAACCCATTTCATTTGTGATGAATCTTCCCTTTTAAGTATGTCATGTTAGCGTATTACGTGGGGAACGATGGGGTTAATATTCATGTTAACAAAATTGTGGTGAAATTGGTGTGATGTGGCATACCATAAGTGGATGGACATAATTGAGTCAATTATGTACATCATTAAATTGGAATTAATTAGGGAAAATTAATTCAAAATATGGGGGTGATTAATTAGGTGTAATTAATCGACTAAGACACGAGGTTGGACCCTTTTGTAGCATAAGACTGCCCGGACCCGACCGGTAAATCCAACGGCTACAAATGATTGGCCCAATGTGAGAGGTCTTAGGCATAAACTAAATACGTGACAAGTGTAAAGACACGAGGTTAGACTCGGTTATGGCGTAAGGCTGCCCGGACCCGACCGGCAAATCCAGCTGCCATAAAAGATAGTCTAATGTGAGAGGTCTTTGCAAAGGTTACGGTCTTAATCAATTAAGAAACACTTAACCAGATAAGCATGTAGTGGGGCATGAGGGGTTAAGTGGGTGCCTTAGGTGGCATGTGGAAATCAAGTAAGTGCCTTGGGTGGCATGTGGAAATCTAGTGGGTTGCCTTGGGTGGCAACAGAAAATACGATTAGAATACTTAACCAAGTGAAAACATGTAATTAAACATGATTAAAGGGTTAAGTGGGATGCACTAGAAAAGGGACAAGCTTAGGTGGGTAGCTTGTGGGGGACCATTTCAACAAGTAACCCAAAACGTAACTTTGTGGGCTCGACCCAAGTCGAGGACGGGACACGCATACTGGGCTTGACTATAAGAGGCCAAAAACGGGTTAGCGGTGGCAACGCAAGTCCAACGGGTTTCATATGCGTGTGTGGACCCGGGCTGGTAGGCAAGACGTTGTTGCATCGTGTAGGTATAAGCCGTGCACCATTAGTTGTATCGGGTTGCCACTTTGGGGAGTGATACACCCCACTGTGGGGCCAGCACGGGTATCTACGTTAGGGAGCCGATCGCTTGGGGAGTAGTGGGTACACCTAGTGGAGATAGGGGCAGACGGCACCTATGTGGTCAGCTAGGGGTACACGAAACTACTAGTTAAATTTCTAAGTCCTTGGGTGGGATCAACCTTTAAGTTAGGAATGACTAGTGTGGTGCAGTTAGTAATTATCCTTGGGTGGGTAGATGCGTCTTTACCTTTATCTTAGTTGGCTGCTGAGTGTAGTCATTAATCCCCATTCATTACCGTACCAAGTTTTTATCATACCCTAATTACTTTAATGATTGTATTGTTAAAGTTATAGGGCTCACTCAGACTTATGTCTGACCCCGTTGTTTTTACCTTTTCCCCCCTCAGGTCCTCAGGTTGGGCCTAGTTCTAGTGGAGTTTGATTCAGACTGCTTTATCTATCTTGGAGCTTGGACTCTTGAAGTAAAGCTCGGTTATCTTTTCTATTATGGCTATTAGTTATGTAGTGGGATTATGTACTTATGTTTTTATCAGGATGGATATTTAGTACTTGACTCATGTTTTATGGTTTTTTTATTGTAACCCAACATGTTTACCTTCTGCTGCAATGAAATGATGTTTTAGTTAACAAGTATTATTTATATCTGTCCTGTTGTAATTTTTCTATTCTATATTCACTTAAAATACTCCACCGAAGCTAAGGCATTCCCTTAGTGAGTGACCTTAGCGGGTGTGGGGTGTTACAGACAGGGAAAACTTGTCTGATGGCTGCAATACACACGTGTATACACGTGTGCACCGCCTCGCCAATCAACAAGCAACTGAGGAGCAGCCATTGTCGACCATCTCGACTCAGTGCAAAATGAAAATCAAAGTGCAAATGTTCAGTAAACATGGCATGGTCAAGCCAAAGTGCAAACTGGTCAACAACAAATCCAAGGTGGCCGAACACAATCAAGTACAACATAAGTATGTTGATGCAATGTAGTCAGTCTCCAGATCAACATGGCAAATACCAACAAGTCAACTCAGCATGAACAAATCATACTCAAATGTAAATTTCAGCAACTACAAAGAGGAACAACAATGAATACAACTCAGCTTCAAAAGGTGCAACAATGTTCATGTTTCCCAAATGGTTGAGACAGTGTGAACATGGACAAAGCATATACATGCAAGCAGGTTCTTTTTATGGTCAATGATTTCCAGAATACGCAATGATGCATGTATACAGTTCAAAATTCATGGGGTCAAAATAGTGGTTCAGAAACCAGTGCTCGAGTACAAGTCAATGTGTATATATGAACATATGCAGCATGTATATGTCTTTTCAGTTCAGCTCAATATACTGGCAGTTTCATATGGGTGATCAAATACAAGTATTTACAAATGTTCATAAGTTTAGCAGCAATGTTGAAGAGTTAAGCACAGTGCATCTACAATACTACTCACAACATATATGGATACATTGGTGTTTAGTTCATAGCAGTAAAAAAAGGGCCAAGAATGGAGCAAGGAAAACATAGCAGCATGGTTTACATGATATGCAACAAGTTAGTTTCAGCTATCAACATGAATGGAGCAGACACATGTATAGTGCATGTGCTCGAACAAATGATGTAGCAGCACTAGTGTAGACATAGTTGAGCTATTGGATATCAAAACAGCATGCAAAGGGAGAAGCAGACGTGCATGAAACTAAAATAGTAAACATGGCAAAGCAGAACACAACATATGTTAGATGGAAACATGTATGGAATGCATAGGTCTGGATGAACAAATACAAATGCAGATTGGATGTGTTCAGGCAAGAAAGGACTAATGAAGCATCAAGTAAAATGGAAAATGTTTCCTGAATTAAAAATTGATTTCCAGGCTTTAGAAAGTTTTAATTTGGCAAGTTTTTTAAATAATTCCATATGTACATGCAAGTCATTTACTCGAAGGCAATAATTCAAATAATCAGCAAAGGAGCAAAATCAGTTTTTCACTCAACTTTGTTTTTGTTTTTTTTAGGAAGTTATTTTCAGTGATCATTTTTGGTAAAGTATTTTGGAAAGCAAAATTAACATATTTGGCAAGTATTTTTTTCAAGCAATGATCCAATCGATTTCAGGAAGGGCCAAGAATATTTGTTTCCAGAAATGTGAAATTTAGTTCGGGTCTCATTTCATTCAAGAATCACAAAAGTGGAAACATCATAAATTTGACATTTATGGACAGGTATAGTTTTCAAAATTCGTCGAGCAATTCTAGGCAACAATTCACAAAAGAGGAAACCAAAAAAAAATTCAGATCAATTCATTTAAGCGAAATCAGAGGGTCGATTAGGATTTTAAAAATCCTATTTTATCACACAAATCATCACTGGCAAAAGCAGATCGAACACCAAAAATATCATAATTTCAAGCGGGGTTTTAAAATTGAATAACTCACAATTTCTCAGAGTTTCGATAGCCAGACAGAGAGGATTGTCCAAACCAGATCGACATAGAGTAACATCAAATTCAAGCTTCAGAGATCAATCCATACATCATCAATCGAATCGATTTAGAGTAACCAAGAGAAACCTTAGAGCCGCCGCCATTTTTCTAAAAGCAAAGAGATCTGGCTGAAAATAAAAGAAGGGTGCAACCTATTTGTTTTGGACGGCCAAGTCAAGTGTTAAAGGGAGAATTATTTTTCTCTTTTATATACTAGGGTTTTAGTTTGGTCTAATTTTTGTTTTATTTTCGTTTTGTTTTGAAATTCGTTCAATCGGTTTTAGAGTTTGTAAAATCTAGGGGAGATTTAGTTAGGGGTTAACTGACAGTTTACTAGTGTCTGTAAAACTAGGGGAAAATCTAGTCTAGTGGATATAGACCAGTCTAGGGTTTTGAGCGTAGGGTTAGGACAGGAGCAGGCGCTGCGAGTTTACATGGGATTGTAAGCGGGATCTGTTTATAACACCTAGTAGAAACCTTAGGAATGCAGCAGTAGGCAGGATTTTGCTGAAGCTGGGTATCTCTATGTGTTATTTCCTTTCTGCTTTTTATTTTCTACTATATTCTGTGATCTGTTTATTATCTTGTCAGATTTTTAACTCAGTGAAAAACTATGAAAAACCCTATTCACCCCTCTCTAGGGTTATTCTAGATCCAACAATTGGTACCAGAACTGGTATAAGGTTACAACATGGTAGGGAGTTCTCGCTCTATGATCAAGTGGCGAAGTAGTGACTCTTATCCCTACACGTCCATGGGTGGTTGTCCATGTCGAGAGGCAGGACGTGAAATCAGTCTCTGAGGTGCCATTGTAGGCCACCGGGGTGTGATAAAAATCCTCGAGAAGGAGACTACAAGCGGTATCAGAGCCTGGTCATTTCATTAACCCTAGAACCATGGATCCTAGTTGTTAGTATAGCAAGAGTCAGTCCAATGATATTCCAAGTATTTTCAATGGAACAGATTTTTTAATTTAGAAATCAAAGATCGAATTACATTTAAAATATGTTAATTTTAATTATTGGAATATTATTGAAAATCAGGGAGATATGTTGGATAAGAGGAATAAAGTATTAAATGCTCGTGTTATGCATATTCTGTACTCTTATCTTAGTAATAATCAGCTTGATCTTATCTCTCATTGTTTGACTGTGCAGGAAATTTGGAGAACACTCAATGCAAAGTATTGACAATTTGACAACAACTGCTTAAAACCCTGGATTGTCAACTCAAGTTCTGATCTGTGCTTAACAGGTTTTACAAATGATAAATCAAATGGATCTGTCGATGGAGACTCAACAGATGATGAATCTAAAGATCCTTCATATGAAGAATTGGTTTATTATTGTAATGAATTAACAAATGTTGTTGATAGTCTCAAATCAAAAAATAAAATTCTGAAGTCTGAAAAACTTGAGTTGATCACTAAAAATAATATTTTAGAATTAAAACTTGAAAATTTCATGGAAGTTTCAAACTCTGATTGCAAGGATTGTTTCAACTCGAAAAACAATTTAGCTCATCTCAATGAAAATATCCAATAGCTTGAAAAACAAATTATAAGATCAAAAGAAAAGGAAAGTGAGCTAATATGTATAAACAATTCCTTGCGAAAAGAATTGGAAACTTTTAAGATTTCAAATTCCAAATGTGAAATTGCTGAGAAACAAAAATGTTTTGAAAATGAAATTTCTAAGTCCAAGGCCAAAATTGAAAAGCTTGAAAAGGAACTCTTGGTTTTGAAACACAATGATGCTGAAAAGAGTGAGCTCGCTATAAATAGTTGTTCGAATTTGATAAAAGAAAACAGTGATCTTAAATTTAAAATTCAACAGCTTGAAACAACATTGACTAAATTTTCTAATAGCGAAAAATCTACGAATATGTTGTTGAAAAACCAATTTTCTGATGGAAGTAAATGAGGTCTTGGTTTTGGGAAAACAAATGCTTTTGAAAATTTGAATTCGAGTGATTTTAAAAATCCTTCAAATTGCTTCAGGAAGGGTCGTTCTGAAAATTTGAACTTTGAAAATTCTAAAAGGTTATTAAATCACAATAGAAATGAGAATTTGCTTTATAATAAACCATTTAAACACTCTTGGATCCTAAAAGGAAATAAAACGGGCTTCGTTAAGTTTAAATAGATTTGGGTCCTGAAGGGTACAATGGTAGATTGGAATGGTTTGTTATATAAACAAGTCTGGGTACCAAAACAAATGAAAACATATGTGAGTAGTTTTACAAACTTTATTAGACCACTCGATCCTATAAATTCATAGGTACCAAAGGATGGCTGAGGAAATACTATGCTGAAAAGAAATTTGAAATCAAGTTGGTTTATATTCTGCATCATTTATGGTTCCTTTAGCCAAGATCTGTTGAGTTAGAGATTCTGATTTACATTAGATTCTGGTATGATCTCTAAACTCACCTTTGTAAATATTCTCTATTTTTATTTTCTTTGTTTATTTCTCCTTCTATCCCTTCTATTTTTTTTGTTTTTTTTCTTTTGTTTTGATTTGTCTCTGTCATACCTTTGTAACTTCTTGGGCTTCGTTAACTTTCAATTGTAGAATTCATATTTTTTTTGGAAATCTGCTTCATTCAAATAAAACTCTATTGTTTTAATCATTTCCAGATCTTGAATTTAATATTGTAAATATCTGCAATTGTTTGAAGTTTATCTTTCCGATTTTTGAATTCGTAACAGTGTTGATGTATTCTTGTCATATCTTGAACACTGTTAATTTGACTTCTAAAATTATGAAGATCTGAAAAACAATAGAAATTTCACATAAATCTGCTGTTCTGAGTTTTTTCTAAATCATTTTAGAAAAGCTTAAAATATTATACTCATTACAGCACTCTGCTATTTATCACTTGTGATAATTTCATTGATTTTCAGATTGGCTTGGAAATTTTGAATGTTTTGAATCACATTGTTTACATCTTGAAATTCACTGTCATTCATGATCATCTGGCTTAGATTATTTGTTTGTTTGAGATCATTTGAAACTTTTGATATTTTGAATCTCACACACCTCTCAGATCTGAAATTATTAATTTTGTGTGATTGATTCATTGTATCTCAAGAATTACATTTATTTCAAGTGATTTTGAATAAACCACTATTTTTGGATCATGAATTTTCCCTTCAAACTTGATGTAAATATTCTGAAAAATTCTTTAGGTTGGTCAAAAATAATTTGGAAAAATTCTTTGAAAAATCGTCTTGAAACTCACTGTTATTTCATGATTATTTGATTTGAATACCTGTTTGTTTAAAATCATTTGAAACTGTTGATTTACTGAATCACACACATATCTCAAATCAAAAATTTATAATCTGGTGTGATTGTTTCATCAAATTCTGATATTTTCATATTCCTTCAAATGATTTAAAATAAACAATATTTTTAAATCTGGGATCATGAATCATCTTTTGTGACCATCTGAAATTTCTGTGAAACATCTTCTGACAAGTCTGATTCATAACTATTCTCTTGAGCTGCTCTGATATTGTTTTTTTGAAAATATTTTTTAGGAGACTCCTTGTTTTGATATCAAATATATACCATGCTCTGATAGATGAAATTAATTTGCTTGATTTATTAACCGTGTCTGCTTGGGCTTTGTGATTAAAACTCTGTTGTTTGTAATGTCCTTGTTCATCTCCAGTGTCGTCTTACAATCCTCATTAATAGAGACACCATTTGGTATCAGTAGTGCTGAATTTTTTTGTGTATATTCTTATTAATCCCTCTTGTGTTGTATAGATCTTTTTAATTTCCTCTTGTAATTGATTTTCAATTTTAAAATTATTTATTGATTAGTCATTCAGAAATTGAAATCAATATCCAAATTGAACTGTATTTATAAATCATCAAAATTATTATTAGTTTTTGAAATTGTGATGAATTGTGACAGCAGCATATTTCACAACAAGAGGAGACTTTATTTAAAATTTTCATGATGGTTGAACATTTATTATAATATCTTTGAATTGGCAATTATTTCACGATCATCTCCTTTATCTATCATCTTTCTGCCATCCATGATAATTTTATGTGGAGAGTTAATATGTTTTAAAATCCTTTTGAATAAATAGTGGAAATATTTGTGGTAGAAATGGGACTATGTTATTATTCAAAATTAGTGATAATTGAAAATTTTCAGTGATCCTGATACAATCGAGCATATTTTGTAATATAATTAATTTAGAAATTTATTTCACAGTCCATCTCTGTACCTACCCCATTTTCTATCATTCATATATTGGTTTTATATACTGAGGAGTTTTATTTTTTTTCTTTTAAATGTTGAAAATAATAAATATAATTAATATATAAGTATGTCTCTAACCTCATTTAAAAATCCAAGCTCTGTTCATGCATAGTTATGAGGCAACATATAATTTAAGCTACGACTGACCTCATTTAAAAATCCAAGCTCTGGTTATGCGTGGTCAGTGTGCTCTTAAATAAAATAAAAAGGAAAAGGAAATATTGTGCTATAAATTGAAATTAATTTGAAATTCTCCTTGGTGTATAAGAACCAGCCTATCAGTCCATCTTTCAAATCTGTGAAGTGTGTTAATATTTTATGACGTATTATGATTTGTTGTTTGATAGCTATTGGGATTTGAGAGTATTTGTTTTTGTCACTTAAATTGAATTATTAATTATAGTCCAAAATCCATCACTGTTGTTGAGCCTCTTTTTTATAAAAATTATTTTGAAAATTGTAATGACCCGCACTTTTGCGGCGATATAATAATTAATTTATTTAATTATTTAAATAGTAATCCAGAGAATTAAATGGTTGTTAATTAAATAATATTGAATATTTAATTAAAATAAATAATATAATAATATATTAAATTTCTGAAATAGTCAGAAATAGTGGAATTCACAGTATGGTGTGAATTTGATCATCTGTGTATTTAATTCAGCTTAGAATTGAATTAGAATAGAGAATATATTATTTGAACGATAGTTTGAACGTATAATTATATTATAATTAAAATCGAGCTCGAAATGGCGCTGTAGTTCGTAAATTGGCGATTCGAACTTCAACTGAATGTACAGGGTTCGTTTTAAATCGGATTTCTGTGAAACAAGAAACGTGTGGAGCTGGTGGAGTTTATTTTTCTAATGGAAGAGGAAAATCAGGATTTCTTCATGTAAATTTTGATTTACGTCCAAATCAAATTTTAGAAAAGTCGCTGTGGAATTCCTTTATAATTTGCAACGCTTTATTTACGTTACAAATGGATTTTTAATATAAATTTGAATATCGAGATAATCTGGAATTCTGGGTGTAACAACCCGTATTTTCAATAACCTGTTATAACATAAATGGAGGCAGAATTAAACTGTAAAATCTGAATCAAGGGAAACGGGCTATGCCATTGCGTTCGTCTCGGAAAAATACGCGAAATAGAGTCCGAGTTTTCGAAAATCGGAGTCCGTATGACCAAGATATGGCCTCGCGAAGTTTCACGAAAAATTCCCAAATTAAAGTATACTTAATTAAGTGAAATGGGTTGCGCAGAGAAATATATATATTGATATATATATATATATAATTGAAAATTAAATAAATAAATATGCAAAAATGTTCAAAACAGCGAATTGGGAGAGGGGAATAACCGAACCGGCCGATTTTTGAGGTCGACCCGAGCCCGCTGGGTCGACTAGGGGTTAATCCAGGGTGTTTGGCTGTCAACCCGTGGGCCGATTCGCTCAAATGCAGATTTTGCATTTGGATGGTTCTCATGGTTCATCTTTAATCTAAAGGCCCTAGATGGTTCCTACACTTGACTTCTTCCCCAAGACATGCTTTGATGGCTTGGATTGAATCTAGGTTTAATCCTATGGCCTAAAACACTTGCCTAATCTATAAATAAGACCCTAACCTATCCTAAATCCTCCTTATTCATTCATGCAACTAAACTATGGCAAAATTTTACCTCTCATGGCCTCCACTCTCTTCATAAAATTTCTAAATGGTTTCTATGAGAGATTTTCCATGCATACAAGTGTTTTCAAGCTTGTATGAGTGTCATTAGCTTGCATTCAAGTCAAGTTTCTACCTTTGCATCATAAAGCAAGGGTTTTGATCATTTTGGCTCAAGGGTTTTTATGTTAGAGCTTGCATTTTGGGTCTATTTGATTGCATAAGGGCTTTGTCATATCTTTTGTGCCTTCATAGCAATGTAAGCCCTTTCCCTACTCTTAGATATTAACTATGAAGTTAAATGTTCATGTTGCAAGTTTGGGTTTGATCATTGAGTATGATACATGCTATCATGTCATGCAAGTTTATGAAGTCATTATCTTGATCTTGTGAGCTAAAAGCTACAACCTTTATGTTGAAATGTTGCATTAGGCAACATGAGAACCCTCATAACCTTTATGTCAACTTGCATATGAAGTCATAACCCTTATATGATGATATATGCGAGTTACTAGTCATCATTCCATATCTTTTGTCACCATGATTCGCTTATGTGCCAAGTTTGGGTTTATGCATGTTTTGAGGCTTAAGAATGTAACATGCAAGTTAATGAACACATTTGTGCCTCATTTGCCACCATGATTAACTTGTGGCTTAATATCCATTTTTTTCATGCCTTTGCCAAGTCTCTTCTTTTAATCCATTACGTTGTCGCGAACGTATATGCGAGTTTAAAAGCGTTGGGTTATGTTATGGGTAATTTCTAATGACATGAAAATACAACTTGAAAACATGACTTGAAATATAACATGGAAGTTGACATGTAAGTATGGATAAAAACATAAGCTTGGGAATTTACCTATTAAGTTAGGTCTACCCTTTGGGAATTTACCTATTGAGTTAGGTCTACCCAAATGCTTGAAAACTTGTAACATGTTTTGGGAAACATGATGGACATGACACTTAGATAATATAAGTGTGGCCAACTCGAGGTTGGGTTGAGTTTGCAACGTAAAACTACCCGGAACCGACCGGCCTAACTAGTAGTTGCAAACAATAGGACCCAATGTGAGAAGTTGGTCATGTTGTGCTTGAACCCGAGGTTAGACCAAGTTGTGGTGTAAAGCTACCCGGAACCGACCGGCTTAACTAGTAACCACAACAAAGTCTAATGTGAGAGGTGAAGGTGCATTAAGTAATTAATGCCACATGATAGGGTTAAGTTAATTTGATTAATGACTCTTAACCAAATATGACATGGACAAATGGGTTAAGTAATTTGATTAGGCTAATGATACTTAACAAAACATGACAAGGTTGGGTAGGTTAAGTAACTTGATTTGCCTAATGACACTTAACCATTTTTATATGACTAGTGGATGGGGTTAAGTTAACCAACACTTAATCAATCCAACGCGGTAACTTGGTAAGGTTAAGTAAGTTTTCTTAATGACGCTTAACCGAAAAATACGGTTAACGAATGGGGTTAAGATTAGACTCAACTAGTCTAAACATGGAAATCGGATGGGGTTAAGTTAGCCTAGACTTAATTAATCCCACTTGGTAGTTTAATGGGGTTAAGTTAAACACTTAACTAATCTAAACATGATGAATTGACGTGGTTAAGTGACCTATACTTATCCAATCTAACTCGTTAATTTATTGTGGTTAAGTTAACCAATACTTAACCAATATAACGTGAAAACATGATAAGGCTAAGTCACGAATCGCTTGAATACACTTGACCGATTTGACTAAGTAAATTGATAGGGTCAAGTTAATATATACTTAACCAATCTAGAATGATAATTGGACGAGGTTAAGTCGTGAATTGCTTAATATACTTAACCAACTTGAGCATGGTTTGTAGGGTTAAGCCTTGAACTTGGATACTTAGCCAATTTTGACAGGATTTGTAGACGGGTTAAGTCATGAACTTAAGTGACACTTAATCCATTATGTAAACCCTAGTTCTGAGGATTAGGTGGATAACCGTAGTTAACAAGGATAACGGGAACAATGCTAAGTGGTAAACCTTAGTTGAAGAATAACTAAGTAATGATTCTTAGTCAAGGAAATTTAGACCAGTTCATAGATAGATGAGTAACCTGATACGGTAGGTCATCGTTTAAGTATACGAGTAGGAGCAAGTATCTGATTTAGATAAAGGCTCCAGCGAACTGGGTAACGAAGCAGCGGCTTCGGGGAACGTGAGGATATTCTTGGTATCCCTCTATGAGCTGCCAGGTGATTATACTAGGCTCATGAGAGGTTAAGGTCCGCGTTAGAAGAACCAAGAGTATGCCTTGGTTGCTATACGAGCGACCTAAAGACGGGGATGGATAGGGGATAGTCGACGATACACGGTCGTACCCTAGATAGCATTTCGTCAGGCTACCTACCATCTTTGGTCAAGCGTGTACGTACGGAAAGGCAGAGAACACCCAAAAGACCATAATTGCTATCTAATTATGGTTGCGGTAAGGCTTGGATGTGGGTTGGCCAGTGTTGTGTTCTCATACAGGATTTATCCTGTCTTGTCTTTCACTAGTTGAGGGAGTGGTCTCGTGGGACCATAGCCACGTATAAGAAAAACAGACCTTAGCATCTGCATCGGCAGATAAATTGAAAGTTCCCGACCGAGTCCTGTATTTCTTGATTTGCCCTGTGATAGGACTCGGATGGCACGATGTGATACATGTGCATACAGTCATGGAAAAGCGATTCACGATGAATGCGTGGGAAAAAGGGCGCGGTTGGCGGTTAGCGTAATCCCTAGTGGCCCTAGGTGGTTGAACCCAAACCGAGATACGAAAACGTGCAATAGGTAAGCATAATCCCTAGCAGCCCTAGGTAGCATAAGTCCTAGTTGTACAAACAATAATTCATGTTGGAAGACCCTAGCTAGGTTTAGGGTAACAGTCCAAACCGATCTTAAGGATTATGGAACTATGTTAAAGTAATATAGAATCTCATGGGAAAGCCCGTATGGTCTACGGCAAGGGACTGAACATTTACATGGAATAAAACATACAAGTTGAGTAACCTATATATGCGATATATTAGGTTGACATAGACCATTACACGACTTTTGAGTGAGGGTCATTCTTGGTTAACACATGACACGGTGGGGATACTAGTACGGTAGGTGCAGAGCTAAAATACAGGATAGATATCACAGGGCGTTATACGTGACAGATATCTTGGGGATATTATACTTGATAGAAACCTGACGATGTGATACCTTGTTTTATCTTGACATCGTAATTTATCATGACACCTTAGTTTATCTGAGTTCAGTAGTTCATCCTGTTATTTTGATTTAGCTTATCTATCTTGTTATCATGCTTATGTTCATCTCAGTTTCTCATGTCAGTTAACTTTACTAGTTTTTATGCTAATAGTAGATAGGGCTTACTCAGTCTTTTTGACTGACCCGTTTTGTTTCGCCTCTTTTCTTCCGTTTCCCCCCCAGGTTACAGGGAGGAAATACTGTTGTTTAGTTCGGACTTCTTCTGCTTGAAGGTCATCATGGATGGCTTGGACTTTTCTTGGCTAATGGCTACTTTACTGTTTTTACTTGGGGAATAATTTATGAAAATGTCTTTATGCTTCTTTACTATTGCAAGACAGGGTTTGATGTACTCTGATGTAAAAGGCTTTAGACCTTATTTATTCATGTTATGAAAGTTTGATTTTACTTCCGCTATTTTATATGTTCTGCCTTGTGATATTTCTGTGCATGTTTACCAATAATGCCCTTCTAAAGCTAGTGCATTCCTTTGCGAGTGACCCTAGCGGAGGCGGGGTGTTACACTGGGATATCAAGCAAAAAATCTAATATGATTATTCTAGAGCTGAATGATATCGTATACGAATATATACGATAATATTAATTTATTTATATTTAATTTAATTATATTTATATATTTAAATGGGTCATTCAGAGCTTTAAAAATAGCCAGTTTAGCAAACGACCTCAGAATTCGACGAAACCAATTTTGTTGGATCCGCAATGTTAAATTTTTGCTAGATTTCAGTTTCCGTGATTTTTGAAGTCAGTGTGTGGTTGTACGGATTTTTAATTTGAAAAACAATCGGTATTTTGACCTTTAAAAATACGCTGTGTGAGCAAACGGAGTTGGAATTCGACGAAACTAGTTTTGTTAGGACCATAATGTTGAACTGTAGCTTCATGACCATTTTCGCGATTTTTGATTATCGTGTGTGATCACACGAATTTTTAGAAGGCGAATTGAATATTAAAAACTAAAATATCTTAAGTATTGGTGGACCAAAGCAAGCCACATCCTCCTCCTTTACAGCCACAAGAAAAATCTCGTTCCCTATAAAACCGTTCTCTCAAGGCCGCCACTGTTATTTCTCGTTTTACCAGCAAATTGAAAGTTCAAAAATCGATAACAAATCAAAGAAAATTCAATAGATCCTCAAACCCATCTCGTTCATCTCCTTCGATAAGAGCACCGCAACCATGTGCTTATTGCTGAGCTCGACGCAAGTACGGATGCACCAAATATGAGCAGCATGACTTAGGGTTCGAAACCTGGAAAAATTGGGGGCGCTATTCTCAATTTCAATATCGGTTTGACATTCCTGGTAAGGACCATTTCAGTGAGTGTAGTTGGGAAGTATTTGGTAACCATAAATGTCGCACCTGTAGCTCACGCTACAGTTCTCTGTCTCATGTCGCGATGACTTCCAGCGGATCGGATGGGATGTTGTTGGTATGGGGTAGAATGGTTTGTGAAGAGAGGTTTTTTTGTCATTTTCACTACACCATAATGCCAGATTTGCCACACCCCAAAGCGGAGCTTTTGCCATGGTTTTAGCCCGTGGCAATTTTGGAACGGATAGGAGCTGTGGCAAATGTTGTTAGCATGGTCCTGGGTCGTGGTAATTTTGGAATGGACTTTCACGTTCTAATGTTGCTGTGAATTATTTTTTCCTCTCTATACGTACGAGCCCCCGTCCCCCATCCCATTAGATCTCACGCTCTAAAACCAAAAAGCGTCCTCGATCCTCTCCTAACAAAAAGTCGTCCCCCAAATTAGCGTCCTCTCTTTTTCAGATCTGTTTCTTCTGATGCCAATAGATCCACAAACTTTGAATTAAATTTTAGATCGAAGCCGCGTATACTCTCAATCGAAAATCCGATCCAAGTGTTTTCAGGTAAGACGATTAATCCGAGCCAAGTGTTTCCATTAAATTATCGTATTCTTTTCTCTATTGAATTAAGAATGATGATGTGAACGGTCGAATTATTTTGCATTATTTTGCAGTTTTGAGGAATTTTAGCTATCGAATTAAGGAGTTAAGGTGAGTTGAATCCTCACAAGATCTATCTTTAGGTTTCTTTTTCACTGTTCACTGTTCAGTATTGTTTTAATGGACTATTATGTTTATTGATTTCATTGTTCATAGTGATAATTATAATTAGTGCTGATGGTTAAGAATATTTATGCTCACTATAAACCATGTTTTGAAGTAAGCGTTGATATGTTTTGTTTTCAAAAGTCCAAGCAACCTCAATTTTTTCTATAAAACCAACTATTGTTGGAAATTATTGCATAGATATGCATCTTCTATATATATTAAGACTAAAGTTAGTATAAAACAGATTTCAACCTGCTGCGTACAGGTACTCGAATGATGCATTGTTATATCATTTTATACTGATAACCTGTTTCACTATACTTGAATTTGTATTGTTGTTGTAATAAGTTTTTAACATTTCAGCTTGCGATTTCCTCTGATTTTTGTTTCATTGTTCATTGCCATAAAAAAGACAAATATAAGGTTTTAACTATAAATTCTTAATCATGAAGCCACTCTTTATACTTCAGCAAACATAAAGAGGTCCTAGTAAAAAAGTAAAAAATTATAATTTTTTTGTCTATGAATATTTTGTTTTGAATACTGTTTTTCAGGTTAATGAAAAATAATCTGCCTTGCTGCACTCTTGCACTTGTCCATGTTTGAAACTAATATGCCTGCTTACTGCATATTCATCATGTTTGTTTTTGTTTCCATATCTTATTCCTATTTGTATAACGTAAGTGAAAACATTAAAATCGAGGCAACATGTTTTGTTTCAAATATATAGCATACTGTAATAACAAATTGATTATTGCCGTAATAACATGTTTTGTTTCAAACATTTAATTATGAAATCGAGGCAACATGCTTTGAATAACAAGAAGCATTAAGCTGATATCATTCTGATATAATCAAATTGTTTCTCTACCAAACGTAATCAATATTTCATTGAGACTTTTTTTTTGCCTCTCTACCAAACAAATTGACTTCCTTTTTTTAAACCTTCTACTGGTACTGATATATGACTGTGATAAATAATCAAAATATGGAGATGTCAATGGGAATTGGGAAATAAAGAATAATGAGATTATATATAGTATATGCCCAGTATCACAAAATCAGCTTGCATAAATAGAGTGGTAAACCATCAGCTATATTCAATTCGAAAGCAAACTAATAAAGCAAATTTCTTGAAAATGGGTTTTCTTCTTCTCTATGGAAGCCGAAGCTATATCATTTCTTAGAGAACTTACAAAAATACAACTATACTTGTAATCAACGGTATAAATAAAATTACTTGAAAGGGATATAGGCTAGAATATAGGCTAGAATTTGCCGAATCAGTATGAAAGTTTGGTATTCATTATTGCTCTCTGCAATTTCTATATCTGGATCGGTATTTAGATTTATGGAATTAGTTTGTCATTGTAGTTGGAGTATTCGTGTCATCTTTGACGTTATCGAACTGGGCTATATTATAGAATTGATTTGAATTAAAGTGGAGCAATTTGAAGTTTTAAAATTTTAATTATTTATTTATGTAAATTATTATTAATGCATGTTATTCAAAAAAAAAAAAATTGTTAGTTGTAAATTAACTTCATTTTAAAATATACATTTTAAACACTCTAGTTTGATTATCAGACAAAGAACATGTTTAACTAAGTGCATCGCTCAAATATCATATTGCTTAGCAGACCTCATATGTGCCTCTTATGTGTTCTTCCCTTTAGATATTCATTTATCATGAAAACTGTGGTAAGTCAAGCATCTATGCTAGAAAATATAAATAGATTTAGTGAACCTGTAGGATTTTCTTGGAATTTATGCTATTTTTGATGTGTAGCCTGTTATTATTGGCTAAAATATAACCCGAGGCATCAATAATTAAAGTTTTGTTACAGAGAAGATTGTCTCTTTGTATATTTTGCGGGAGACATGGAATGGTGGTGCAATTTTTAATTATGAAATTGAGATTTTCCAGATCTTAATGAGCATTTCAATCAGTAAATATATTCGTAATCTGTACTCATATACCCAGGTTTACTACAATTTTGTATTAAATTAAGCGACACAAACTAATCAGGATACACAGGCAAAAACAAGTTAGCAAGTCTTTTTGACATAACCATAATCAGCAACCCTCTCGCGTAGCACACAACTACCAACAAGCTAACTTCAGTTATAAATAAGTTTCAGTTTCATATTTGATTCATGGGTTCATTTTGTTACATAATTTAAATGGTGCATTCTTCTTTATACAACTGTTAATCTTTTTCTTTCGCTACCGATAGGAATGTCCAAACAAATGGAGAAGAGGTATAATGTTGTCTACAACTAATAAAAACTGAATTCGGTATTTGTGGACATAAAATGGAGATTAAAATATAATTCAAGACTATTTATGCATTAGAATACTAACTAATTGTATGATTATTGATTATTATGGATTAAAATTAATTATTACCTTTATTTACGTCATAGTTTTACTTTTCCGTGGTGGTACCTTCAACGCAACATTATTATGTACCCTTCATATTTGAATAAATCATGTATATGTCATAGGCTAAATGTAATCATGTGGATTTAATCGGTATTGTTTGGTTTATTCATCATTTTGCCTAAATATGCCTTTTATCCTGTCTATTTTCTTTCATCTTTATTCAATATCTTGGTAGTTATATTTGTTTTAACAGAGTTATGTACTGCTTTTGCATTCCTTCCCTCAAATTTTAAGGTTAAGTCTATGTATTGTGTAGGATATTTTGATTATATTATATTACACATGCGTAGTTCGTTCATAAGAATGATAACTAAGAAATAAGCGATAACTAAGAAATAAGCATCAAATTGTTATTTGGTTTCCATTGAAAAAACGAAATGAAAATTCTTCTGATATCATTCTGTGTATTCTAATATAACTAAAGATCAGTTGGTATATGCATTGCATTCTCGGATGCAACAAATCACTGATATTTGAGGTACAATCATCTCTTGTTGTTCCAAAATAATGGATTTCTTTTTCACTAGTCAGTCAGTGAATTATCGATGTAAATTTAATTATTTACAGTATGGAAATATTATTTATAACTTTTAATTTTCAAACTTGGTCCAATGATTAGGCTCCAATTTTTCTTGTTTATGTATAATCATAATTTAAAGTATTATTTAAGTGTACTTGCTTGTCATGTATATTGAATGTGCATGTCTCATAACAATATGCCATGTCCTGTTTTTCTGTAGGTGAATCTATATGTAATTTTTTTGTCAAATACCGAAGCCTGATCGTGTCACATAGGCATGTTCATCAACTCATCTAAGTTTTCAGTAAGGAAGCTAGAATTAACTAAACAAATTTGGGATATCATGTCTACCTGTATTACTATCTATTGACCATAGCTATTGGGATGCAATAGTAAAAAAAATTGCTCTGCCGTTTTGAGTTGTAGTTCATTCCTTTAAATTTTAAAGCTAATCTTAGTGTAAAAGCAGCCGCTGATTTAACATAAATTAGGGCAGCGATAATAATAGCAAAAAATAGTTATTTACAGGTAGTGTTCATTTATATATTCCACTGTGTAATCAGATTGGATGCTTAAGGCCTACACCAGTCTTTGTGCCTTTAGCTAATTAATCTTCATTGTTTGGTGCCTAAACACACGCTTAGGTACAATGCACACGGTTTTTTAAGGCTCGGAGCTGATCCAAATCCGAAACGTGTTCACTGTATGGTCTTTAGTAATTGCAGTGCTTAGCACTTGTTTCAAGGTTCCACCCTCTTTTAAACTCTTCTTTTTACGAAATTTACGTACTACCATATTATTCAGTGCTTGCTTTTACTTAATACATTATTTTTTGGCCTAAACATTATACATATAATTTTCGAAAGTATAATGTTTTAGGTCATCACGAGTAAGCATAAGAAACATGGAATCAGACTAAAGAAATATGTTAATACATTGAAATTTTGTTTTGCGGCGTTGTTTGGTTTCGTATGCCATTGTGCATATAGTTGCTCATGTGCATTCTGTTGAACTACTATCAATGTTCATATGTGTTCGATTGTATGATATAGCAGGATAATATGTCTTCAAGTATAGACAAACAGTGGATGCAAGAATTTAGTCGAAGAACCCCACGGTATATAGAAGGAGTTCGGAAGTTTATTGATTTCGTTGTAGAAAATGGTGGTAATGAGGAAGTCTATTCTTGTCCTTGCACACAGTGTAAAAATATGAAAATGAAGATTAAATTAGAAGACATTCATTATCATTTGCTCAGACATGGAATTCTCCAATCATATACCGTTTGGCGTTTTCATGGAGAAGAGTCGGCAGAGAAGCAAAAACAATCTGCTAGTCAAGCCATAAATATTGATGAGCCTGAACATCCTAGGATGGAAGACTTGGTCAATGATGCAGATAGATTTCATCATTTTCACCCTTTTGGTTCGTCGCACGATAATATTGAGGAGCGGTCTACAGCTGATGTCGATTGGTCGGCCAATCAAAGTGGAAAATATAAATCACTTTTCGATAGTGCAAAAGAGAAATTGTACCCTTCATGTCCTAAAGGGATAACAAAATTATATGCCATTGTGAAACTGAACAGTTTGAAAACTCAATACAGTTTTTCCGACAATGGTGTGACTGCACTTCTCGAATTTATAAGGGAGTTACTCCCTGAAGGTAACACACTGCCGACAAAATATTCTGAAATGAAGAAGGTGATTAAACAAGTTGGAATGGATTACACAACTTATGATGCATGCGTTAATGACTGCATTTTATACTGGAAAGATGATGCAAGCAAAATTTCTTGTAGAATTTGCAAAGAACCAAGATATAGGGCATCATTCAATGATGGTAAAAGAGCTACCAAAATAGCTCAAAAGACGTTGAGACATTTTCCTTTGATTTCTAGATTGAAGAGACTGTATACCATACCGTGGTTAGCAAATGCTATGACTTGGCATGCTCGTGCCAAGTCTGATTCAAATATAATGCGTCATCCACGTGACACATCCCAATGGAAAGCTGTAGACTCATTTGATCAAACGTTTGTTGCTGAATTACGAAATGTCACGCTTGGAATAGCAACAGATGGTTTCAGTCCACATAAATCTCTATCTAGCCGTTATAGTTGCTGGCCAGTAATTAAAGTACCTTATAATCTTCCTCCATCCATGTGCATGAAAAGAGAGTTCTCAACGTTGACATTATTGATTTCCGGACCAAAACAACTGGGAAAGGATATCGATGTTTATTTACAACCATTGATAGATGAGTTAAAGCAGTTATGGGAAGGAGTCATTGCATTTGACTCATTTAATAATTCAGAGTTCACATTGAGGGCTAGGATGTTATGGGTGATTCATGATCATCCTGCATTCAGGACTTTATCGGGATGCACAACTCATGGTTATTTTGCATGTCCTATTTGTGGAGAAGAGGCTTGTTCTTATTATCTTCCTAAAAGTAAGAAGATGTGTTATATGGGGCATCGAAGATTTCTTCCTACCAAACACAAGTTTCGAGACGATAAGGCAAACTTCAATAACAAACAAGAATATCACCGTCCTCCGTGGCCATTGAATGGTTATCAAGTTGAAGAAAAAGTAGCTAATATCAAGATGAAAGTTGGTAAAAAACCAGAGATTGGTCGAAAAAGAAAAAAGAAAACAGATGATGAAGACCTTAACAGTACTTCTGCATGGTATAGGAGGTCTATCTTCTTTGATCTTCCGTATTGGAAAGCAAATTAGATTCGAAATAATGTTGATGTGATGCATACGGAGAAAAATATCACTGAGCATCTCATCAGCACGATTATGAGTCACAAGGAGAAGTCAAAAGATGGCATCAATGCACGCAAGGACTTGAGAACCATGGGTATAAAAGAAAAATTGTGGGTGAGGGAAGACCGTGAAACAAATAAAATAACTATACCAGAGGCAGCTTTCACTTTGAGCAAAGAAGAAAAGATACGGTTTTGCGCCATTTTTGAAATACCTGAAAGTACCTAGCAAATTCTCTTCTAACTTCCACAACAATGTGAGCTTTAATCCTTTTGAACTAACAAATATGAAGTCACATGATTATCACGTTATAATGCAACAATTACTTCCGGTATTGCTTCAACATTCATATGCACAACATAAGGATTTGCGTAATGCTGTACACCGTATAAGTCTGTTCTTTAACATTTTGTGCTCAAAGGTGATTAACAGAGAACATCTTTTGCAAGCAAAAGCTAGTTTGGTAGAAGCAATTTGTGTGTTTGAAAAATATTTTCCACCTGCATTTTTTGATATCAGTATCCATCTTATGGTTCATTTAGCCGATGAAGCACTGGTTTGCGGTCCTGTTAGATATAGATGGATGTATCCCTTTGAAAGGTAAATTACTAATTTTAGTTCTATTCTCCATAGTTCCATTTAAATGGATACAAGTTATTTAGAATTGATTACCTGCATAGGTTGATGAAAATATATAAAGGATACGTGCGCAACAGAAGATATATTGATGGGTGTATTGCAGAAGGATATATTGTACAAGAAGCTAGTTATTACTGCATGGAGTATATGCCAAAAGGAGGCGATGGCACCCATAAACATACACGTGAAGCGTTTTTAGATGAAGACGACGAGTTTGCTGATGAGATGCCTCTAGATAATGGTAAAGATATAACCTTAACCCAGGTGCAGTTTGAACAAGTTCGTAAATGGGTCCTTTATAAGCATGATGGATTGGATGAATGGGAGAAGTAAGTTCACTAGTCTATCATAAGTTCTCATTATTGTAAATTTGCTCCTGTGTTCATTTTGAAATGTTTGTCATAGGAAGTATACCATTTATGTGAAAAATGTTAAATCTCAATCTCGAAGTAGCGTTACATCCGTGGAAACTTGTAAAAGTTTTATTATGTGGTTACGTGATGAGGTATTACATCATCTTATATATTCAAGTGTATTTAAGTGGATCATACACCATGACGGTCATGCTTTTTATTTATTGTTTTTTTAGCCGGTGAAGACTAATACCGATGATTCAACTCTTTGGAGGTTGGTGAACGGACCGAAGTTCAAGGCACGTAGTTATATGAAGTATCAAGTCAATGGATTCGTATTTTCCCCAAAAAGTTATGAAGAAAGAATGGTAAGACAAGATAGCGGTGTTTGTATGAGAGCAATTACAAAATTTAGAGCAAGTGGAAAAGATAAAAATTACAAGGAAGTGGAAACAATGTACTATGGAGTTATTCATCATATAATTGAATTAGATTACATCGACTTCAAGCAAACGGTTTTTTATTGTGATTGGGTAAAGGTCGAAGATAAAGTCAATGGTTGCAAGATAGATCCTGTTTCAAATTTGATTATGGTTAACTTAGAGAAATTAAAAACCAAAGATAGAGTAAATGATGAGCCGTTCATTCTTGCATCTGAAGCGAGTCAAGTGTTCTACTCCAAAGATTTAAAAAGCAACGGTTGGTTTGTGGTTTTGCACACACCGAAACGGTTGACTACAACTGTGGACGACATTGAGTTTCCTACGGTTTATCAATCAGCTTTTGAAGACAACAAAAAATTAGAAGATCTTACCAAATGCATATGTTAATATGAGTTGTATTTCATAATTGAATTGTATTGAATTTCAAGTGATTGAATTTAAAATTTCTTAATTGAATTGTATTGAATTTATATTTTGATCAAGTTGAATGTGCAGGTGAAGTAACCCAAGTTGTAGCTTCATCAGAAAATTTAAATGCATATGTTAATATTATATGCTTTTGCTTCATTTAAATGCATATATTACCCTGCTCTTTGACCTTGCACATTGTACCATGTACACATAAACATGTATGAGTGAATAAATATATCAAAACTGCTTCTTTGAATGACTGTATACATACTATCTAGTTTGACGATACTATTTTGATCCAATATTTAACGTATTGCATTTTCGTGAACTGCTTAGTTTTTGGTTAAATATTATAATCTGTTTCTATTCGATTTTATATTATGTTTTTGCTGTTGTACACTTGTAGATTATAGTAGCATTGACTAAAATGATCATCCCAATGAGGATAGTTGAAATGCTTTATTTCATTACCTCTTTTTACATGAAATTAACAAGTTTGTCATATCTCATTGAAATTTTGATTGTTTGTTTGTTGAAGGTGTTCTTGGTAGTTTGGATTACAACCAAGAAGATAGTAACAATGTCAGAGCCTGTTGAACCATCAAACCATTCCATTACGCAATCATCCTCTACACAACCTGAAAAAGTGGAGATAAACGCATTAGGTGTTCCTGTTTCAAAAAATGCTGGAAAAATAAGCAGTCAAATTGGTAAATTGGTGCGAATTCATGTGCCTATTTCGTACGAGAATTGGGTTATTGTACCTAACAAATATAAGATGGACATTTGGAAAGAATTGTTGGTAAGCTCAATTTTTCCTTGTTTGCATTATGTATATTCAATATTATTTCTCTTGTAAACTTAGTAAATTAATTTATATCAGTGGTTAAATTAATTTTATATTTCTTTCAAGGATTAAAGTGTATTCATATTGTTATAAGCAACATTTATATAGATTTTTGTCATTGCATATATGCACAGTAGCACTAGATTTGATCCACCAACAATCCTCTCTTTCCATTACCAACTCAAAGCAATAACCGTGTGAGTTGGGTCCTCACAAATACGTTTGCTATGATATGATATACTGTTCATGTGATGCCTGCATGTCATGCATATTTCGAGCTTCCCCGCTATGATTATTTTGGCAACTTCTTCTTTTTGTTTTCTACCTAAACAAACGCTTCTTTTCACTTAATCATTGCCATGCTTTAGTAACGTTTGCTTCAACCTTTTGTGCTGCATGAAGATTTTTGAATCCCTGTAATAGTAAGTTACTGCAGTTTAATAATCTAAGTTACGTTTTAGTTTATATTTATCAGTGTTGCTATTGTCTATATTTAAAATTTCAGGATGCATGCATGCACCATCATTTGTTCATAAACCAGAAGCTTAAGTATGATATTTTTGAATCTAACCTTTGTTTTGTATTTTCCCCGATATTCATGCTGAGCAGTTAATTTCTTAATGTTGTTTGATGAGGGAGGAGAATATTTGACAAATGACATAAATATACAACTGCGACTGTCTTTGCCATTTCCTTGATCTAATCAATGCCATGTCATCATAGGAGAGAAACTGCATCAGTTCTTTGGATAATGGTGTTCATAACAACTAAACATTTTCATTAGTTCATCAACTTGTCAAAAACATGGTTAGCTACCGAAGTCAGCTCATACTTTTTGTGCATTATATTTTATACCGATTTTCTGTAACCCTTGTTGAAAAATTTGCGTATGGCTGCCTTAGTGTGTTTTCTTTTTTTAATTGAATAACTATTCTTATTTTTGTCTAAAATTTAAATTGTCATATTTGTTTTCACTATTAATTTAACTATTACTATTATTTTCACAGACATTCTTCGATCTAAATCCAGATTCAAAAGACTTGATTTTTAAAAAATGTCCAAGTCATTTAGGAAACACAAAAGCGATTTGAGGACACACTATTATGATAAATATGATAATGATGAAGATAGATTGAAGAACTATCCACCGACCATCAAACAAGAAGATTGGGAAATGTTTTTGAAAAATGAAGCAACACCTAGTGCAAAGGAAAGAAGACATAAAGGCAAAAAAACAGACCACTTTACAGCTATGGCCATCATACTGGACGTACAAGTCACGCTGTTATAGAACATGAAATGGTATGTACCCTTTCTTGATTATCCATTAATTATTATTGTTAATTTATTAACATAGATATTCATATAGTCGAGGCAATGTCATAATCCCTTTGCAATCTACGATCAAAATTATTGAAAATCGCTTATTAAAAAAAGTGATACCATAATATAATGGTATCACTTTGTATGACATTAGCAATAAGTACCACCTCACTCATACAATGATATTCAAGTATAGTTCATATGTCTCCATCCAACCAAATCATCCCTGTAACTAAGTACCACCTCACTCATACATTATTGGGTCTCGCAGTTGTATGTTGATGAAAACTCAAGTAAACATGCTAATGTCATACAAATCTATTGAGAATTTTAGGGTAGATGACATTACAGTGCCTAAACCTTAGAAAGCTTTAAGGGACTTAAGAGGTAAGCTTGGATTACCATAGTCTTATCTGTGTGTTTATTATACTTTGATTGAATGAGATTTTCTTACTACTGCTTTATTTGTATTTTCGATCTTTTAGTTTGCTTTGCTTAAATCCATCTATTCTCGATCTAATTTATTTTTGTGCAATAAAATTATATTATTTTGCTAATATCTTATGAAAGGTGTAGTTACGGACACTCCAAAAATGATTAAAAGGGCAATACAAATGATATTCGGCAAGATTTTACCTTTTATTCATGAAATTCTACAGGGCTGCAAAAGGCAGTCGGAAATAAAATAAAATAGATCAAGTTTTTATTTTAGGCTTATCAGAGAATTTATTTCAAGTTTAAGCTTCTTTGATAACTTACTCTAGAAATAAGCTTGCATTCCACTATGTAATGTTTATATACCGAAAGAGCATGGATAATATTATTTTTTGAATGGTTATGCTTTTGGAAATGCACAAATACAAATTAAACTTTCGTATTTGCACATTTTCGAATGCACAAGTAAAAATGCTAATAGTGGGAAACACGAGTGTTTTCACAGTAAGAACTGGGCGATAAAAATGAAAAAAGTTCTATAAATAAAATCTCTTTTACCTGTCATTTGTTTTGTTGTGTGTAAAAAAGTTCATGGTCCAGCCTCCAGCCAGCCAACGACAGTTAAATCTAATCTAAAATCTCACCTTTTTCTTTTCCTATTGCATTATTATTTAATAAACACGTGAAGAATGACCATTCAAACATTTCGGCATCTGAAGAAAATAATGTATGTATATGTTTATATAAATAAGGGGATATAAGTTAATTGTGCCTATCTATTTGAAATCCATTTTAAGGTTACTTCGCTTCACTTATAAATTGGATGCAAATGTCGATATGTTTGAGAAACACCATGCTAAATCCTGCTATAAATGAACTGTTACAGTTTTAGATCGTGTTTCTAATAATTTTATCCTTTTATTGCTCGTCCATGTCAGATTCAGCATGTGCAGCTTCGATCAGTAAGTTTAAACTTTTGTAATTTCGCGAATTTTTGAAGAAGAGAAATAAACAACATTATTTTTAGAAGCATTGCATGATGCATATCTGCAAGTTGCTTAAAACCTTATAGAGTTTGAAAGCAACGTGGCTGAGTTAAAAGCTTAAACAATTTGAATATATTCGTGTCATGATCAAATTAATATATAGTTGGAGCTTAAAGAATACATATTCATTTCATATCAAAAACTAAATGAAAATCCTGAATCACTTATCTGCCATCTTTGCTAATACAATGTGACTGTCTGCATGGTAGGTTAGACTTACCATTTATGTGTTGCGTGTCACATAATATAAATACCTACATAATAAGATTATTGAAACTGAACCTCCATTAACAATAATAAATCTTTCTTTACATGACCAATTGTTGTTAATTTAAACATTTTTATATTTTCTTTCGCTATTGTATGTTTTAATGATATGCCTTCCTGTCTTATATGTAAGGCTTTTTAAATTTGCAGGCTATTGAAAATCCGACAAAAGAAATCACACGTCGTGAAGTATGGGAGAGAGCTCACACAAAAAAAGATGGTACTATATCAGATTCGGCTTCTGTATACTTTGTAAGTTAAACAAATAATAATTCAGTTGTTCAATAAATTTTCATAATAAATAGCATCTCAAGTAATATTGTTATTTTAGGAAAAAAATGCAAAGGCAAAGGAGTTAGTCGATGATGGCGATGAAGAAGATTTGACATTGGATGAAGATATCATATCACAAGTGTTTGGCAAGGATAAAAAGGCCGCACTCGAAGTATTGGAGCCAAAATATCAAGTACGCAAGTTAAAGCGTCAAATATTGCGCGAAAGCAACTTAAAAAGTCTCAAGGGCCGGATTACTTGAATTCAAGGATGGATAATATGGAAGGGAAGTTGAATTCGATCCTCGACTTGATGACGAGACGAGAGGGGAGTCAACAAAATCATATATCGGACATTGCAGCAAATGAAAGAGGTAGTGGTACCCCTCACGATAGTATTGGAAGAATGCAGACTAATAATCTTCCCAATTCATTGAATTCGTCCAGTTTGTCGAATCAGAAATGCGAGATTATGAGTATTGACCTAGAGATCATTGCCACAGCCACTGTATGCATAGATTTGACTGCCTACATTATACATGGAAAAACTATTCCTCCAGGATACGAGAAATTGGTTATGGACAATATACGGCTATCACAAGAGAGAACAAGCAAACCAAATCATCCTCTTGCTTTAACATTTGGCGAAGTTGGAATTGGTGGATATGTGTGTCATCCAAAGAATATGATTCAATATTTGTAGACGCGTAAGCCAGGTATGTATGTATTTACATATATCACTTGCTCGATTATGTTTACCATATCAATGCTTGTTTTTTCGTTGTCATAGGTTGTGTTGTTTCGTGAAAGTTTCAGTGACCGAAATTCAAAACATTAAACTTACTGCATACGCTATACCAACATTATCGCTATAAACAAATGATCGAACTGAGACATTGTTACGAAAAGTTTAATCATTATAGACTAATAATTTTTGTATTGCTAAATTTACAATCTTGCAGCTTGAGGAATCAAAATCTACTCCTGCAATTTCGTAAAAAATGTAAAATTATGACTCAGGTTTATGCTTCTAGTATATATGATTAGATTATGTTAGTATATACAAGGTTAAAGTAAGTTCAACCTCTGTAAAAATAATTACAAATTTTTATGTCGGCCTGGCTTCCTGATTATCTGATAATGAATTATACAATTTTTTTTTTAATCTAAACCCATCGACTGACATCCGCTTTAACGAAATACAAATTTGTTCGAGTAAAAAAAAAACAGAGAGAGAAAGAAAGAAAGACACGTTGTGAGTCGATATAACACAACATGCAGGTTATGTGACCCTGCGTGTGTGATATGGTCGCATTTGAAGATTAAAAAAAAGGAATACGATTTCATGATAGTCTTTTGAATGAGTAGGCACTATCATAAGTTAACGTTGAATGAGTAGGCATAGGATAGTCTTCATTAATTTCGAAACCAGGTTTCAGCACATGCTTTGCTCCAGCAGTTGGCTTAACTGGCCCATTGCTTTTTCTGTTTCAGTTTTCTTAGAACCAGAAGGAGCCATTAACTCATTAGTAACCGCAGGCCTTTTCCTTGCCTTGCTCGAACCATTCAAACCTTTCAAATACGTAACGTTAGAATTCATTCCATCTCTATACATTTTCTCGGCTCCACTAAATTTATCTGTTGCCGTATTAGAAAATGTCGCAGTAGGAACAGGCATTGGTGGGCTAGATGTGAATTGTGGAGGTCTAAACAGGACACTGTTCATTTGTGGCATGCCTGAATTATGTTGATAAACCGGATTACGAAAACATTAACACGAAATTTCTTGATTTTTTTCTGTAAATTTGAATTCCAGAGCCAATGAGTAGGATTATGTGAACTCGTGTATTCCTGAGAGAAAAATGGATGATAAATATTTGATGTTGTATTGGATGAAATTCCTACACTATGTTTGCAGTGGGTCGAACTCAACATCATATGTTGGTAATTCACTGAAAATTGTTGATTGATCCTATTGATGTTTATTGGCTGAGGGATTATTTCTTGATACCTATTGTGGTTGATTTTCAAAATTCGAAAACATTAGTCTAGGATACAAATTCGACGAAGTATTGAACCAGTGGTTGTTTCTTGAAGTTTGGTAAGTTTGTTGTGGTTTCCAATACTGTGGGTTTTGTCTATTGAAAATTACTTCCTTGTCAAAAGAGCACCTTTTACCGCTGCTGTAACTTTGTCTTCCTCTGCAATTCTCACTGCCAATTATTACATTCGTTCCCATAAGTCGCATTGTATGTTCATCATTTGAGGGAGGTGCATGATTGATATCCCTTTGGAAGTTGACGTTGTCAATATAATTCCGAGTATGATAATTTTGCATGCTTCCTTGGCAAGTTTCAATATTTTGACTGCCAAATCTTTCAGAATTCATTGCCGAGTTTCTGATATATAAGTAAGGATCTTGAAGACTATTCAATTGCCGAGTTTCAGAATTCATTGCCGAGTTTCTGATATATAAGTAAGGATCTTGAAGACTATTCAATTGCCGAGTTTCAGAATTCATTGTCGAGTTTCTGATATACTAGGAAATTTTCCTTCAGTTACGTTTCTAAAATCAATTGCATTCCTAGAGTTGGGTTGAGTCAGACCAGTTTCACTATATCCAAATTTCGAACCAGACTGAAATCAATGAGTTCTCCTTGTGAATTAAGAGGCAAGCCTACAAAATTATCGTTAGTGCCCTTCTCTTTTAGTGTAATTAAGCTTGCATTTTTTTAATTACTTAAATTTTTATGAACTATATAGTACTTTTTTCATCTAATTCATAATTAGAAAAAAAAATAACAATTTCTTTTTTTATTTTTCAATATTATATGATTTAACGGTCCGTTCTTTCAAAGTTGCAAGGTTGGGTCAGTATCATTAGGCATTAGCAACCACGACAGCAATATTTTATGCAACTTCTTCACTGTATCACATAAAAACTCTACAAAACAATCCCAAAAATATATGAAACCACAATCTTTTTCTCATTTGCAAAGAAGGACATCAAACATTGCGCAATCGCTTAGACAATAGAATTTGAAGGCAGCGAACAATACACACACAAAAAAAAGCATCTGAAGAAGAACACCAACGATACATAGCAAACTCATTTTATCTGAGCTCTTAATCAAACTGGCAGTGGTCAAAAGCACCCAAGCATTTTGATTTTAGGGGCCAGGCCAGTTGCATGATACTTTACAGCCATTTCCTCCGCTTTCAACAAGTCTTCACCGCGCTTTGCTTCGACCATTGCCCTCTTTTCTTCTACTTCTTTGTGAACTGTTGCCATCTTGTTTTTCAGTTTCTCTGCATGTTCTGCCTTCCTCTTTTCTTTCATTTCCTACTCATCATCAGACAATATTTATAGCTATAGTAATTTGAGCAGCAAGTGATACGTGCAGAATACTAAATTTTATGATGCTAGTTATTTCGGGTCCTGTTAACTTACAGTGTATCTCGTCAACTCTGCTTCTATGGTCTCCTTCTTTGAATTCTCCCAAGCAGTGATAGCCGACATTTTCTTAATAGCCCTAATCAGCCATACATTCAAACCGTATTCAATGCCATATATTCAGTGGAATACATGATCACCATAAATAAAAAAAATGCAAACATTGATACTTTAAAGTGAGATTAAAATGCATAATTTTTGCTGTAAAAGGTAAATATTTTACTTTAAAAAGCTGCAAATATTTATAGAAAAAAATATTAAAATGTCTCATTTTCCCAATAAAGAGATTAAGAAAATGAAATGAAATAAAACTTTTTACTTATACAAGATATCCCAACCAAAGTAGAGATGCAATTTAAAGCTGTTTTGCGAGCAGTATTCTGTATGAAACATGAAATGAAAAAGGTTAAAGGATTGATCCAAAATTAACGTATACATGAAAATGCAAGGGCATTTTTCAGTCTAATTTAAAACTGTTCAGCACTTGTTCGTCTTGGAATGTGGAATATATAACTTATACATATACTCCATAATATAAGCAGTATATACATGCCAATGTTAGGCATATTTTGGGAGACACAATCTGCAAAGTACATTGAGCCTTCTTATGTGGCCGATGCGTGGACTAAAGACCTTTTTTTGCCTTTGTCTATTTGATTTTCTATGTTTTGTAATGGTTTCTACAAAAGAATTAGAAATTTCACTTTGAATAGCACACCTTATAACCTGCAAGATGTTCTTACTGTTCAGTAAATTTTTTTTCTTCCGTGTTGCAGGGTGAACATGCAACACAGTGATGGAGGTTTTCAGCGGAGCTTTGGGCGGTTTTATCATGTGAAGTAAGGGTCCGAAATTTGAACATTGAAGTAAGAGTCTATAATATGAACTTTGAAGCAAGGGTTTGTAATTTGAATTGTTGATGCAAATTATGAATTGAAGTTGAACTATGTAGTTTTTAGTTTGGATATGTTGTAGTTTGTAAACTATGAAGTATGAAATATTTAGTTTTTAGTTTGGATATGTTGTAGTTTGTAAACTATGAAGTATGAACTATTTAGTTGAACTTTGAAGATTACAATTTGTGTTGATGGCTATGTTCATAAATTTATGTTGGTGGGTATAATATGCTCGTATTTTGTTTAAATAGGAGTTTTATGGCCCAGGTAGAAGGTAGCATGTAGTTTCTTCAGTTGAATTTAGCCACGGCCGAAAACCAAGGCTAAAATTGCATAGAAAATTACAATTACATATTGCCACGGCTAAGAGCCATGGCAATATCGTATATTGCCATGGGCTAAGTCCGTGGCAAAATCAAAATCTGCCACGGTTATTGACCGTGGCAAAATATCAATTTGCCATGGCCTATAGCCGTGGCAGAGCCATGGCAAAAAAACTGCCACACCCAGTTTTGCCACGGTCCAAAGCCGTGGCAAAAGTAATTAGCTACGGCCCAAAACCATGGCAAAACATCTTTTCTGGTGTAGTGTTTTGTTTGATTTTAAATTAACTAAAGAAAGAGTAAAATGGATGAAACTCGATGGTCGTTATGGCCATGGAAGGAGCAACATACGGACGAGGTATTTGAGAAAATGATGGAGTGGAAGTGAAATTAGAGAGGATCATGGTGGTGTTATCGATTTGAATTTCAATGAAGGAGGAGAGAGGGATTGAATGAACGGTAATGGCCATTGAAATTAGTTTCAGCGTGTTGGTTTGGGAGAGAAAGAAAGAGCGGACCTGGTAAAGAAATTCGGGTTTGGGCTTTAGCAAGGGTAGATGGGCTGGTTCAAAGAAAAGTGAGGCCCATTTCTTTTAATTTTTTTTAATGATATTAAATTTAAACTATATAACATATTAAATTGTAAATATCATAACTATTCCATACGATATCAGAATTGGACAAAACTGGATCCGTTAGGATCGTATGGACAGACACTACCCAATGGAACCGACTGGGAGTGGATTGGAGCTCGTTTGAATTTATGGCGAAATAAATAGTTTGATTCAAATTAAACAAATAGTTTATAGTTCTTTAACGATGATCCGCCAATGTGAGTAAAACTCACCAACTCTGAACAGTTATATTTTTACAACGTATATTTAGAATTGATAATTATCTTTTGATTGCTGTGTGTTGACTGTTTGATTGAACTGCTAGTCAATTGGTTGAAATTTATATATATATATATATACATATATATATATATATAAATCGTTAAATATATGTTGATTATGTTTAGCAGAATATTTCATATTGAAATGAAATCGATGTTAATTATATTGTTTAACATCTGTGATGCAGGAAAACAGGTTGGAGGGACCCAACTGGGTTCTTCAATGTTTAATTTACTGTTTTGTTTCATATATCGAAATATATGATGTGATATATAATCTATGGTCGATTATGTGTGTTTGGACGATGTTGGTCATCGTGATTTGATATGTTAAATACCATAACATACCGGAATGTTGATAAGGAAATTTAAAGTGAATAAACGCTGTTAAAAAGGGATTATTTGATAAGTGAATAAAAGCTGTAAAAAAGGGATTATTTGATAAGTGAATAAACGATGTTAAAAACTATAAAAAGGTAATTATTAGATAAGGAATATTTATCGGGAAAGTAAATAGAGTTAATGAAAAGGAGTTTAACCGAATTTAGTTATTCGAAATGAGTTAGTCGAATATGGTTAGTTTAGTCGAGTTAATCAAAAGTAGTTAATTAAACATAGTTAATCAAATGGAGTTAAACAGAAATTAGAAACTGACTAGAGATTAATAAGTTGAATGGCTTCTTGAGTATCGATCTGATGTTGGTTTCGGCCTTCGGGGTTTATACTTAGGAAGTTGTTCTCTTGTTAGTTATAGTTAGAGTATGATAGATGTGGAAGAATAGTGATACGAAATTAAGCCATGGAAATGTTTTCCAGTGTTAATAATGTATGTTTTCTAAAGTGTAGAAAATAAGGAAATATGAATATATATTTATATATATGGTTGGTGATTGATCGATATAAATTCCATTTGGAAATAATATCGTTGTTTGCACACCTGTTTTTCTTTGATAGTTAAATCACAGACTATTAAAGTTTTGACCATTTTAACATTGTTAATATGGAGAGACCGGTTGGATTATTATGCAAAGAACCACTCGATATTGGCATAAGCGTTGCGAATCATATATGCCAAAGATAATTGAAGACGGAGTAAAGTGCAAGGGCTGTTGTATAAATCTTAGATAACAATTGCCTAAGATGGATTTACTGAATAGTGCCTTCGGTTCGTCCAGTCCCAGGACGACCTGTATGGAAGAATGTCTGACAGAGTATATCTAATAGTTCGCGTAGGTTGATCTCTTCAAATGTATTCACATTTGGTGGCGGAGGAATTCGTTTCTCTTAGCTGTATACCCGTGGTATTTTTGGGGATATCAATTTGTGATTTGGCGGGTATAACGATGTGAATTCAAAGTGAATGAAGATGTGGCATGTAAAAGATAAGCGTAGCTTCTAGCCTCACATCCAGTAAATGACAAAAATCGGGCAGGTAGTATGGCTATGTAGGTAGCAACTATTAGGGTGTATAATCACCTGATCTGGAGTTTCATCTACTTCTAAAAATCTATTGTTGATGTTATCCCATTCGGGAAATGGTTGCTGATCCCAACCATTGGTGATATACATTCGATACACTCAAGCGAAATGAGTGGTCGGTCATGTGTGGCCGGGTTGCAAGATGTTCTTGTTGAACCCAGTGTATTCCTCTCTAGAGGTACACTAGCGAAAGGTGGTTCCATACCTTGTCATAGTTGGAAATCAATTACCCAATACGTGCTTGCGGTTTCGATTGTATACTATATATGTAGAACGTGAGATGAAAGCATTTCTGCTAGATGATTATTATATTGTGGTTGATAGACATTATTATAATATCAAAAGGTTTTTGATATAAAGATATTTTGGATTCTCATAAGGGAAAAACCCGTTTCGTTATACGGGTTGGTCTTATGAGATATCGTTTACTTGTTCGAACTATTTTAAACTTTTTTACTCATACCAGTCCTATGACTGACCCAGAGTTTATTTTGTTTTGTTTTCCCTAAACTCTTGGGTGCCCAATTTTGTACGGGCAGTCAAGTAGTTAGGAATTCATAGATATACTGGAAGAGCTTGGAGCAGGAGGCTTCAGGATTATATAGCTATAGTTATTTCCGCTGTGTTGTAAGTGTTGTACTCTAATAATGTTATTGTATACATATACTGGTTTTATTTCAAGGATATGTTATCTATTATATGTTGTTCGTTCCGCTGTAAGATTCATGTTACTCTGATGTTGTGTTCTTCCTCTTCTTTTATTCTAAGTTTCTATCTTTTCTTCCCTCACCCTCTAATTTCTTTCATTAACTATTCGGTTATTTTCGATCCTTGGATGTTCGATGTGTGTTGTATATTGGATAACCAAGATCATCAAAATTCGGGTCATTACTGTTGGTATCAGAGCTTAAGGTTAAGTATTTACCTTGGCTCTGTGGCGAGACTCAGTAGAGATAGGTTTAGTAATGCCCTAGATTGAGTTGAGTGTATATATACGAGTGAACGTATTTGTTATTGATATAAAAATTTGTTTTATATTGTGGAGATTTATTGATTGAGTGGCTTATGAGTTTCTGGTTGATCAGTTTGATCCACTGTATCGGCAGGAGTTACTAAACACATGAATATGATGAACCGACATGGTATGTTTTGAAAAGAGGGTAAATGAAATAATTTTACCCAAATTATATTTTGATATCAAAAATTGATATTGAAATGATTATAATATATTGGATATATTAGTCATTATAATCGAATAAGATTATAATTGAAATGGTTATGTAAATAACCAATCAGAATTCGTATAAGTGTTACGAGGTAAATTAAATCTGAAATTAAAGTCAGAATTGAAATTAGAACCCTGGAAATTTGAATAAGGGTTTGTTAACAGATTTGGATTAAATACATGTAAATTTTAAGATCCTGGGAGATTTTAAATTGTTTATAAACATTGGAATGATATTTTGAAGTGATTTCAAAATGGAAATGGTTTAAGAAATAGTTTTGAAAAGTGATATAGTATTGAACTCACTTCGATCGCTGGAAAATAAATTCTGATGATGACAGCTGCATCATTAGTGTTCATTTTCGAGTTGCTGAGTGACGGATTACTACCAAAGATTTTGTTTTTAAACTGTTTTTGAAAAAAGCAAGTTGTTTTGAATCCTAAGAAGGAAAGTTTGATTTTCGATAAAGTAAACTATTTTAATTTCCTAGGGAAGGAATTTTTTGAATTAAAACAAATTAAATTAGAATTTGGGAAAGCAAAATTGGAATTAGAAATGAAACCAGTTAAGTGGAAACTAAGTTGAAATAGAAATATCGAATGAATTGGATTGTGATATAGGAACCTGAAATGATTTTGAATTGGTGAGTTAAGAATTTGGAATCAAGAATGAAACTTGAGTTCGAAATAGAATTTGGCTTGTATAAGCAAATAATTGTGTTGAGGATAAATTGATCGGAGTTGACTGAGATGACCCTTGTATCTACTGAATTGATAACAGGTGGAAAGGATATAATAATATGCCGACAAAAAGGTACAAGTTTATATTTCTATTGGATATAAGATTTATGAGCCGAATTGGCAAGTCGCTTGGCTGTTTGATTTTCTTTTGTGTTGGAGAAGGCCCAGAGAGGCGAGTTGGAGTTTGACCGATTAACCAGTATAAAGTAGGTGCTGGCGAATTTTTTTGAAAAGTTAAGGTGTTAGAAAATTTTCAGAATTTTTGAAAATTTTCATTGATAAGGATTAATTAATAATTTAATTGAAATTAAATTGGTTTAGTTAAAATTGAAGTTAAGGAATAAACAAATGATCTTTAACCCGTCAATAGGGATTGTTTTCTACCTTAGCAATTTCGAGGACGAAATTATTTTAAGTGGGGAAGAATGTAATGACCCGCATTTTTGCGGCGATATAATAATTAATTTATTTAATTATTTAAATAGTAATCCAGAGAATAAAATGGTCGTTAATTAAATAATATTGAATATTTAATTAAAATAAATAATATAATAATATATTAAATTTCTGAAATAGTCAGAAATAGTGGAATTCACGGTATGGTGTGAATTTGATCATCTGTGGTATTTAATTCAGCTTAGAATTGAATTAGAATAGAGAATATATTATTTGAACGACATTTTGAACGTATAATTATATTATAATTAAAATCGAGCTCGAAATGTCGCTGCAGTTCGTATATTGGCGATTCGAACTTCAACTCAATGTACAGGGTTCGTTTTTAATCGGATTTCTGTGAAACAAGAAACGTGTGGAGCTGGTGGAGTATATTTTTCTAATGGAAGAGGAAAATCAGGATTTCGTCATGTAAATTTTGATTTACGTCCAAATCAAATTTCAGAAAAGTCGTTGTGGAATTCCTTTATAATTTGCAACGCTTTATTTACGTTATAAATGAATTTTTAATATAAATTTGAATATCGAGATAATCTGGAATTCTGGGATATCAAGTAAAAACTCTGATATGATTATTCTGGAGCTAAATGATATCGTATACGAATATATACGATAATATTGATTTATTTATATTTAATTTAATTATATTTAAATATATTTATATATTTAAATGGGTCATTCAGAGCTTTAAAAATAGTCAGTTTAGCAAACGACCTCAGAATTCGACGAAACCAATTTTGTTGGATCCACAATGTTAATTTTTTGCTAGATTTCAGTTTCTGTGATTTTTGAAGTCAGTGTGTGGTTGTACGTATTTTTAATGTGAAAAACAGTCAGTATTTTGACCTTTAAAAATACGCTGTATGAGCAAACGAAGTCGGAATTCGACGAAACTAGTTTCATTGGGACCGAAATGTCGAACTGTAACTACATGACCATTTTTGCGATTTTTGAATATCGTGTGTGATCACACGAATTTTAGAAGGCGAATTGAATATTTAAAACTAAAATATCTTAAGTATTGGTGGACCAAAGCAAGCCACATCCTCCTCCTTTACAACCACAAGAAAAATCTCGTTCCCTATAAAACCGTTCTCTCAAGGCCGCCACTGTTATTTCTCATTTTACCAGCAAATTGAAAGTTCAAAAATCGATAACAAATCAAAGAAAATTCAATAGATCCTCAGGCTCATCTCGATCATCTCCTTCGATAAGAGCACCGCAACCATGTGCTTATTGCTGAGCTCGACGCAAGTACGTACGCACCAAATATGAGCAGCATGACTTAGGGTTCGAAACATGGCAAAATTGGGGGCGCTATTCTCAATTTCAATACCGGTTTGACATTCCTGTTAGGAGACGTTTCAGTAAGTGTAGTTGGGAAGTATTTGGTAACCATAAATGTCGCACCTGTAGCTCACGCTACAGTTCTCTGTCTCATGTCACGATGACTTCCAATGGATCGTACGGGATGTTGTTGGTATGGGGTAGAACGGTTTGTGAAGAGAGGATTTTTTGTCATTTTTGTTTGATTTTATATTAACTAGAGAAGGAGTAAAATGGATGAAACTCGATGGTGGTTATGGCCATGGAAGGAGCAACATACGGATGGGGTATTTGAGAAAATGATGGAGTGGAAGTGAAATTAGAGAGGAGCATGTTGGTGTTATCGATTTGAATTTCAATGAAAGAGGAGGCAGAGATTGAATGAATGGTAATGGCCATTGAAATTAGTTTCAGCGTGTTGGTTTGGGAGAGATAGAAAGAGCGGACCTGGTAAAGAAATTCAGGTTTGGGCTTTAGCAAGGGTAGATGGGTTGGTTCAAAGAAAAGTGAGGCCCATTTCTTTTAATTTTTGTTGTAATGATATTAAATTTAAACTATATAACATACTAAACTGTAAATATCATAATTATTCCACACGATATCAGAATTGGACAAAACTGGATCCGTTGGGATCATATGGACAGACACTACCCAATGGAACTGACTGGGAGTGGATTGGAGCTCGTTTGAATTTATGGAGAAATAAATCGTTTGATTCAAATCAAACAAATAGTTTATCGTTCTTTAACGATGATCTACCAATGTGAGTAAAACTCGCCAACTCTGAACAGTTATATTTTTACAACGTACATTTAGAACTGATAATTATCTGTTGATTGCTATGTGTTGACTGTTTGATTGAACTGCTAGTCAATTGGTTGAAATTTATATATATATAGATAAATATATATATAAATCATTAAATATATGTTGATTCTGTTTAGCAGAATATTTCATATTGAAATGAAATCGATGTTAATTATATTGTTTAACATCTGTGATGCAGGAAAACAGGTTGGAGGGACCCAACTGGGTTCCTCAATATTTAATTTACTGTTTTGTTTCATATATCGAAATATATGATGTGATATATAATCTGTTGTCGATTATGTGTGTTGGGACGATGTTGGTCATCGTGATTTGATATGTTAAATACCATAACATACCGGAATGTTGATAGGGAAATTTAAAGTGAATAAACGCGGTTAAAAAGGGATTATTTGATAAGTGAATAAAAGCTGTAAAAAAGGGTTTATTTGATAAGTGAATAAACGCTGATAAAAACTATAAAAAGGGAATTATTGGATAAGAATATTTATTGGGAAAGTAAATAGAGTTAATGAAAAGGAGTTTAATCGAATTTAGTTATTCGAAACGAGTTAGTCGAATATAGTTAGTCTAGTCGAGTTAATCGAAAGTAGTTAATCGAACATAGTTAATCAAATGGAGTTAAACAGAAATTAGAAACTGACTAGAGATTAATAAGTTGAATGGTTTCTTGAGTATCGATCTGATGTTGGTTTCGGCCTTCGGGGTTTATACATAGGAAGTTGTTCTCTTGTTAGTTATAGTTAGAGTCTGGTAGATGTGGAAGAATAGTGATACGAAATTAAGCCATGGAAATGTTTTCCTGTGTTAATAACGTAAATTTTCTAAAGTGTAGAAAATAAGGAAATATGAATATATATATATATATATATATATGGTTGGTGATTGATCGATATAAATTCCATTTGGAAATAATATCGTTGTTCGCACACCTGTTTTTCTTTGATAGTTAAATCACAGACTATCAAAGTTTTGACCATTTTAACATTGTTAATATGGAGAGACCGGTTGGATTATTATCCAAAGAACCACTCTGTATTGGCATAAGCGTTGCGAATCATATATGCCAAAGATAATTGAAGACGGAGTAAAGTGCAAGGGCTGTTGTATAAATCTTAGATAACAATTGCCTAAGATGGATATACTGAATAGTGCCTTCGGTTCGTCCAGTCCCAGGACGACCTGTATGGAAGAATGTCTGACAGAGTATATCTAATAGATCGCGTAGGTTGATCTCTTCAAACCTATTCATGTTTGGTGGCGGAGGAATTCGTTTCTCTTAGCTGTATACCCGTGGTATTTTTGGGGAAATCAATTTGTGATTTGGCGGGTATAACGATGTGAATTCAAAGTGAATGAAGATGTGGCATGTAAAAGATAAGCGTAGCTTCTAGCCTCACATCCGATAAATGACAAAAATCGGGCAGACAACATGGCTATGTAGGTCGCACCTATTAGGGTGTATAATCACCTGATCTGGAGTTTCATTTACTTCTAAAAATCTATTGTTGATGCTGTCCCATTCGGGAAACGGTTGCTGATCCCAACCGTTGGTGATATACATTCAATACACTCAAGTGAAATGAGTAGTCAGTCATGTGTGGCCGGGTTGCAAGATGTTCCTGTTGAACCCAGTGTATTTCTCTCTAGAGGTACACTAGCGAAAGGTGGTTCCATACCTTGTCATAGTTGGAAATCCATTACCCAATACGTGATTGCGGTTTCGATTGTATACTATATATGTAGAACATGAGATGAAAGCGTTTCTGCTAGATGATTATTATATTGTGGTTGATAGACATTATTATAATATCAAAAGGTTTTTGATATAAAGATATTTTGGATTCTCATAAGGGAAAAACACGTTCCGTTATACGGCGTGGTCTTATGAGATATCGTTTACTTGTTCAAACTGTTTTAAACTGTTTTATTCATACCAGTCCCATGACTGACCCGGAGTTTGTTTTGTTTTGTTTTCCCTAAACTCTTGGGTGCCCAATTTTGTACGGGCAGTCAAGTAGTCAGGAATTCACAGATATACTGGCAGAGCTTGGAGCGGAGGCTTCAGGATTACATAGCTATAGTTATTTTCGCTATGTTGTAAGTGTTGTACTCTGATAATGTTATTGTATACATATACTGGTTTTATTTCAAGGATATGTTATCTATTATATGTTGTTCGTTCCGCTGTAAGATTCATGTTACTCTGATGTTGTGTTCTTCTTCTTCTTTTATTCTAAGTTTCTATCTTATCTTCCCTCACCCTCTAATTTCTTTCATTAACTATTCGATTATTTTCGATCCTTGGATGTTCGATATGTGTTGTATATCGGATAATCAAGATCGTCAAAATCCGGGTCGTTACAAAAATAATTGGAAACCATTTGTTTTAAAACTCTCTCCATTATATGTAAAATTCATCGTAAATCCGTCATTCTCTACAATGTGAAATATACCACTAGTTCTTAGTTTATTATGATTTTTGATTGACAGATTAAGATTTATGATGATCATTCTTCCTCTTATGTTGAAATAGTATTTTCTAGTCATTCTTCATCTATATTTTAAGCTTTGAATCCTTTTGATGATAACAAAAGGGGGAGAATGGATTAGATTTTGATTTATGAGTGAATATTTTATAAATATTTTAGTTCTGAAAATTAAATTCATTATATATTCTTTTCACTCATGCACAGTTATGGGGGGAGTTTCTGCTGTAGGGGGAGCATTCAAATAGGGGGAGTAATATTTTTCATTTTTTCAAACACATTTATATTTAAAATCTTAAATATTTGTTTGTCATCATTAAAAGGGGGAGATTTTTGTATATAACGGTGTAATATATTTCATTTTTTCAAACACATTTTTATCAAAATCTTAAATATTTGTTTGTCATCATCAAAAGGGGGAGATTGTTGTATATAATGGTGTTGTATACACAATTATATGATTTTTGTTTGATGATAACAACCAAATATATATTATTGTAAATGTGTTTGTACTGTACTACTTTATATATACACAACATATAGGAATATAATATTTCTGTTTAAATAAACTGTACAGAAATTTAAATATTCACACAGTATTTTATTTAAACAAAATATTTTATTTCAATTTCAAACAGTGCATCTTTTATAACTCCTCTATTTGACATTCTTCATTTCATTCATATACAAATATTCTCATTACATCTCTTTCATTCACTCTATACAACTCTATCACTACAGTACACTCTACACTCATTTGTACAAACATTTATACATTCAGAGACTCAACTACAAACACTTTCACTGTTCTTGTTTTCTGTCTTCTGTTTCTTGTCTTCTGCCTTCACAGCTTTCAGTCCAGTCACTTCAGTCCAGTCTCATCTTCTTACCTGTCACATGAAACAGAAACACACAGTACACTGCAATAGACATAATATTGAATATATGAGAATATAAATTTTATTTTTAAAATTTATTTGCCTCAGAATTACTGTGATGACCCCGAACTTCCACGGAGTGAAAGCAAGGAGAAACCATATGGAATACAACATAATTATAATATAACAAGTCACAGGAAACAACATAGCACAGGAAATCCATAAAGTAACAACATCATAGCAGTGGATATATAATGTCATCAGCAATAGAAATCCACAGTCACAGAATCTAAATTATTATACAAGTTTTTTTTTTGAAAATGACATAAGTTCCAACTCCAAATTAAATAATATGAAATGGAAATAAGTCTGATGTCTGAAATAAAACGAAAAATGCGAAAAAACAAAAGATAGAGGGTCTTCGAAGCTCCAAGTCATCACCTCTTCACCAAAGCAAATACCAAGAGAGAGAATATAAGCAGCTCCAAAGAAAACTCCAAGCAGAAAGGAAACCTGTCTACTTGGCTGCCCGTGTGGAAGAGAGGGCACCCAAGTTTGCAAAAAGGTGAAACAAACGATGGGTCAGTCGTGGGACTGGTGTGAGAATTCTTAACTAGCTTAACTCATACAAAATAAGGCAATCCAAAGACCATGCCGCTAACGCGGAACGGGTTGTACCAATGGATTGCTGTGCATAACTACAGTGTCAGTACAGATAAATAAAACGTAACACAACGCAATGTCTTTTGAAAAATGGAACCACCATAAGACTCAGGTCCCATCACACAATGCAACGCACACCAAGAGGAAAGAGTTTTACCTTATGGTGGTTAAACATGCTAAATACGTCAAATACGAAGCTAATACTATCATTAAAGTGTATAGTCTTTAAAACAAAACAAGGCAATGTATTAATCCTAGGAAGCATAGGTACCATATATTATGCCTCCAATACTAGTAATACAATCAAATCCGTCGGGTCGTATTGGAAAGTTGGGTTTCCATCATGAGTCCAGGCTAGGGAGGACTCCTTACCGATTCGAGACACTCTAGTTAATGCCTCAGGATTACCCGCAGTTAACCCTTGGAAATGGCAGGGTTGATCCTCAAATACAGCTTAGAGGATTGGCAATTCCTAAGCACACGTTCCCCGGTCCTATAGGACCTATCCGAGGCGCCTCATTTCATCATCCACAAAAGTAAAATGACTACTAACTAGAAAGAAACGTGCTACTTTCCCTGCGTTCCCTTCCCCCTTTTTAGATTCAGCCGGTGTGTGAGGCTCGTGAAGTCATGCATCCCATAGCACAAGGTTCTGCTTTTCAACAAGAAACCTTGATCATTTCATCTTAGCATGCCACACCGTCACTCCATACCGTGCCATCGACCGTCTGTCAATATATAAACGGGTGTTAAGTAGAGAATGAATTCTCTACCACCAACATTTTTATTTTAACAGAAAACCGACAACATGATATTTAATGGGGTACGATGTCAGACACACCATCCATTTACACCCATGCTCTGGGTCTGAGCGAGGGTCAGATCCGTGAAACCAACGCGTACGTTTGGACAATTACCACGACTCTTGAATCGGGAGCTACCCAATTCAGAGGCTTGATCGTTGTCCATTCGAGGGAAGATTTACGGTCTTCATACGCCGTCTTCATATTTAGACTCTTGAAATCGTACAATCATTTGAAATGGAATAAATCCGGACTTTCCAAATAATCTCGCATTCATAATTTTGAGAAAAACACATTTCATGTCATTATGTTGTTTTATAGCGATTAATCCTTGCCTTAATTATTTAATATAATTAATTTCTTTATTTAACGACGCTTCAGGTCAAGGGCGACTCTGGCGCTGTTTCCATCAATTTTGATTTTTCACATTCCTCAAAATCTAACCGTTGGATTTTAACGTAGCTTATATCGTTGGAAAGATTTTTCCAAGACGGTCCTAACGGTTTCAGTTTTGGGAAAATCCGACGGTCGGATCTTCTGGTATAGTCGTTTAAAAGTTCGATTTCAAAACGCGAACTACCACGCTCGATTCGTTAAATTTTAATTATGTATACATGGTTCGTTTAACTCATCGTCCTTACATACACCCTCCTTCTTCTCTTATCCTTTCACTGCTTAACTTACATGAAAATGTAATTTATGATTAGACGGTGAATTGTTCCTTTTATTTTATTTTTATTTCATACTTTCGATAATTCGCCTTAAAATGTAAATTATAATTCATCGTTCTATTTATTCCATTTTATCTTTCAATTACATTATGATTCCACTTACATATAAAATATTCCTTCTCTTTTAAGTGCATTCCTAGTTTCTAATACATCAAAAATGTAACTTCATTTTACAATGAAATTGTCATTTCTAATTACAAAAAAAAAAGTAATCTTTAAGTTACATCCTCATTTTATTTATATAAAAATAAAATAAAAAATGTAACTTTCATGCCTGCCACCTACTAATTTTATTTGCATCGAATGAAATGTAAATTTTACCTTTGGTGTAATTTCTTACATATATATTACATAAAAAAAATACTCTTCTTCCTACGGTGTATTTTCTCTTTTATATACATTATAAAATAATTTAAGTTTATCCTACGATGCATTCCTCTTATTATTATTTTTCTCTCTACATTATAAAATAATGTAAATTTATCCTATGATGCATTTCTCTTTTTTATACATTATAAAATATAAAAAAAAATGTTAAATCATCCTACAGTGTAAATTCTTTCATTTTAACGTTAAAATAAATGTTAAATCATACTATGGTCAAATTCTTGTATTTACATTGAACATAATGTTACTTTACATAATATGACATTTTCTATTTTTATCATAACAACAATTCTATTTTACATACAATGCACTTTTTTTTTTTTTTAACATGACAAAAATGCTATTTTTCATACAATGCATTTTTATATTCATTAACATGACAAGAACGCTATTTTTCATACAATGCATTTTTATATTTATTAACATGACAAAAACGCTATTTTTCATACAATGCATTTTTATATTTATTAACATGACAAAAACGCTATTTTTCATACAATGCATTTTTATATATTAACATTTGACCAAAAATGTCAATTTCATACGGTGACAGTTTTCTATATTAACATTTGACAAAAATGTCAATTTCATACGGTGACAGTTTTCTATATTAACATTTGACAAAAATGTAAATTTCATACGGTGACAGTTTTCTATATTAACATTAAATAAAAATGACAATCTCATACGGTGACAGTTTTCTATATTAACATTTGACAAAAATGTCAATCTCATACGGTGACAGTTTTCTATATTAACATTTGACAAAAATGTAAATTTCATACGGTGACAGTTTTCCATATTATCATTTGACAAAAATGTCAATTTCATACGGTGACAGTTTTCTATATTAACATTTGACAAAAATGTCAATTTCATACGGTGACAGTTTTCTATATTAACATTTGACAAAAATGTCAATTTCATACGGTGACAGTTTTCTATATTAACATTTGACAAAAATGTCAATATCCCTACGATGAACATTTTCTATTTTAACATAACAAAAATTGTTCATCAACATACAGTGAATAATTACTATTTAAATATTTAAACAAACATTGTTCATCAACATACGGTGAATAATTACTATTTAAATATTTAACATGAAATCAAAGAGATCTAATACTAGCTATTCAATCATATAACCCTCATCATCAAACATGCCCAAACAAACAGATCTGAATTTATATTATTCATATCACATACTGAATAATTCATTTTAATATAAATTTTAAATAAATAAAAACTCTCACCTTGATTGGATAAGAATTATAATAAATCCAAATAAATTTCAGAATGCTCCAATCAATCACAGCAGATCCTAATCGTCGTCACGGTTCTAACGGTTCTGAAATTTTCAGAATCGGGGTTCATATGCCTTAGTTATCAATGTTTTAAACATACTGATTTTTAACAACTGCTGCAGTCATGCCTAAAAGCGTCACAAAATCTGAAATAGAAATTTACCTTAATAGTTCAGTTTTTGCTCAAAAATTCAAATCCAGTTTTCTCTTGATTTACTGAACGGTTTTGAGTGTTGTTTGTTGGACAAGGACCGGGAAGGAGAGGTCTACGCGCGCCGGGAAAGCGGTGGCGCTCGGCGGCTTCAGGTGGGCTCGGCGGGGGTGCGACCGGCGGCCGTTCGGGGCCTCAGGGCGGGCGCGACGGTGGACGAGGACGGGTGAAACTGGTATGGGATCGAAGGTCTTGGTTTTCTCTTCGAAACGGGTATGGGTTTGCAGGATTTCGTGGAGTATTGAAAGAGAATTTGGAGTTTGAAAATTTGAGCAAGAAATGGGTTGCGGCGGCCAAAATTGAACGGGGAAGAAGCAGTACTGTTCACGTATACGGCTGCGTATTTATACCGGTATTTCTAGGGTTTTATTTTTAATTATTAAATTAATTAATTCCAAAAATTAGTTTTTTCTCATACGATCCCCGATTCGCGCTCAACGACTGTCGAACTTAATGTTTTGATGTCTTCTGAACGCGATGGCGCTATCGCCAAGGTCCAATTCTGAAGTTACAGTATGTTTTTCTTTTATTTTCAAATACAAATCATTTATTTTAAATTCGAACATACGTTTTAATTTCCTACGGCCCCATACAAACTCAGAAAAATTCAGAAAAATTATTTTTGGCATCGTGATGATGATACGGTTCCAACAAAGTCAATTTCGTCGAATTCTGAGACCGTTCGAAAAATGGCTATTTTCAAGTCGTTCAATTTCAACTGTATTTGACCAAACACAGTTTCTTTCGCCACGCTCACATATTAAATCGAAAAATTCTAAAAATTGAAACCTAGCCATATTATGACATTCCGGATCCAACGAAAGAGGTTTCGTCGAATTTCGAGGTTGTTTGCAAAATGACCATTTTTAACTGTTTCAGAGTTATTTAAAATTGGAAATTTTAAATTTGGACTCAAAATTCAGCCAAATTTCCAGAAATAAAATTTTCAAACTGGTTCAGATTTCCGGGTCATTACAATTGCGGTGTGTTTCTCATCATTTTTCTGACTCGATCTGATTGATTTGTGACTAGACAGCTTGTGATATTCACAGTGAAACACTGTAAATACCACAAGGCAGCCAGTTTATATATATATATAATACAGGGACAAGGAAAACTTGTTTGATGGCTGCAATACACACGTGTATACACATGTGCACTGCCTCGCTAATCAGCAAGCAACTGAGGAGCAGCCATGTCGACCATCTCGACTCAGTGCAAAATGAAAATCAATGTGCAAGTGTTCAGTAAACATGACATGGTCAAGCCAAAGTGCAAACTGGTCAACAACAAATCCAAGGTGAGCGAACATAATCAAGTACAACATAAGTATGTTGATGCAATGTAGTCAGTCTCAAGATCAACATGGCAAATACCAGCAAGTCAACTCAGCATGAACAAATCAAACTCAAATGTAAATTTTAGCAACTACAAATAGGAACAGCAATGAATACAACTTGGCTTCAAAAGGTGCAACAACGTTCATGTTTCTCAAATGGTTGAGACAGTGTGAACATGGACAAAGCATATACATGTAAGCAGGTTCTTTTTATGGTCAATGATTTCCAGAATACACAATGATGCATGTATACAGGTCAAAATTCATGAGGTCAAAACTGTGGTTCACAAACCAGCGCTCGAGTACAAGCCAATGTGTATAGATGAACATATGCAGAATGTATATGTCTTTTCAGTTCAGCTCAATATACTGGTAGTTTCATATGGGTGATCAAATACAAGTATTTACAAATGTTCATAAGTTCAGCAGCAATGTTGAAGAGTTAAGCACAGTGCATCTACAAGACAGCTTACAACATATATGGATACATTGGTGTTTAGTTCATAGTAGTAAAAAAAAAGGCCAAGCATGGAGCATGGAAAACATAGCAGCTTGGTTTACATGATATGCGACAAGTCAGTTTCAGCTATCAACATGAATGGAGCAGGCACATGTATAGTGCATGTGCTCTCGAACAAATGATGTAGCAGCACTAGTGTTGACATAGTTGAGCTATTGGATGTCAAAACAACATGCAAAGGGAGAAGCATACGTGCATGAAACTAAAACATTACACATGGCAAAGCAGAACACCACATATGTTAAAAGGAAACATGTATGGAATGCACAGGTCTGCATGAACAAATACAAATGCAGATTGGATGTGTTCAGGCAAGAAAGGAGCTAATCAAGCATCAAGTAAAATGGAAAATGTTTCCTGAATTAAAAATTGATTTCCAGGTTATAGAAAGTTTTAATTTGGCAAGTTTTTTAAACAATTCCATATGTACATGCAAGTCATTTACACGAAGGCAATAATTCAAATAATCAGCAAAGGAGCAAAATCAGTTTTCCACTCAACTTTGGTTTTTTTTTTTTTTTTTTTTTTTTTTTTTTTTGAGGAAGTTATTTTCAGTGATCATTTTTGGCAAAGTATTTTGGGAAAGCAAAATTAACATATTTGGCAAGTATTTTTTTCAAGCAATGATCCAATCGATTTCAGGAAGGGCCAAGAATATTTGTTTCCAGAAATGTGAAGTTTAGTTTTGGGTCTCATTTCATTCAAGAATCACAAAAGTGGAAACATCACAAATTCGACAATTATGGACAGGTATAGTTTTCAAAATTCGTCGAGCAATTCTAGGCAGCATTTTTCAATTCATTCAAGCCAAATCATAAAAGAGGAAACCGAAAAAAAATCAGATCAATTCATTTAAGCGAAATCAGAGGGTCGATTAGGATTTTAAAAATCCTATTTTATCACACATATCATCACTGGCAAAAGCAGATCGAACACCAAAAATATCATAATTTCAAGTAGACTTTTAAAATCGAATAATTCACAATTTCTTAGAGTTTCGATCGCCAGACAGAGAGGATTGTCCAAACCAGATCGACATAGAGTAACATCAAATTAAAGCTTCAAAGTTCAATCCATACATCATCAATCGAATCGATTTGCAGCAACCAAGAGAAACCCTAGAGCCGCCGCCATTTTTCTAAAAGCAAAGAGATCGGGCTGAAAATAAAAGAAGGGTGCAACCTATTTGTTTTGGCTGGCCAAGTCAAGTGTTAAAGGGAGAATTATTTTTCTCTTTTATATACTAGAGTTTTAGTTTAGTCTAATTTTTGTTGTATTTTCGTTTTGTTTTGAAATTTGTTCAATCAGTTCTATAGTCTGTAAAATCTAGGGGAGATTCAGTTAGGGGTTAACTGACAGTTTACTAGTGTCTGTAAAACTAGGGGAAAAATCTAGTCTAGTGGATATAGACTAGTTTAGGGTTTTGAGCGTAGGTTTAGGACAAGAGAAGGCGCTGCGAGTTTACATGGAATTGTAAGCGGGACCTATTTATAACACCTGGCAGTAACCTTAGGAATGCAGCAGTAGGCAGGATTTAGCCGAAGCTAGGTATCTCTGTGTGTTATTTCCTTTCTGCTTTCTATTTTCTGTTGTATTCTGTGGTCTGTTTGTTATTTAGCATCCTGTTAGATTTTTAACTCAGCGAAAAACTGTGAAAAACCCTATTCACCCTCCCTCTAGGGTTATTCCAAATCCAACAAACCTATCGTGAGATCCAATGGGAGAACACTTTCGCGCCACCCAACTGATCAAACAAATCATCTATCCGCGGTAGAGGATACTTATTCCTCCTTGTCACCTTATTCAGCTCGCGGTAGTCCACACACAATCCAAGGGAACCATCTGCCTTGGTAGAAAACACAACTGGTGCTCCCTACTCGGAAACACTTCTTCTGATAAATCCCTTCTTCAACAGATCGCTTACTTGCACCCCGAGATCTCGCTGCACCCTTAGCGCCATACGACGAAGTGGCATCACTATAGGTCTGGCATCTTTCACTAAATCAATCTGAAACTCAATCTCTCGGTGTGGTGGAAGTATGGTCACTTCCTCGAAGACGTCCGGATACTGGCCAGCCACGGGCACATCTGACAACTCGTCATGCGGGATGTTGAGGGAATTTAGAAAACTAACCACTGCCCCATCACTTGGTAGACCACCAAACACTACCCTCCGCCCATCATCCGCTCTAACTGTCACCAAAAAGCCCTCACAGTCTACCACCACCCCGTACCTTTTGAGCCAATCGACTCCCAAAATAATTCCAAACCCAATAAATCCCAAAACAAAGCAATCACAAACAAACATGAATCCATGACTCGATAAGACCATATTACCACAAATCATGCTAAGGCTAGTTGAACCACCTATCGGGTTCGTCACCGCTAAAGGTATATTGACTATCTTGGGTTCCAATCCCAACCTATCTACCAGGTCACTAGATATGAAGGAACGGGAAGCCCTATATCAAACAGTACTTGAACAGGAACATCATAAATAGAAAGCATACCTTGAATAACAACATTCTTTCCTTTCTCTGCCGCAGTTGGGGCATTCTACGAAGAAGGAACAACATTAAGAGCATATGCTTTCACAATCTACTTTTCTTTAGGGGGTTGCAGACATTTATCCTTGTGATGTCCCACTTGGGCACAGTTAAAGCTCTTTCTGTCCGCTGGCTTTGCTCAACATTCTTTAGCATAATGGCCCTTCTTGCCACAGCTAAAGCACTCAACATCTTTCTTACTCTTTTTCTGACTATCCTTAGCTTGGTTCTATTTCCTCTTATTCTGAGAATTATTCTTGCCTCCACCGTTGCTTGTGGTTTTGGCTCCTCTGCAGATGCAACCTCAGTCTTCGAATTAGGGTATAGACTCTCTGATCTCAAAGCTTTCCCCACAATCGATTCACACATCTCATCAATATGGTTTATAAGACTTTCTCCCAAGTACTGATCTAAGCCTGTTATGAACTTCTCATTCTTCTTCTCAGGAGTGTTGATAAGAGATAATCCATACTTCGATAAAGTGTCGAACTCAGCAGTATACTCCGAGACTGCACTACCATTCTGCTTAAGCTCCAAGAACTTCCTAAACAACTCTGACTTCTGAGCAGCTGGGACAAACTTTTCACTGAATCGGGCCTTAAACTGATCCCATGTAACTTGATCCTCTGGAGTAGCTACCTTAATAGCATTCCACCAATTCATCGCCCGTCCTTGCAGCTGACAGGATGCTAGCTTTCTCTTTGTCGCATCCTCGATACCCAAGTATTCGAAGATACACTCACAACTATCCAACCAATCCTGAACTCCTGTAGCCAATTTCGTTCCGTGGAACGGCTTCCCATCAAAACTAGTGTAATCCTTGCAAAGCTTGGCGAAATCGGCCCTAGGCGCCTGCACCGCTGCACCACCACCATTTGCAGCATTAGGAGCTGCCCTCTGAACATCCCTAAGCATCTCTCTCATGAAGTCAGTGAACATCGTCCTCATACTAGGAGCATTCCCATTATTAGCCCCTCTACCAGTACCCCTAGCATATTGGCTCATCGTTCAATCTGTAAGGAGAAAACGATTAACCATCTCTTCAGTGGTGCCAGTGCAATGCGACTTCATCCTTAAATATACTAATAGTATATATATAATTTTGAAAACCAAAATATAACAAATACGCACTCTCATATACGTACTATCTCTCCCTGGTGTCTTTCCCTAGGTTAACTACGCAACCTAGAGCTCTGATACTAAATGTGACGGCCCGCCCCGCACCGGCCGGCATTTCCAATGAAAGTGCGCTATGCCAATGCCCAACTAGCATGGAACGGTCGGCAAAGAAAGGAAAAGAAGGAATTTAAACTAACAAGGAACCTGTATAATGTCTCACAGCGCATGGGATAAAATATAATAATAACATACTTAACGTAAAACAGGCGAGACAGTGCATAAGCTAGAAAATAAACCATAATAGCAGTGGAAAATTCAAATACAGTTTATATTCCACATCATCATTATTACAACTTTTCAAACTGTCTCTAAAGAAAAGTAAAGGAAGAGTACACTACTAATGCCCAAAGTAGCGACCATCAGTGACACAGGGAGAATACATATATATGTATATCATACGTGGGAGCCTCCTGCTCGTCTCCTGATCAACTACTCGTGCAAAACCAACTAACCTGTCTCTAGTCTTCCCGTTTAAGAGCACCCAGAGTAATAAGAAGAGACATAAAACTCTGGGTCAGACAAAAGTCTGGTATGAGCGATAAGCAGCAAAACAGAATAATAACATGTATACCAAGCCATACCTGAACCCGGACCTGCAACCAAAGAGTTAGCACAACAAGATGCACAATACTCTAAGGTGACACTAACACATGGTGTAAAGTTACGGGGGTGGGGGTGTGCATGTCACAGTGATATCAAACAATCTAGCATAGCAACCATCCTCACATCTCTCACTCGGTGCGTAAAGCATACGATATCCACCGCTTTGATCACCCAAATCCTCACTATGATTACTTTGCCCCATGGAGTCATGGCGACTCCATAGCACTGATCCATAGCCACTAGTCCTTGCTATGTCCATTCTACCCCATGAAGTCATGAAGACTCCACTGCACTAGCTCATAGCCATGCTATGATCACTCTGCCCTATGGAGTAGTAACCGCCCCCACTGCACTGATCCACAGCCTAACACTTGTCTTTCCGTGGTGAATCAAAGCTATGGACGTCGATAACTCCTTAGCACATGTCCCGCAGCAAAGCCCAACTCATGAAATTAACTCGTTGGTTCCCAACTGGATCTTGAGTTCTACTTCCTATCTGGACTTATTTTGCATCTCGTGTTTTGGTCGAATTGGAGTTGGTCTTTAGAAGAGTCATCACGTAGTAGAGGTAGAGGTCCAATCTCGGTTCGGTTCGGTCTATCTAGTTCGGTTCGGTATGTGGTGCTCAGGCACCCCATTCGGTTCAACTTAATTCCCCTCCTTCGGTTCGGTTCGGGTTCACTTCCTCCATGTGGTTCAGTTCGATGCTTTGCTTCTTGTTTCTGTTCATCCCTTCTGCTCCATCTTGCTTACTCCGATCCGTTCCCACGTTATATTCCAACCCGATCCGATCCTCAACCCAACTCAAACTCTTTGCAAGTGGCCTTCCTTCTTGCCAAGCCTTCCCTGGTGCCAAGTTCCGATCCGAATCAAATCCTTTGCCCGGTCCTCCTATCCGACCCGAGCCCTATACACGATCCGATCCGAAACCCTAAACATTTCCTGCAACTTTTCCAGCGACTTTTTACACCACATGACGATATTTTCGACCATTCTAACTGTTCTAATTAATCACAAAGCATACCATATAGTCATAGCAACATATAGAATTGACCACAAACACCAAAACAAGAATTTGAAATGTCAAAACGGATCAAACATACCCAAAACCCATATTTTCCCCTTAAGCATGTTTAAGAAAATTTAATGATAGGATTAACAAAACTTAACCAAATTAACCCAAACTTCTAACAGAGGCTTAAAATAATATTTAAGAATTTTTAAACATTTTTCCAGATTTTAACATGCATAATTTCGTTAATTAACACTAATCACCCTAATTAACTGTAATTAGTGTAAAAACATTGCTAATCACTCACCTTAGCCACAGATTAACTTTAGATCTGAAACTATCTCTGATTTGGGTCAAATATCTATGCAACATAGTAGCTCTATTCCCAATTTGATGCTAATTCGGCTTGAGTTGATGTAGATTAGATGCTAAAACTTGATTAGAGAGTGATTTGGGATGAAATTAAAAGGTAAGAGGCCATGGCTAGGGTTAGAGAAATGTTTTAGGCAGCTGAAAAATGAAATAAAAATCGTTTTCCTACTGTTCTCAGCCTCCCCATAACCCTTATCCCGAAATGGGTTATGGGCCCTCTTGCTAGTCACCCTGATTAGGCCCGGTTAAGCTGTTTTTCACCTTCTAAACCTTGTTTCAGCCATATCTCCCAAACGGTGATTCCGTTTGGCTAACATGACCACTCTATGGAAAGGTAAACCATCATCCGAATCTAATGGAAGTGGTTTCAGGTCAAGACTCTTTACCAATCAAAAGTTATGGATGAAACAAGATCAGTTAGGGGCAAAATAATCATTTAAAAATTGGCAAAAATCATGAACATGGGAAATGACCCCAATAGTCGTCTCTCGAAGTTACATGGCTATACGACTTCACATGAAAAAGAAATAAATATTCTACGATCCTCTAAAGCGTAGAATGCGGGTCTTTACACTCCTGCTCGTCTCCGGACAGCTACTCGCGCATTACCACCTAACATGCCTCTAGTCTGCTCGTTTAGGAGCACCCAGAGTAATAAGAAGAGACATAAAAATCTAAGTCAGATGAAAGTCTGGTATGAGCGATAACAGCAAAATAAAACAATAACAAGTGTAAATAATCATACCTGAACCTGCAACCAAAGACTTAGCGCAATCAAGATGTACAGTACTCTAAGGTAACACTAACATAAAGTTTAAAATGGGAGTGTGCATGTCATGGTGATAACAAACATCAAACATAACAATCATCCTCACATCACTCACTCAATGCGTAAAGTATACGATATCCACCATTTTGATCACCAAATCCATTGGGGCCATGACAGCAACTCCGTATAACTATTGTTATGACCATACTTCCCTGGTCTATAGTCAATAACCCTACCCAGTCCACACATCCCTGGCTCTAGGTTAAGGGCCAACCAGTCCACACTTCCCTGGCTCTGGTTCGTCTACATGCCCCCTCTCTTCAACGGTGAACCAAAGTTATAGATATCAATAGCCCCTTTGCACACGTCCGATAGCAAACCCAACTCTAGAAGTTAACTCATTGGTTCCCATCTGGATCCTGAGTAATAACTTCCCATTTGGACTACCTTTGTATCTCAAGTTTTTGGTTGGATTGGAGTTGGTCTTCAAAAGACTCGTTGCGTAGTAGTAATGAAGGTTCAAACCCGGTTCGGTTCAGCTTACTTGGTTCGGTTTAGCTTATTCGGTTCGGTTCAGCTTACTTAGTTCGGTTCAGGCATATGGTGCTCAAGCTCCCCATTCGGTTCGGCACAATTCCCTTTGCTCGGTTCGGTTCGGGTTCATCATCTTTGTGCGGTACGGTTCGGTCCTCCTTTCCGGTTCGGTCCGATCCCACTCTAACTCCAAACTAGCGGCCTTCCTTTTTGCCATGCTTCTCCTTCTGCCTAGACTCCAGTTCGGTCCGGACTTCTCGTTTCCTATGTCGGTTCGGTTCGGCTAGTCCCATTCGATCCGAACCCCATATCCGATCTGATCCGGATCCCTATAGATTTTCCAAAAAGCTTGTTTCGTCCATTCTCGCCATACGACGGCATTTTCAACCATTCTAACTTCATTAAACAATCATAGGGCATCCCAAACAATAGTAATAGCATGTGTAATCAATCAAAAGCATTAAAATATCAATTAATGAATTATTTAGTATCAAACATACCCAAAACCATGATTTTCCCCTTAATCCCCTTAACCATGTTTTAACTATAACATTACCAAACTTAATCCAAATTAACCTAAATTTTCAACAGAGGCATAAAATAATATTTTAGAATTTTCACATAGTTTTCTATATTTTTATGATGCATAATTTCGCTAATTATCAATAATCACCCCTGCTTAGCCGTAATTATTGGATAAAAGTGCAAATCACTCACCTTAGCCACAAATAAATTTCAGATCTGAAAACTCCACTGACTTGGGTCGAATTCCTATGTGTTCCACCGGCTCTACCTCTGATTTGGTGCTAATTTCTCTTGATTTGATGTAGTTCTGCTTAATTAGTGATTGGGAAGTGATTAAGGATGAATTTAGAAGGTGGAGGCCATTATTAGGGTTCAAAGAATGTAATTGGTGGCTAGAAAACTGAAATGAAATGCTTTCCCAAACCCCTTCAGCCCTCCCATAACCCTAATCCCGAAATGGGTTATGGGTCTAACCACTAATCACCTAATTAAGCCCGGTTAAGCTGATTTTCATCTTCCAAACCTTATTTCAGCCATATCTCCCAAATGGTAAGTCCGTTTGATTAATATGACCACTCTATGGAAAGTTAAACCATCATCTGAATCTAATGGATGTGGTTTCAGGTCAAAACTCCTTTTTAGTCAAAATTTATAGGCGAAACGAAATTCGCTAGGGGTAAAACGGTTATTTAAAATTTGGCAAAAATTGTGAACATGGGAAATGAACCTAATAGTCGTTCCCCAAAGTTACACGACCATATGACTTCAAATGAAAATAAAATAAATATTCTATGATCCTCCGGTACGTAAAATGCGGGTCGTTACAAGCTGCGTTACGCTCTACCTCAATCCTAATCTAATCGTGTAACATCTCGTGACAATCCAAGCATACACACTCGAACTCGGGATAGAAGGAAACAACATAACCTCCCACTTTGAAAAACAGGAAAAATTGGCTAAGTCCCCAAGATACAAAGTCAAAAATTCGTATCTCCACATACTTGTTGTGAGTTCTCATGTTTTCTCGGTTTATCTTCGAATTTTTGAAGTCTCGAAGCTCCACAAACCAACTCAAGTCTAAGCGTAACATCAAGTTTAATTTACATGAGTACAATATTGGAAAATGTGAAGAGTGCTTGAACACTTAGAGCGATATGTGATGAAAGAAAACAAGCTTTTATTCACATGTTAAAATTACTGTTTATTACCAATGACACAATGTACATCACAACCACATCATGCCTCCAAAAAGTCATGTCCATGCTTGTACATTTCATCGGCATACAAAAACAAAACGTATCCACAACCATCACTTAGACGAGCCTCCTTTCTTTCCTTTCTTCCCTTTCTTCTTCTCAAACACGATCTCAGGCAGCTCATCCTTCTTCTTCCTCTTCGACTCCCCACTTCCGGACTTCTGTTCCTTCGGAGGAGTTATGAAGGGGAGAGGTATAAACTCACATCCATCGCCCAAGGTTGCTGGAAGGTCCCATATTTGTTCCTCTTTGCTGAGTATATATGTGGTCTTATTCTTGGGGAGGATCACCTTCAATGGAGAAGGGATGGCTTTAAAGACGGCCCTAGAAGCGTCAATCTTCTTAATCTTTTCCCTAGCTTTCCTGGCCTCCTTCTCAACTTTCTTCATCGCCAGACGATCCACTTTCAGCTTTACTGTCGCCTAGACCTTCAACTTCTGGATTTCCTCCTCAGCCTTCATACAGAACACCCCACTCCCCACCCTTCAATGGACCTCGTCCTTAACCCTTTCCTTATCCCGTGCCTTAACCCTTTCCTCATCCTATGCCTTAACCCTGGCCTCCTCATCTATCTTTCTCTTTGCCTCAAGATTCTCAGACTTCATCAGCAGTTGGGCCTTCTATTCTTCGATTAGCTCGTGCACGGATTTCCCAACTACTTCTGTATGCCCAGTCACTCGGACATCTGCACCCGATTGGTCCTTATCCTCGTTAAGCACTTTGGAAAAGTCATACAATCTGAACTTTCCAATTTCTAGGTCAAAGCCCGCGAGGAACCCATGCTCTTCATCTACATCTTGTTGGCATTCACTTCCGTCCCAGTCATGGCAGCCGTCGTCGTTTCAAACCAGTTCTTCATCGCTTCCATACATGTACCTGCATGTTGGAGATAAACAAATCGGTTTACTTCTACTTCATGCTGTCGTTCCTTTGGTTACTATCAAGTAAGTGGATATACCTTCTGGCATTTGCTGTGTGGCACCCCCAAAATTGACCCTTTGATGATTGACAGAAGATTATTTTGAGCTGATATGGAAAGCCCACCAACGGAGGTGGCTTGAATAGCATGATGTTGTTAGGAAGCGGCCTCATGAGCAATTATAATGCTCTCGATGACAAATGTTTTCCCTTTTTTAACAACAAATCTTTCTTCCTCCTCCATCGCGACTTCTTCCTAATGTAGTTTTCTTCCTTCCAACACCTGATGCTCATCCCCAATCAGGTATTGGTCCATCATCTATGTCTCATACACACTCTCCACTCCCGAAGCAGCGGCTTCGTCTTCAACCAGCTTCTCCCAAATCAAAGCCAGATTCCGAGCGTAGTCATGGATCCATAAGAGCCCACGGTGTCGAATTGTTTTGACATAGAAACCCCAGACTGCTAGCTCCATGTCCCTCTTTACTGCTTCTCGGGACTCCCTAACTTGTCTTCTTAGCTCCTCTAGCCTAGCTTCATATTCGGCTCTGATCCTATCTGTTTGGCTGAGCACTTCTTTACTTGAATCTTCTACTTCCTCCATATCCTTCGTGGCATGTTCGAGCTCGGCACGATGCACCATAAGAGCTTTCTCGAGCTCCTCATTTACCTTCTTCAAGTATTGTATTTCTTCATTCTCCTTTTGGAGCCTTTCGTTTTCCTCGATCAACACCTGGTTGTCCGCCTTCAGCTATTTCACCGTCTTATTCTCCTCCTACAGCCTGTAGTTCTCTTTGGCCATAGCCTTATTATCTTTTCTCTAAGTTGGTGGAACTTGTCGACATAGAGGCTAACACGTATTTATAATGGACATTAGCCGCTATCATCGCTACCTTCATCTCCTCCAACTCCTTCTTCAGTACATCTGTTTTGGCAATAGAGAGTTAGCACATAAAAGTGTTGCTCGGATACATAGAAATAGATGTGACTCGAGACCATGTTTATCTATCTCCTTAGTCTGATTCGCAAGTCTCTCCCATTCAAGATTTAGTTCGACCTTTAAGCCTTGAATTTCAATGTTCTTCTAGTTGATCGGCTCTGAGAGTCTCCTCGCATATTTGTTCGTTTCCCGATATTGATGGTAGACAGCGTACACTCGCTTCTATACATCTTCGTCGTCACGGTGCCAGATCGGACTAAAGTCCAACAATGATAAACTCGAAGTAAAAGATGGGAAATGACTTCTTCAGTATTGTCTTCCTCTTTTCGAGACTCAATTATGGGATCTATGACATGTCGGGTAGCATTATGCCTCGGTCTCATACATCCCTTCCCCCGTTTCCTGACCCTACATTAATGGACCTGCCTCTTCCTACGGTTGCCACCACCAGTGCAGGGGTTAGTACATAAGAAGTTTGAATAGTTGTAGCTTGCGGCTTCATGCTCCTATCCTTGCATTCATTGGTCCCACGCCTATTGGAAAAGGCTCTGAGTGCAAGGAATTTTCTCGATGGCAATGACTACTTTTAGATCCGTGTGATTTTTTCTTTGTGTTTGGTCCTATATTTACATACAAATCACTCATAACATCTTTCTCTGGCTATTCAGAATGTCTCTGACTACGATCTTTGTCATTTTCTTGGGACGTAGTACCTGCATGGAACAAATTTTGAATTAAAATTGGACATCTAACACACACGATTTAAGTGTTGTGTTATGCAATACTAGTGAGTGTGTGTGTCCTAGTGTTCCCCCATGGACTAGTGGTTTTCTTGCTTGAAGGGGCAATTTCCCTGACGTTCGACAATAAGCTCTCAACATCTACTCCACTTAGCCTGAATGAAGATGCCTATATCGGGAACCTATCCAATTCTTTAAAAAGATTTTTAGCCTCTAAGGACACAACAGTCGTAATTGGAGAACTTGGTTCAAAAGCCTATCCCGCCCTCATCTCCTCAATCGAAGATGGAATGGGAGTGGGTTGTGAACCAGCCCCTCCGATGGGATCCTACTCATTGTCATTGTCATTTCCTTCATCCCCTTGAGCCATTGCAACTTCCTCCTAAACCGAGGGTATGTCAGAAGGCACGATGGGGGCACTAGTTCTTCCTGCAGACCCGAAGAATTTCCTTCTCTCTCATCATTCGCTTCTTCCTCTTCTTCATTGTCATCATTGCGGCCCATCGAACGACCTTCGAGAAGCAAGTTCAGTAGATAAAGGAAACGGTCTGATAGTAGAGTCTGGCTTCGCGATACCTGCTTGAGACAACCCTAAAAGCCAGGACTTGCTCTAGATATTGACCACTCTTCGGAATTGGTGGTATACCTTCTACATGATACTCCAAGTTAGTTTCAAACTTACAACTCATTAAACTTGGGACACAATGTAAGTTTTCACGTACTTACGAGCAGTGAGTGTAACACCCCATAATTTAATACATTGTAATTATATAGTGAAGATAATAACATAGATATTACTTAATTAAATATTCAGAATTAGGTAAAACCGACTTTACCATTGCGTCCTTTACGAAATTTTGGTTCAGATAGACTCACAAATTTCATAAATCCAAATTAATATGAAGAAGTTATAGACTTAAGAAAATTTCATTAAAATATATGTAGAATATATATATATATATTAATAAAATAAATAGTGATCACGAGTAACGGCCACGGGGCGACCCAGTCTTACTGGGTCGACCCACGTCTAAGGCGGGTCGACCCAGGGACCGATATAGGTTATAGTGGGTCAACCCACCCATATATAGGAACAAATTCCTAAGTTCGTATTTGGACTGATTTTTTAACCACGTTCGTTCGCTGACTCAGCATTGCATGTACGGTTGGATTGGAAGACCTAAAATCTAACGGTAAGGAGTTATCCTAGGTAATCTATATAAAGGCTGGCAGCCTCATTGTTTTCTACACACAAAACAATTCTTCCTTCTTCTTCCTCCAAACCTTTTCTGAATGAAAACATGGAGATACTGAGGTGCTTCCCCAACATAAAATAGCAAGGATAATTCTAATTACTCTACAACAACAAATCTAAAAGTGAAATTTCTTCTACAATAGCATATTATTATTATTTTTCTTCAATCCAACCAATGCGAGTTCAAGTCATTTTTAGATCTGTTATTTTAAAAGGGTTTTGAAAGTAAATTATTGGATCTGAAATAAGCAGTACTTATAAGTTATTTCTTATATGTTGTTATTTACCGTTAAATAGAATTTTAGATTACTGTTATTATATGTTCATGTATACTTCTTTCTTCCTTATGGTTGTTCTGTCTTTTGTTTATTTACAGTCTTTTATATGCCTTTTTATTCAGCTTAAGATCTGTTTTCTCCCTTTTCCCATTTTACTTACACTGAACCGAGGCCATCAAGGGCCTATGCCATTTGCGTTGAATTGCATATAAATGATATAAATTGGAATAACTAATTAATGACAATATAATAGAGGGAATTGGGCGTATTATAAAATTGGGAAACTTTGAGTGTAAATTTGGGTTAATTACATTAAAGCAAGAATATGCAACATGTTAATCTGATTGGGTTCTGGACTTAATCTAATATTAAGTATAACATGTAAGGAAGTATGAATATCATATGTAAAATTAAGTAAAATGGGTTACTGTAATATATTTATATATATATTTGGGAAGGTGCTTGTTTTGGGGGTGATTGTACACAAAATAACATTTAGGGTTATTTTCATTTACAACCATGCTTATTAATAAACTTAAACCTGCTAAGTTACGCCTGTTAATTAATAAGCTAAGAGGTGCATGTCTAGTTGTTTGTATCAAGTTTTGGGACTCTTAAATCCTAGTTAATTGGGGGCATAAGCCTGGGGGTGGGCTTGTGTCAAGTTGTGTGGAACCCATATCAGTCATTATCCAATATTGGTATCTTTGGAGGGGACTTGCACTTGGTAGGGCCATGGAATGCTTTACTAATACGGGTTGTCAGAGGTACAAAGGTGGAAGGTGGGTACGGGCACGTTTTGGCGGGGTCATGAGTGTGCATGGGTCGATTATGGGAAACTAAGACGTTGTAACACCAACGAATAGGTCTGTGTCTTATAAATTATTGGGTTAGGGACTGATTCAACCTACTGCCGGGGTTGGCACAATATATTCGGGTAATAGGGAGTCGACTGCATGGGTAGTATTATGGATAACACATAATCCTGTTAATACTTGTAATTTGTGTAATAACCTGATTCTTAGGATATGAATGAGAAGTTTAATTTATCTTTATCCTGCTTTGATATCTCATTTACTTCACACTTATATAATTTTCTGTACTTTCTCATCCAGTATTATTTGTCTGTCTCAATACGTCTTATTATATGCTTAAGCTAAAAATCACTGGAACTCACCAAACTTTATGTCTGACCTATTTTGTTTTCCACCTCTCTCTTCTTTCCCTCTCCCCCCTCAAGTTCTCAGGGTGGTAGTGTTCAGCAGTGACTGTGATTTCTTTCAGCTTGGATTTGGACATATTTTAGCTAGATGTATTGCTTTGACTTTTACTCCACTTTGTTATGACTTTTAAGGAGGGATGTGACTATGGTTTTTTTACTCTGATAGTCTATGTTAGATGGTTTCAAATGAAGTTTTTGGTGGTTCGGAAATGTATCAATGTGAAGTTCTAAATTGTTTGGAATAATGTTTTCTTTTAATATTAAAAGTTAGTTTTTCCTCAGCATATTTACATTTTGTTTTGTGAATTTTAGTTACTGTTTACCTATTGCACTTTACAAAACTTAATGCGTTCTCTTATGAGTGACATTAATGGACGTGGGGTGTCACATTTGGTATCAGAGCCTAAGGTTACATGATCAGAAGAAAAGTTTTTGAAAAGTGATTTCAAAGCAAAGTATTTTCAAATAAAACCAATTTTTGAGAAGCATATCCCCTCAAGTCATTTACAATATTCCTTCGATTGTCTTTCTGAATTCTTGTTTTGTCCTTTTTTAGCATGTTTGGGGCCCCTAATTTTCCCGAGGTCATTCCTATTTCTACATGGTTTCGTAAATACGTAAAGCTACAACACCTGTTGGAGTGCAAGATAATGTCCCTCCTTCAACTGCAGCCATAGTAGCTCCACCTCCTCCTCCTATAGTCCACTTTTCTAAGCTTTGAAATGAATTTTGTGCAACGAGTGGTAAGCTGTTTCATGGCACCAAGAGTTTTGTAGAGGCATGCAGTTGGCTCAGAAAAAAGGAGAATGTATTCAACTTATTCGAGCTCGATGATACGAGGGAAATTCAGTTGGCAGCTTGGAAACTGAAGGTCGAAGCATGTATTGGTGGGAGATGGTTTAGGTCCGACAAGTGGTGGTTACTTGAGATGAATTTAAGGCTAGATATGAGACGAAATTCTTATCACAAGCACAGGAAGGAATGAAAATGGAGAAATTTTCGAATTTAAAGCAAGGAAGCATGAATATAAAGGAATATGTCAACTGTTTCAATCAACTAACAAGATTTGGATTGGAATAAATACTCCTTACAAAAAGGTCTTGAGGTTCACAAAGGGATTGAACCTACCGCTCTAAGACTTAGCACTAACGCATGTACCGATGGGAACAACTTTTGAGAGGCTCGTTGACATGGCTTTGATGCACGAGGATGGCAAATAAGGGAAGAAAGTTGAAAAGATGGAGTAAGAGAAACCCAAGACTGAGGAAAAGAAATGGTGACCCAAGAAGGACATAGCTAAGAAGGGAGGAAAGCCTGAAAAATCTCATATGAAGATTGAAGTGAAATGCCATGGGTGTGGAGCTTTACAACACTTTGTGAAAGATTGCAGAAAGACAAAGAATTCTTACTTCACTTGTGGTCAAGTTGGACATTTTAAAGGGCAATGCCCTAGCAGGCAAGGGCAAAAGGATGGATCGTCTGGAGGAAAAGTTAATGTTATAGAGACTGGTGGACCAGATCATCGTAGGAAAGTCGCCATGGAAGGTTTGATTTCTCTTTTAGACTATTCTATTATAACTCTCTTTGATTCTAGTGCTTCTCATTCATTCATATCCAACTTTATGGTAGAAAATCTGCACCTAGATACCAATATTGTTTATGATCCTGTTATAGTCTCAAATCCCATAAGAAGAACAACTCATTTATCTTTGATATGTAGAGTTTTGAGAATTTCTGTTTTGGGTGTCGAATTTGAATGCGACACATGTGTTCTTTGCTTTATGGGTTACGGATTAATTCTAGGAATGGATTGGATAGCCATTTATGGTGCCATTCTTGATTGTGAGAGGAGAATTGTTAGACTTCAAACTTGCTAAGGTAGAATTCTCGAAATTTCTAGTGACTCGTGAGGGTCAATTATGCTCAATATCCTAGATTCTCTTGATGCTTTCGTTGACGATCTTAGATAGTACCCATAGTCAGTAGTTTTCCGGACGTATTCGATGAGGTTAGAGGATTACCTCTAAGGCATGAGATATATTTCTGTATTTTCTTAGTGGAGAATGCGAAGTTAGTCGCTTTACCAGTGCGCCACATGGCTCCTAAGGAGAGGAGGGAGCTCAGCAAACAAGTAGGTGAGTTATTGGAGAAGGGAAATGGGAAGCTCTAATCATCTTTGCAACCAAGGAAGACGACTCTCTCCATCTATGTGTGGACTATAGTGAATTAAATAAACTAACAAAGAAGAATAGGCACCCACTTCCGAGGATTGATGACTTATTTGACTAAGTAGTAGGCACTTCGGCCTTCTCACAATTGGATCTAGCCATGAGATTTCATCGGCTTTGGGTGGCAGATGATAGTACTGACAAGACGACTTTCATAACTTTGGGAGGTTTCTTTGAGTGGTTTGTCATGCCTTTTGGGATGACCAATGCACCCACATACTTCGTGGAGTTAATGGGTCGAATGTTTAGGGAGTATATAAAAAAGTTTGTGATGGTGCTCGTGGATGACACTCTGATCTTATCAAGGAGCGAAGAAGAACATGCCCAAAACTTAGAGGAGGTTCTTAGTACACTTAGAGCACATCAACTTAAAGATAAATTTTCCAAGTGTCATTTCTGGAGAAAGGAAATAAGGTTCCTAGGGCATGTAGTCTCCAAGGATGGGATAGTGGTGGACCCCGCTAAAGTTGTCGTGGTACAAGATTGAAAAGCTCCTAAGAATGCAATGGAGGTAAGGAGTTTCCTTAGATTGCCTGGATATTATAGGAAGTTTATTAAAGGCTTTGCGCGGATCTCAGCCCCGCTCACCCGTCTGACGAAGAAGAACTCTGCTTTCGCTTGGAGCATTGATTGAGAGGATGTATTCCAGAGATTGAAAAGGGCTCTGACAATAACCCATGTTTTGACTCTTCGTGATTATAGCAAGGTGTTTATAGTCTATATGGATGCTTGTGGCATGGGATTAGGCACTGTATTGATGCAAGAGGGTAGGGTGGTCTGTTATAGAAGTAGGCAACTAAGAGTTCATGAGAAGAACTACCTCACCTATGACTTAGAGTTGGCTTCTATATTGTTCGCACTTAAGTTTGGCGACACTATCTACTTGGAGAGAGATTTGAGCTATATATGGATCACAAGTCACTTAAATATTTGTTCTCACGGAAGGATCTCAACTTGAGGTAGCAACGATAGATGGAGTTCCTAGCGTCCTTCAATTTTGAGATAGCTTGTACCCCAGCAAGGGTAATGCAGTGGCAGACGCATTGAGTAGGTGGAAAATGACCTTGAGTCCTCTATTCGTGGAGAGGCAAGGCTTGGAGTTTATCTCAATCTTCGATTTTAAGCTATCTATGGATTTTTCGCTTGGATTGTTGGCATCATTGGAGGTGAGACCTACTCGTGGAGTGCATTAGATCTATGCAGCAAGAGGATCAACAATTGGTGGATACCTTTGATAGACTTGGTGGAGGAGAAGCCTCTAGTCACCTAGCTAAATACACTGTGGATGAGAAAGGGTGACTAAGACGAGATGGAAGGCTATGTGTCCCCAAAGATGGGGAATTGCTAAGTGAAGTGCTTGAGGAAGCTCATCACTCTCGGATGACTATCCATCCGTGTGGTGATAGATGTACTGAGACATGAAGCGTGTACTGGCATGAAGAAAGATGTGGTAGGGTTCATGGCCCGATGTTTGACTTTCCAACAAGTCAAGGCTGAACAAAGGAAACCCACTAGATTACTTTAGCTTTTGGATATATCACAATGGAAATGGGAGAGTATCTCTATGGACTTTATTGATGGACTGCCCCGATCAAGGAAGGGAAACACGAGCATTTGGGTGATAGTGAACAGGCTTACTAAGAGGGCTCATTTTATTCTAGTCAAAAGTAAGAGGACAGCGGCTTGGCTAGCTTTGGTATACCATAGAGAGATCATCTGACTTCATGGGGTATCTTCCAGTATAGTAAGTGACCAAGACCCCATATTTACTAGCGAGTTTTGGAGGAGCTTGCAAGAAGCCCTAGGTACACAGTTAAGACTTTGCACAACTTATCACCCCCAGGCCGATGAACAAACTGAGAGGGTTAATAGAGTTCTTGAGGATATAATAAGACTGTGTATACTAAATTTCAGAGGGACTTGGGAGGAGTATCTCCCATTGGTTGAGTTCGCCTACAACAATAGTCATCAGTCGAGCTTAGGGATGGCATCTTTCGAGGCACTATATGGACGACCTTGCAGATTTTCGACGTGTTGGTGGGAGTCTACGGATAGATTTCTGCTTGGGGCAGATATGGTGAGAGAGACTTCGAAAAAGATAGACCTTATTCGGAGAAGAATGAAAGCTGCACAAGACAGACAAAAGTCATATCCGGATAAGAGAAGGACTGACTTGGAATTCGAGGTAGTAGATATGGCCTTCATCAAAGTATTGCCTCTAAGGAACCTAGTTCGATTTGGCTCAGAAGGGAAATTGGCACCAAGGTTTGTACCACCATCTTCCATAATAGAGAGGATAGGCTAAATGGCCTACATAATTAGAATATCGGAGAAGCTGGCAGGAATTCACGACGTATTCCATATTTCCCATTTGAGGAAATGTCTACATGATTCAACAGAGGTGATTGAGCTAAGTACACTTGAAGATGTTAAAGTCTAGAAATAGGCATCAGTTCCAAGAATTCTTACTCGTATTCTTGAGACGGAAGATAAAAGGCTACGCAACAAAGAAATCAAATTGGTAAATGTGCAATGGGTAGAAGATTGGGATGACGTGACACAGGAACCCGAAGACAAGATTCACGCTTCTTACTCCTTTCTCTTTGAGAGTATGTTTTTAATTTCCTTTTTCTATAGCTTTTGAATTTGAGTGCGCTCATATCTATCATTTGAATCATCGGTCGCTAGGGTACAAACCTATGTTTGAAAAAATGTGTTTGAGACATGTTATGCTAACGGATGCCAGAGGATACATACACACACATTAGGCACTGGACCGGCTCAAGCACTTACATAGTGCATATGGATATGTGTGCATTTTTTTTTAATTTTTCAATGGATGAAAAAAATGGTTGAATCATCATATGGATGTTGCATTTTGGTGAATGGTTGTGCATACATACATACATACATACATATATATATATATCTATGTTAGGATTATTTGCATACATGTTGGATAAATGGCATGGACATACATTGCATTAAGGAGGTCAACTAAATCAGTCGACCACCTGACTTTCGCATTAGTTTAAGGACATATACACAGCACTTTTGCATATGTTCATACCAAGCATTAATAATTTGTAAGGACAATGGATGCATGTGGATGATGACTGAGTAGATGGGTGTAGGTTTAAAAAGTAGCATTCTTCTTAACTCAGAGATTACGGGAGACGAAATCCTTTAAGGAGGGAAGAATGAAACATCCCATAATTTAATACGGTATAATTATATAATGAAGATAAGACAATGGATATTACTTAATTAAATATTCAGAATTAGATAAAACTGACTTTACTGTTGTATCCGTTACAAAATTTTGGTTTAGATAGACACTTAAATTTTGTAAATTGAATTTAATATGAAGAAGTTATGGACTTAAGAAGATTTCACAAAAATATATGCAGAATATATATACATAATAATAAAATAAACAACGCTCAGGAGTAACGTCATTGGGCGACCCAGTCTGATCGAATCGACCCATAGGTCGACCTACGTCTAAGGTAGGTCGACCCAGGGGTCAACACAGGTTACAGCGGGTTGAACCACCCATATACAGTAACAGAATCCTGAGTTTGTATTTGGACGAATTTTTAACTACATTTGTTCGCTGACTCAGCATTGCATGTACGGCTAGATTGGAAGACCTAAAATCTTGCGACAAGGGATTATCCTAGGTAAATTATATAAAGGCTAGCATCCTCATTGTTTTCTACACACAAATCTATTCTTCCGTCAAACCTTTTCTGAATAAAAATACGGAGATACCGAGGTGTTGTCCAAACATAAAATAACAAGGATAATTATGATTACTCTACAATAACAAATCTAAAAGTGGACTTTCTTCTACAACATTATATAAAAGAGACATTTTTCTTCTTCTTCAATCCAACCACTGTGAGTTTAAGTCATTTTTAGATATGTTATTTTAAAAGGGTTTTGATAGTAAATTGTTGGATCAGAAATAAGCAGTACTTTTAAGTTATTTCTTATATGTCATTCTTTTACTGTTAAATCACCTATTACAGATTACTATTATTATATGTTCATGTATACTTCTATATTCCTTATCCCTGTTCTTTCTTTTATTTATTTACTATCTTTTATCCGCCTTTTTATTCAGCTTAAGATCTGTTTTCTCCCTTTTTATTTACACTGAACCTAGGCCATCAAGATCCTAGGCTATTTACGTTGAATTGCGTATAAATGATATAAATTGGAATAACTAATTAATGACATTATAATGGAGGTAATTGGGAATATTATTAATTTGGGAGTCGTTGACTGTAAATTTGGGTTAATTACATTAAAGGAAGAATATGCATTATGTTAATCTGATAGGACTGGATTTAATCTAATATTAGGTATAACATGTAAGAAAGTATGAATATCAGATGTAAAATTAAGTAAAATGGGTTACTTTAATATATATACACACACACATCTGGGCAGGTGCTTGTTTTGGGGGAAGGATTGTACACAAAATAAAATTTAGGGTAAATGTCATTTACAACCTTGCTTATTAATGAACTTAAACCTGCTATGTAAAACCTGTTAATTAATAGTCTAAGAGGTTCCATGTCTAGTTGTTTGTATCGAGTTTTGGGACTCTTCAATCCTAGTTACTTGGTGGCACGAGCAAGGAGGTGGCTTGTGTCAAGTTGTGTGAAACCCGTATCAGTTAGTATCCATGTTGGTATCTTAGGAGAGGCCTCACACTAGGTATGGTCCAAGGACTCTTTACTAATCTGGATTGTAAGAGGTTCAAAGGTGGAAGGTGGGTACGGACGCATTCTGGCGGAGTCATGACATGTATAGGTCCGATTAGGGGAAACAAAGATGTTGTATCACCAACGAATAGGTCTATGTCTTATAAGTTGTATGGTTAGAGACTGATACACCCTACTGTCAGGGCAGGCACATGAAATTCGAGTACTAAGGAGACGATCACATGGGTAGTAATTAGGGTAACACCTAATCCTGTCAATACTTCTAACTGGTGTAGTAACTTGGTTCTTGGGATATGAAAGAGAATTCTATTTTACCTTTATCCTGCTTTGATATCCCACTTACTTCACACTTATATATTTTACTACACTGTCTCATCCAGTATTATTTATCTATCTTGACACCTCTTATCATATGCTTATGCAAAAAATCACTGGAACTCGCCAGACTTTATGTCTGATCTAATTTATTTTCCTCCTCTCTCTTCCTTTCCCCCTTAAGGTTCTCAGGGTGGTAGTATTCAATAGTGACCGTGATTTCTTTTAGCTTGGATTTGGACAACCTCTAGCTAGATATATTGCTTTGACTTTTACTCTACTTTGTTACGGAATTTGAGGAGGGATATGACTTTGTGGTTTTCCACTCTGTTAGTTTGTGTAATAAGACATAAGGTTTTAAATAAAGTTTTTGGTGGTTGGGAAATGTAACGATGTGAAGTTGTAATTGGTTTGCAACAGTGCTTTCTATTAATAATAAAAGTTAGCTTTTCCGCTGCATATTTACATTCTATCTTGTGAATTTTAGTTACTGTTTACCTATTGCGCTTGACGATTTTTAATGCATTCTCTTATGCGTGACATTAAAGAACGTGGGGTGTCACAGCGAGCCACCTCCTCGTAAATCCTGGCGGGCATCGAACGTAAAACCAATCATCTTTAAAGTAGCCGAGCTTGTTCCATGATCCCAGGATAAAGCGAATATTTGGTTGTGCTTCCATGTAGACGAGGGAAGGCGACACGGTGTTTCATTTCTTTACTAATTAGAGATATCTAGTGTCTTCTCCTGACGGTTCCATTCTCAATCATTCCACATATAAGATGTAAGTGCATAGCATGAAGGCATATGCGTTTAGGTGAAGCTGCATTGGCGCTAATCATAAGAAATATAGAATATCTCAGATGCACGAAAAAGATGGTTTTTTGTGGAACACATATGTATGTTCTGGGTGATATATGCTTCGGAAGGAGCATGCGTCATAACTTCCTTTTCGGGAACCAAAACATCACCATATAGTATTCCATATTTTGCACAGATTTTCCACAATGAAGCCTCATCTATCCACGAGACAACCAAATCAGGGGGATTCCCTAGAACTGCAGTATCTTCCACCATGTACGACGCTAAAAAACGGCTTCTTGTTGTCATTGCCATCCTTTCCTTCTAACAGGCCCTTTCCAACAACTTCTGGTTCATCTCCAACTATCGGTTCATCACGTGCTTGGTTGAATGCGCAAATCACTGGATTTCCCCTCTTGTTCTTGTATGTCGGGTGGGCCCACTTGTTGAGATGGAGCGGAAGTTCCTGAGGCGCCACTATTGCTCATTGACAAGATAGAATAGTATAGAGATTCACTAGAACTTAGATATGTTTCTATGGGTTCGGCTTTTAAGCCTTGAAGTCATCTGAAGCTTCTCTTTGCCATTGAAACTATACTTTCCATTCGGTTGCTTAATTAACGCACTAAAACATGTATCCCCTATGTTGGTGTATATTCACGTGAAACGTGCAACTGTCGCATGTGCTGATGTAGTTATGTTGATATCCTTTGGAATGCGATGATGATTACAAGTCTATGAACTTAAATTTTCGTTGCCACAAGCCGAAGTCGATGGAATTCAAATCAAACCGCGGTTGTGAGGCAATTGGGTTGAGAGTTGAGTCCTAGACGCAATGAATCGGTTATATGTCTATTACTCGAGTTTTCCTTTGATCCTATGTGCATGTTCGAACCGTCGCTTTAAAACGAATTTGAACGTTAATGCATTATGCAATACAATGCCCGTGTTCAAACTCATCCCGATCACACAACGTTGCGTGTTGACCCATATTTGAGAGTTGAGATTTCAAAGTTGAAATTTTGTCAAGAAACCGAGGGACGAAACCCTCTTTGGGATCCCCACAAGCTCGAGAAAACCTCCATCCTGAATATCTTAACTCGAGAACCACCTACTGTTGGGATACTAAAATTCTTGAGTGCCCAGATATGAAGTCAACATTTCGTATCCCACCAACATCTACAAATTTCTTATCCCCTACACCCGGTTTCTAAGGTATAAGAACTCAGTGAAGCCACTGAATACGAAATGTAAATTTCGTATACCACGTTTCTTACAAGATTTTGTATCCCTCTCCCACATACACTCCATTCCAGCCAACGATCTGATCCCACCTCTCTCTCCTCCTTCATTTTCAAGCCCAGAATTCCAATGAACCCAAAGGATCAACACTAAGGTTTTGTAACTATAAACTTAAAGGGAAAGCAATAATTCTTCGAGATACACAGTCATTTTTCGTATCCCCATAAATCGCCACTTCTCACCACCCTCATATCCTTCCTGCCACTCCCACGATTGAGGCTCCGGACTTCACCTCCATGGCCACAGTTACATTGGCCACCAACCCTCACGATGCCTTGTATGCCACCATCCTCAACTACAAACAATCAATTTTAGGTCTTATTCAAAAGTCCAACTGGTTTCCACCCACTTGTAAATGTTCGAGGGCAGAGGGACGGGGGGTCATTTATTTTTGGTCAACATCTATAGCAAAGCGTAGAGATTTCAAGATTTTGAAGTAAGTCTCTAAAGTACGGAATGGAGTAAAGAGGGATTTCATATCCTCTTATTTATAGTGGGAGTAGGGGAGAATCCAGCAAAAACTTGAAAAATTCTAAGTAACCAGATTGGTATTGATCCCACTATTAAATAAATGGAGAGGAGGGGAAACGGAGGACTTCAATGCACCCGAATTGGTGACTAATTTTTGAACTTTAACAACATCGTCAATCACATACACTAGTTTTCAAAACATCAAACGTCGAGACCAACTTGAATTGTTAAACGACCGTGTATTTGGGAATCTAAATGATTCCATGGAACATGCCCAACAATCAAGTCCCACCTCGACGATGTTTTGGTAGTCAACCTACGCAATCGTATACCCGAGTAGCGGCACCGATCATGCATATGCGCTTACAAATTCTCAGTCATCCAAACTGACTTAAGTTGTTTACCAATCGTGTAATTGTGAATTTAAACAATCCAAGAGTACACGCCAAACTATGGAGTCCTAATTCGACAACTTTTCAAAAGATAATCTACATGATCACACGTCTATAGCATTCCACTTAAGCATCATTTTATCCTTGTCGAACTTTGATTGTATCGTGCGAAATAACGTGCAAACGTGTGAGTGCGTGCATGAATGTAGCAACTCGCAAATCCGCACTATCTGAGCTGACTAATGCAACACATGTCCAAGTCAAATAATACAGAAATACGAGTCATTAGGGTTAAAGAAAATATAAAAGATAGAAGAAGAACAGAAATAACAAAACAAAACCTCGCAGCGGAACGAATAAAATATATTATATAACATAACCTTTGAAATACTTAATTTTGTATCATATATACATACCATCATTAGAGCATAATACAATATTTGATACAACGGAAAATAAGTCTTATGTATATAACGGTGAAGCCTCCTACTTCGAACTCCTCCAAGTGTATCTGTAAAATCCTAAAACACTTGACTTGCCGTACGAATTTGGGCACCTAAGAGTTTAGGGAAAAACAAACAAAATAAACTCTGGGTAAGTCATGGGACTGGTGTTGGTAAACTCCAACCATATTGTTTAACATTGAAAATCCTTTTGAAAGAAAATGATAATAGTAAGACTAGCCCACACATAAACATGGACGGTTTTTACCTTACTATAACCCAAAACATTTTTGATATCAAAATCCAGTGATATTATAATAATGTCTAATCAAATAAATAGCCAAATAGTAGAACACTTGCATCTCACGCTCTACATAAAGTATAAAATCAAAAACCGCAGGGAGCTTATTGGATATTGAATTCCAACTATGAAAAGGTATGGGACCACCTCCCGATCAGTGTAATCTAGAGGGGATACACTAGAGTTCAGCAAGAACATCTTGCAACCCGGCCACACATGACCGCCCACCCATTTAGCATGAGTGTAGAGAATGTATTGTCACTTACGGTTTTCGGCCATCCAACCATAATCCATAAGATACAGAATCGAAAGAAGAACAAATAATTGAATTTTCTCTAAATCGGTGACAAATATAACCTGCTTGGATATGACCCAACTAACCATGCTGCCCGCCCGATTTTTGTCATTTCTCGGTTTTGAGGCTTGAGGCTACGTATATCTTTTTAGAACATCTGGCCGCCATACACTTTGAATGTCACATCGTCAAACCCGTCAAATCACTAGTTGATCATCTCAAAAATATTATGGGTATAAAAGCTAAGAGATACGAATTTCTCCGCCACCAGATGTAATGTAATACCTTGAAAATATCGTCTTATGTGATTCGTTAGGAATACTCTGTCAAAAATTCGTCCATACAAGTTGTCCTGGGTTGGGACAAACAAAATAGCCCTTTCATTTTACTTCATCTTCCATTTCTTCAGCATAATCTAATTCGCAACGCCTATGCCTGTACAGAGTGGTCTTCGGATAATAAATCCAACTGGTCTCTCCGTATTGACAACGATGGTCCAAAAATATTTGATAGCCGGTGATTTAACTATCAAAGGAAAATAAAACATCCATCCAAATTGGTAACATCAAACAATCACTGGCCCTTCCTAATATTTCATTTATACGTTTATTTCCTTATCGAATTCTATATATATATATATATATATATCGATATACTGATTTCTAGTTAGCAAATTTCTCAAAAATATTCTAACTCCTTAAATTTCTGGAAAAATCGCCAGCACCTCCTTTGTATAGGTCAATAGCTCAAACCCGAACTCGCCTCTCTAGGCCCTTTCCATTCAAAAAGAAAATCAAAAAGCAAAGTCTCATGCCCGATAGGCACATAAAATCTCATATGGAAATTTAAACATGTACCTTTTTGTCGGGCACTAAAAACATAAACTTCATTCTCTTCATTTTCTTCATCCCATACCTGTTTAACATATATACGCTTGTTTCCAATTTATTTCAATCAATTCAACCCTTTTTACCAAAATTCGCTAACCACTTCCTTATTTAGCTCTTTTTTCCTAATGCTCTTTTAATTTGAATACATCACATACAAATATGTTTGTATTCACTTATACTCAATTCAAACTCAATCTCCTTGATCGTTCCCAATTTCTAATCTAAGTTTTATATTCGAATTTCCAATCGCGACTAACAAACTCAATTCATTTAAACTAAGTTAAATTCGAATCAAAACTCTATTAACTAATCCTTTTGAAATTAGTTAACCTCATTTGATAAATAAAATTCTGATTTTTGTTCCAAAAATAACTTCATATATTCCACTTGAGTTCATATTTAATTTATAACTCAAATTTGGATTTCACTGTTGGAAATTCTGATTTTTATTCACTTAAAATCCTTTTATTTCATTTTATAACTCGTTATGGTTTAAAATGATTATGGCGCTGTTTTTGTGAAAATTTGATTTTGACATAACTCAAAATCTATAAAACAAAATCCAGATTTTTCTCTTCCATTAGTAATTTATCATTTAATAAGTCCCAACATTTCTTGTTTCACTGAATTCCAACTTATATTGAGTTCTATATTCTCAATTGAAGTTCGGGACGCCAAATCACGAACTACCGCGCAGCGGAAAGTTCGTTTTAATTAAATTAAATAAAAATGTTTAAAACTTTGCTTATAATGAATTCCAACTCCATTCTCAATATTTAAATATAAATTAATCAGTTTTCCAAATTTAACTTAAAAATCTCGATTATTCAGAATCGTCAATTATTAAATTCACAAATAAGTTGTAACTTATATTTACGACTCAATTACAATATTAAATTCCTATTTCCTATATTAATAAATTATTTATAAAAATTCAATATAATCGAATTCCATATTTTTAATTCTTTTATGGGAACAATTAATTTATTCAACATCCTTTACCATTACAAACTAATATCCTCTCTTGATAATAGTGAAGTCGTTCAAGTTGGGGTATTTTATTTACTTCTCAGACCTTGACTGAAAACGTTCTTATCTTGAGATAGTTAAAAGCTTGTAATACAAAAAATTTGATTTAAAACTCACCTTTTTTTTATTTCTATACTAATATAAATTTAAATAATTTTATAGAACTACTTTAAATTTCAAATTATCCAACATCGTCAAATATTTCATTCAAAATTTATAACTTAGTTATAAATTTATTTTCAACTCGGTCCTCTATATTAATTTCCAATTTCTTTGGAACTAAATTATTTTATAAAATTCGACAAAATCGAATTATAAGTTTAAAATCCTTGGATTTATACTAATACATATATTTTGAGTTTCAGAATAAAATCTAACGTTCCCTTTTTGAAATGATTTTTAATTTCTCTTTTTAAATTCGTACTTGGACTAAACTTTGATATTATCCAATAATAGGTAATTTTTCTTTATTTATAAATATCCTTTATAAATTTCATTTCTTGTTTTAAATATTAAAACATGTTTCGATTTCGAATTTCATTTGAAATCCAATTTAAATTTCGAAACATAAAATTTTCCCTTTTTAAATTCATACTTGAATTTAAAATTAAATATTATCAAATGATAATTGTTCTTTCCATATATAAAAATCATTTATAAATTCAACACTTGATTTATTATTAAAGCAAGCTAATATTTTTATAGCCTATTCGAAATTCAAATTTTATTTCAAAAAAGAAAATTCCTTTTCAAATATAAAAATCACTTTTTATGATATTTTTAAATATCAACCCCTAGGGCCAGTGATATTCAAACATTCAAATACACAAACATCAATTCATTTCAACATATCCCGCATATATAAATAAATAAACAATGATAAATAAATTTTGAGGAATCCAGTTGGATTCCTCCAACCTTTTTTTTCTACATGCACGGATGTTAGACTACATAAATAATACCAACCCTGCCTGGGCAGGATATCGCGGTATATAAGTCATCCACTCATATATCATGGGGCGATAGGGTCATCCGCTAATGATACTGCGGGCATCCGCTAATGGTACTGCGGAAAATCTCTAATATATAATAATAGCCACAACCAACAAGCCTAATATAACTAATATATATAATAACATCAACTGATAAAAAATCTATAAATGCAACCAAGTAGTCAACAAATTATTTTTATGATAAATTTTTTTTATGTGAGATTTACTCACCTCAATTCCATTTGTTGCATATCCATTTAAATGTCCAAATTGTTGCGTCTACTCAAATTGCCTCAACCGAATATAACTTGTACCTATGATTATTTATTTTTAATTAACGATTAACTATTATTCAATTTAAGTTAACTACTACATTAAATAAATAAATTATTCTATGTGTTTTAGATTTAGAAAAACATTTACCTTATTGCCTCGACCGACCATGAAACCACATCAACAACCATCAATCCAATTCCGCTGTAAATCAAACCCGAAACCAACTTATTCCATTTTGACATTTCTTTGAACAACTTATATACAATCCACCATTTCCATTTCCAGTTGAACAGACGTTTCTTCAGCAATGTATAAACCCATCAACTTCATTTCCCAAACCATCCTCCAAGCAACGATCATCACGCTCGTGACGGCCCTCCCCGGACCAGCCGACATTTCCCTAGAAATGTGTTGTTCCAATGTCCATCTAGCACAGGATGGTCGTCAAAGGGAAAGGATTTGAAACTATGAATCACCAAAGAACCTGTAGTTTATCTCACAACGCATGAAATAAAATATAATAATAACATAACTTGACATAAAACAGGTGAGACAGTGCATAAAAAGAAAACTAAACTGTAACAACCCAAATTTTAATAACATGTTGAAACTACAAATCAAGGCATAATTAAATTTTAAAATGAGAATCAAGGGAAACGGGTTGCGTCATTGCGTTCGTCTCGGAATTCTACATGAAATAGAGTCCGAGTTTTCGAAAATCGGAGTCCGGATGAAGAAGTTATGTTCTGTAGAAGATTCAGCAAATTTTAGGCAGCACAGGACCGGGCAGGTCGACCTGGCGGACCAGGTCGACCATGTGGTCAACCTTAGGGTCGACCTACCCCCCCCCCCAGGTCGACCATATGGTCGACCTCCCCCCTTACAGGTCAACCTGGTAGGCCTGTTTTGACCCAGAACCTATTTTTGAAGCCTGAGACATGTTTTGATGGTCCGGATTGATTCTAGGGTTAATCTAAGGGCCTAATCTAGTTGCTACCCCTATAAATACATCCTAAGACCTAGCCTAATTCATACAAATCATTCTTACACTGCTATGCTGCTAATTCACCTCTTAAACCATGGCCGCCGCCTCCAAATTAAAGCTTAAGCATTCAAACTCGATTCAAATCAAAGATCAACGCTTCTACAACAATTCAAGAGAATAGATCAGCGACACCACAACAATTCGACGACTAATTTCTAGACTTGACTTCTAAATTTCTTAGACCATGATCTGTAAGTTCTAGTTACTTTTAGATAAAAACTATAAATCTAATATGGGCATGTTATAAATTGGAATTGATTTATGTATGATTCATATCTATTCTTGTTTTCTTCTTGGATCTTGACTATTGGGAATATTGCCTACGACGTTGAAACTATTGTTAATGGCCTAAGACTATGACTATGCCTATGACTGTGGACATAATATTTTGCCTATGCCTATGACTATGACGGTGAACATAAGACTATGCCTATGACTATGACGGTGAACATAAGACCGCCTATGACTATGAACAATAAGACTATGCCTATGACTATGACAAGGACAATTGTTACTAATTACCTAAGATTCATGACCATAAGGTTATTGCCTAGGATTATAACTTTGAAATTGGATCTAATCTTGACTTTCTTTATTTATCCTTGGATCTTGATTTTGAGGATTTTTCTATTTAAGTTAGAACTATCCATGTTCTTGAAACTAGATTATTATTCAAACCTTTTCATGTTCATAATATTATCAGATCTATATGCCTGCGATGTTTTAGTCAATTTAGTTATGTCATACCTTGGAATTAAATTAATAATAGAACGATGTCTATTATGTTATATGTGAAATTGAATGATATTGATCTATGTCTGTAGTTCTATTTTATTATCATGTTGAATTGAGAATTAATGAATAAGTCTATTCATATGTATATGAACTTGGAATATAACCTGTTATGACAAGTTGTGTAGTTTATCATGTTATGCAAGTTTTAGGTTGTAAAATCATATCACATATGTGACCAAATGTTAGATCTACATGTTTATGTGTTAAGCCTACGTCATATTTCAAGTTCACACTTATTCATATGTTTGTGATTGATTTGCAAGTTCACATATATGTAAGTTGATTTAGTCTATGTAGCAAATTCACATATATGTATGTTGAATTAGTCCACGTTGCAAGTTCGCGCCTATGATATTCATGTTGATTACTTTGCAAGTACACACCTAAGGTGTTCATAATGACTATGCCGAGAATGCTAAGTTTACACCTATGACATGTTTATGTTAATGGATTTCTTTATGAAAATTTTGTGTACGTTAAATTAGGCTAAGTTTTTAGCCTAATATTATATGTCAAAAATCATGCGGACGGAAAATTAGGCTACGATTGTTAGCCTAATATTTAGATGGGGTAACGTTGGGAAAAATTGGTAATCATAGGAAACTTGATATGAAACTTGCCTTGAAAACTTGACACGAACTTGACATGAATCTTGAACATGGACATGACACTAGAATAAACATGAAAATGGCCAACTCGAGGTTGGGTTGAGTTTGCAGTGTAAATCTACCCGGAACCGCCTGGCAAATCCAGTTACTGCAAACAATAGGATCCAATGTGGGTAGTTGGTCATATCGCGCTTGAAACACGAGGTCAGACTGAGTTGTGGTGTAAATCAGCCCGGAACCGCTCGGCATATCCAGTGACCACAACAACAAGTCTAATGTGAGAGGTTGGGTGCATTAATGAATTAATGCCACATGATAGCGTTAAGTCATGAACCGCTTGAATATACTTAACCAATTTGACACAATGATTTGATAAGATTAAGTCATGAATCGCTTGAATGAACTTAACCAATTTGACATAATGATTTGGTAGGGTTAAGTCATGAACCTCTTGAATATACTCAACCAACTTGACAAATGATTCGTAGGGCTAAGTCATGAACTTGAACGACAACACTTAGCAAATTTGACATGACACGTAGGCGGGTTAAGTCACGAACTTGAATGACAATACTTAACCAACTTGACATGCTAGAGTGATGGGGTTAAGTCTTGAATTTAAATGACAACACTTAACCTACTGGACGGAAACCCTAGTTACACGGTCCTTTTCAGCAGTAACCCACTAGATGTATCGCGGTATCCTGGAACTAGGCAGGGTGGGGCACGATTATTGGGCTGGTTGTAAGCGACCAGAAAGACGGCTGGTTTGGTGCGCCATTGTTGGTTCAGGCGGACTATGGTCGTGCACGTAGTCCGGAGTTGAAAAACAGGCATTGGGCACCAGTAGGTTTACACTGTGCGTGCTTGATTCGTGTCGGTGGTTGGGACCCTAGGGCTTGATACACCCTATGGTGGACCTAGCAAAGGTAACTAAATTCGTGATAGGGCCATATGACACAGACACATGACGAGCTAGAACTTGTAGGGAGCCGATCGATTAATAGATCGTTTCGTGGGACCAAGTAATGGGTCATTTCATGATATTGGGCAAGGGATCATTTCATAGTTAATACATGACATGGGTTGGGTTACTAGTACAGGTGGTAAAGGCCCATTTCTGTTTCTGTTAGGGAGGTAAAAGCCCATTACTATTTCTGTAAAGATCACCCTGTTTCTGTTTCTGTTTCCGTTTCTGTTTGGACATTAGGATAACACCTAATTTTGTTATACTAGTACTAGTGCAGAGAATGTTAAGCATGCGATGCTATACGTAGTTTATCTGGTTAGCATAGTTTATCTTGTTATCTTAGTTTAACTGGCTTATCTTGTCATCATACTTATGTTTACTTTCAGTTTATACATGTCATGTTACCTTTACTTGTTTCTATGTTGAAAGTCATTAGGACTTACCAGTCTTTATGACTGACCCGTTTTCTTTCGCCTCTTTTTCTTCCGTTCCCCCTCCCCCCACGTTCTCCGGGAGGAAACACTACTACTTAGTTTGGACTTCTTTCTGCTTCAAGATCATCATATATGGCTTGGACCTTTCTTGGATATGGTTGCTTTACTGTTTTACTTGGGGAATGATTTATGACTATGATTTTATGCTTCTTTACTATTGCAAGACGGATTTCGATGTAATGGATTTAATGGCATTTTGGTGTAAAAGGCTTTAGACCTTTCTAGATTTCAAAGCAATGAAATTTGGTTCTTCTTCCGCTGTTTTATATGTTCTGTCTTGTAATATTTCTGTGTATGTTTACCAAGATAATGCTCCACCAAAGCTAGTGCATTCCCTTTGTGAGTGACCCTAGCGGAGGTGGGGTGTTACATAAACCATCATAGCAGCGGAATCCAAAGTACAACTTATGATCCAAACCATCATTATTACAACTTCAAAATATTTCCTCAAAAGCAAAGTAGAAAAAGGTACACTACTAATGGCCAAAGTAGCGACCAACAACAACACAAGAGGAATATATGTAAATAGTACGTGGAAGCCTCCTGCTCGTCTCCGGATAGCTATTCGTGCATACCACCTAACCTGTCTCTCTAGTTTGGTCGTTTAGGAGCACCCAGGGTAATAAGAAGAGACATAAAACTCTGGGTCAGACAATGGTCTGGTATGAGCGATAATAGCAAAACAAAACGATAAAAGGTATAAAGGATCATACCTGAACCTGCAACCAAAGAGTTAGCACAACAAGATGTACAATACTCTAAGGTAACACTAACATAAAGTGTAAAATGGGATTGTGCATGTCATGGTGATAGCAAACATCAAACATAGCAATCAACCTCACATCTCTCACTTAGTGCGTAAAGTATACGATATCCACCAGTTTAATCACCAAATCCTTTGCTACGACCACCTTGCCCTTGGGGTCTTGATGACCCCATTGCATTGTTCCATATCCACTAATACCTTGCTACGATCACCTTGCTTTTGGGAGTCCTAATGATCCCATTGCACTGATCCATGGCCATGCTATGATCACTCGCCCTTGGGAGTCATAATGATCCTATTGTGCTGATCCATAACCTAATCGTCTCTTAGTGGTGAACTAAAGCTATAGATATCGATAACCCCTTTTCACACGTCCCGCAGCAAAGCCCAACTCATGGAGTCAACTCATTGGTTCCCATCTAGATCCTGTGTAATAACCTCCCATTTGGACTTCCTTTGCATCTCGGGTTTTGGTCTCCTCCGGATCGGTTCGGAAACAAGCTTCCATTCGGTTCGGCCTTCTTCCCCTCGTTCAGTTCGTGGTCATCACCCCTGTTCGGGTCATGCCATCTTCACCTGGCCGGTTTGGTTCGTGGAAGGTCCTCCGGGTCGTGACTCTTCGGTTCGTGGCTCCCTATTCAGCTTGTGGCATTTTGGTTCGATCGCGAGCGTCGGTTCGGGGTTGATACTCTTGTTCGTGGCCACCAGGCAGTTCGAGATCGTGCTTCGCGGCTCGTGGGAAGGTGACCCTCCAAGCTTCAGTTCATGGTTCGTGCGCGCGAGTGGTTCGGGGATGGCAAACTCGAGTAGGCGGCTCGTGTACTTCAGGTTGGTTTGTAAAGGGGAGTCACGATCGGGGTGAGGCAATCCTATTCGGTCCATTTCCTGCACCTATTACAGCAAGCTATTTACGTCATATGACAGCATTTTCGACCATTCTAACTTTTCTATGCAATCAAAAATCATATCAAACAGTAGTAATAACGTGTAGGATCAACCATAAACACCAAAATAACAATTTAACAAGTTATCATGGATCAAACATACCCCAAACCCATGTTTTACCCTTAATCATGCTTAACTATATCTAGCAACAGGATTAGCAAACTTAATCCAAATTAGCCCAAATTTACTCCAAAGGCATAAAATAATATTTAGGAATTTCTATATATTTTTATAATACATAGTTTCGCTAATTATCACTAATCATCCCTAATTAGCCGTAATTAGTGTAAAAACATGCAAATCACTCACCTTACCACAAATACAGCCTCAGATTGGAAAATATCTCTTATTTGGTACAGATCCCAATGTATTCCAGCAACTCTATCTGAATTTCTTTGCAAATCCGCCTTAATTTGACGTAGATTAGGCTAATATGTGATTAGAAAGTGATTTGGGATAGATTTTAAACGATGGAGGCCATTGCTAGGGTCCAAGAGATGTAAGCGGTGGCTGAAAAAAATGAATAAAACTGATTTCCCAAACCCTGTCAGCCTTCCCATAACACTAATCTCGAAATGGGTTGTGGACTTAGCTGCTAAATACCCTATTTGGCTCGGTTAAGCTATTTTCCATCTTCCAAACATTATTTTAGCCATATCTCTCAAATGGTAAGTCTGTTTGATTAATGTGAGCACTCTACGAAAAGGTAAACCATCATCTGAATCCAATGGAAGTAGTTTTAGGTCAAAACTCCTTACCAATCAAAAGTTATAGGCGAAAGAATATTCGCCATGGGAAAAATGGTCATTTAAAATTTGGCAAAAATCGTGAACATGAGAAATGACCCCTATAGCCGTTCCCCAAAGTTACACGACCATAAGACTTCGTATGAAAATAAATAAATATTCTACGATCCTTAGATACATAGAATGCGGGTCGTTACACTCACCCCACTTAAGAAATTTCGCCCTCGAAATTCCTTAACTAGAAAACAACCATGGGTCCCGCATGTCTATCAACCATTTGCAACAATCAAACATACATAATAAACACAATAAGCCAATCTTAGCATGCGGTTTACTAACAAAGGAATAACTATACCACGATTTAAAATCTTACCAGGCAAAGAGTTCTGGATACGACTTCCTTATGCTCTACTCTGTTTCTCAAGTACAATCATTCTCATTATCGCCTCAGTGGATCTTGACCAGTTCCACCGTCTTCCTTCGAAGTTGTTCCGTATCATGTCCGACAATACGAATCGTCCTGTATTTCCCAACCGCCTAGGGTTCCACCTCGATATCATCTAATTGATCGGGTGAAATAGTCATATCAGGATCGTGCACGAACTTCCTTAACTGGTAAACATGAAATACGTTGAGCACTCCCGCCATCTTGTCTGGTAACCCAACTTTATAAGCTGAGTTCCCAACTTGTTCGAGAACTGGAAATGGACCAAAAAACCTTAGGGCCAACTTTCCTTTTCTACAAAATCGAATCACATTCTTCAATGAAGAAATCTTGACGAATACCAAGTCGCCAGCGGAGAATTTTAAATCTCTTCACCTTTTATCAGCATAACTCTTCTATCTATCTTGGGTAGCCTTCATTCGTTGTTGAATAACTTTGATCTTATTCGAAGTTTCTCTTATTAAATCTGGCCCAAGCACAAATTTCTCACCCGTTTCTAACCAACATGATGGTGAGTTGCAAGGTCTTACTGTGACGGCCCGCCCCGTACTAGCCAACATTTCCAATGAAAGTGCGTTGTCCCATTGACCGACTAGCACGGAACGCTCGCCAAAGAAAGGAAAAGAAAGGAACTTGAACTAGCAAGGAACCGGTAGTATATCTCACAGCGCATGGTACAAAATATAATAATAACATAACTTTGACATAAAGTAGGTGAGACAGTGCATAAGCTGAAAACTAAACCATTATAGTAGTGGAAAATCCAAAATACAGCTTATGTTCCATATCATCATTATTACAACTTTTAAAACTATCTCCAAAGCAAAAAAAGAAAGGTACACTACTAATACCCAAAGTAGTGACCGGCAGCGACACAGGGATTATATATATATCATACGTAGAAGCCTCCTACTCGTCTCCGGTACAGCTACTCATGCATAATCACCTGATCTATCTCTTGTCTGCCCGTTTAAGAGCACCTAGAGTAATAAGAAGAGACATAAATTCTGGGTCAGACTAAAGTCTGGTATGAGCGACAAGCAGCAAAACAGAACAATAACAGGTATGCTAAACTATGCCTGAACCTGGGCCTGCAACCAAAGAGTTAGCACAACAAGATGTACAATACTCTAAGGTGACACTAACATATGGTGTAAAGATATGAGGGTGGGGGTGTGCATGTCATAGTGATGTCAAACAATCAAGCATAACAACCATCCTCGCACCTCTCACTCAGTGAGTAAAGCATACGATATCCACCGTTTTGATCACCCAAATCCTTGCTATGATCACTCTGCCCCATGGAGCCATGGCGACTCCACTGCACTGATCCATAGTCACTAGTTGTTGCTATGTCCACTCTGCCCCATGATGACTTCACTGCACTGGCTCATAACCATGCTACGATCACTCTGCCCCATAGAGTAATAACTACCCCACTGCACTGATTCGTAGCCTAACATTCGTCTCTCGGTGGTGAATCAAAGTTATGGACGTCGAAAACTCTTTAGCGCACGTCCCGCAGCAAAGTCCAACTCATGAAGTTAACTCGTTGGTTCCCAAATGGATCATGAGTTCTACTTCCTATTTGGACTACATTTGCATCTCGGGTTGTGTTTTCCTTCGGATCAGTTTGGTCCTTCACTTCGCTCCAGATCGTACTCCCAGTTCGGTTCGTGGTTCACGTCCATGGTCCAAGCTCCACGGTCGGTTCAATCCTCTAGTAGTGGTTCGGCTCGTGGTACATGCTCCTATTCATGGTTCTCACCTTCTGGTCGGTTCGGGTATTCTGCTTGTGGTGCCTTCTCGGAGCATCGGGTCGGTTCGTGGAGGAGCAAGTGGTTCGTGAGGGGTTCCTACTCCGGGTCGGATCGGAGTTGCATGGTGCTCCACGGTTCGGGTGAGCGGTTCGGGTTGGAGAGCTTCAGATGCAAACGGACCGTTCGTACCTCCAAGCTTCGTGGCTCCACCAGCTACTTGTGAGGAAGGGGTACTTCACGAACAGTTCGGTTCGTGCTTCTTCCTACCGATTCGATCCGGTTCGAATCCAATTCCTGCAACTCTTCTAGCAACTGTTTTACGCCATACGACGACATTTTCGACCATTCTAATTTTGCTAATCCATCATAAATCATACAAAACAGTCAAAGCAACATATAACATCAATCATAAACACAAAAACAACAATATGATATGTTAAAATGGATCAAACATACCCAAAACCCATATTTTTCCATTAATCCCCCTTAATCATGTTTAAGCATACAATTAGCAAAACTTATCCAAATTAGACCAAATTTCTATCAGAGCCCTAAAATAATATTTTAGAATTTTACAAATTTTTCCGAGTTATAATTTCGCTAATTAACACTAATCACCCCTAATTAGCCGTAATTAGTGAAAAACAATGCAAATCACTCACCTTAGCCACAAATAAAACTTAGATCTGAAACTATCTCTGATCTGGGTCTAATCTCTATGCAACACAGTTGCTCCAACTTTGATTTGGTGCTATTTCTCCTTGATTTGACGTAGATTAGCTTAATCTTTGATTAGAGAGCGATTTGGGATGAAATTAGAAGGTGGAGGCCATGGCTAGGGTTAGAGAAATGTTTTAGACAGCTGAGAAAATGGAAATAGATCGTTTCCTAACTGATTTCAGCCTCCCCATAACCCTAATGCCGAAATGGGTTATTGGACTAGCTGCTAATCACCATAATTAGGCCTGGTTAAGCTGTTTTTCACCTTTTAAACCTTGTTTTAGCCATATCTCCCAAACAGTGAGTCCGTTTGGCTAACGTGACCACTCTACAGAAAGATAAACCATCATCTGGATCTAATGGAATTGGTTTTAGGTCAAAAATCCTTACCAATCAAAATTTATGGCCGAAAAAAGATCAGCTAGGGGTAAAACGGTCATTTAAAAATCGGCAAAAATCGTGAACATGGGAAATGACCCCAATAGTTGTTCCCCAAAGTTACACGACTATACGACCTCGTAGGAAAAAGAAATAAATATTCTACGATACTCCGATGCGTAGAATGCGGGTCGTTGCACTCTCCCCCTTTAAGAAATTTCGCCCTCGAAATTCCTTAACCAAAAACATACAAAGGTGTTCTGCATGCCTATCAGTCATTCACAAACAATCAAAACACAAACAAACAAAACAAACCTATCCTAACATGCGGAAAGACTAAATCAAAAATTAAAATCTTACTAGGCATAGAGTTTTGGATACGTCTTCCTAATGCTCTCCTCTGTCTCCCAAGTACAGTCATTCTCATCCTCGCCCCACTGAACCTTGACTAGATTCACCGCTTTCCTTCGAAGTTTCTTCGTATTGTGCTCGACAATACGAATCGGCTTTCGGTTCCCAACCGCCTTGGGTTCTACTTCGACACCATCCAACTAATCAAGTGAAATAGTCACAACGGGGTCGTGCACGAATTTCCTTAACTGGGAAACATGAAATACGTTATGAACTCCCACCATCTTGTCCGGCAACTCAACTTTATATGTCAAATTCCCAACTTGTTCGAACTGGGAATGGACGAACAAATCTTAGTGCTAACTTGCCTCTCCTACCAAATCGAATCGCTTTGTTTAATGGAGAAATCTTGATAAACACCAAGTCGCCAATGGAGAATTTTAAATCTCTTCTCCTCTTATCGGCATAACTCTTCTGTCTATCTTGGGCAGCCTTCATCTGTTTTCAATTTAATTTGATCTTATCTGAGGTTTCTCTTATCACATCTAGCCCAAGCATAAATTTCTCACTGATTTCTAACCAACATGACGGTGAGTTGCACGGTCTTCCATACAAAGCTTCAAATGGAGCCATACCAATACTGGACTGATAAATATTATTATATGCAAATTCAACCAGATGCAAATGGTCATCCCATGATCCCCCAAAATCCCATATACAAGCTCTCAAGAGATCCTCTATTATATGATTCACCCTCTCGGTCTGACCGTGGGCTTGGGGATGATACGCGGTACCGAGATGTAATTCTGATCCTAATGCCTCTTGTAAGCTTTTCAAAAATCCACTAGTAAACAACGGCTCTCGGTCGCTCACAATGCCTTTGATATTCCATGAAATCTCACTACCCACTTCATATACAGTTCTGCTAACTTAGCTGCTGTTCTATTCGATTTGATGGGTATAAACCTTGCACTCTTGGTCAATCGGTCCACAATCACCCAAATGCTATCATGGCCCGATCTAGTCCGTGGTAACCCATCAATGAAATCCATTGATACTTTTTCCCATTTCCATTATGGAATTTCTAATGGTTGCAACAAACCACTTGGTTTGTTTTGCTTAGCTTTAACTAACTGGCAATTCATACACTTGGATATAAAATTCCCAATGTCTCTTTTCATCCCTTCCCAGTAGTAGGTCTGCTTCATGTCTCGATACATTTTATTACCACAGGGTTGCATAGTCAGTTTTGAGTGATGACGTTCTCTAAGCACTTCATCTCTCAATCCATTGACATTAGGTACAACCAGTCTACCATTCTTTCTAAGCCATCCATCTCGATCAAGCCTATACTTGTCCATCTCTTCATCGATTCCCATCTCTAACTTGGAGATGATTTCCAATATGATAGGATCCTCCCTTTAACTGGAATCAATCCACTCAATCAAAGTGTGTCTGATCGTTAAACCTGCTAGCATCTCTGGATCCAATTCGCACTTTGGTCTGAAATCGTACACTGCGATATACTCCAGTTGCTTTCATTCTAGAAACAAAGCCCCTAAATTGGCATGTCTTCTACTCAATGCATCAACTACCGTATTTCCTTTTCCTCGTGTATATGCGATATCAAAATCATAGGAAGCTAAGAATTCTAACCATCTCTGCTGTCGGAGATTTAGATCCTTCTGGGAGAAAAGGTACTTTAATGATTTATGATCAGTAAACAACTCGAATCTTTTTTCCAAGAGATAATGTCTCCACATCTTCAACGCGAACATGATCGTTGCCAATTCCAAATCATGGGTAAGATATCTTTTCTCATGCGGTTTCAGTTGCCGACTTGCATAGGCTACAACCCTACCTCCTTGCATCAATACAGCACCTATTCAGGTACCACATGCATTTGTACATATTGTCATCTATTCATTCCCTTTAGGAATGACTAACACTAGCGCACACGTCAACTTTTCCTTTAGACTCTTGAATGCATTTTCGCATCTTTCGTCCCAAACAAAAGCTTGATTCTTCTTGGTCGACTGAGTCAACGATGCTGCTATCTTGGAGAAGTCTTGGATAAACTTACGATAATATCCAGCTAATCCCAAGAAACTTCTTACGTCTGTTGCATTCTTGGGCGTAGACCAATCTTGTACCGTAGCCACATTCGCAGGGTCCACGGCAATGCCATTCTCTGATAAAACATGGCCCAAGAATCTCACTTCTCTCCTCCAGAAGTGACACCTAGAAAACTTCGCTTTCAATTAGTGTTTTCTTAACACCTCCATCACTACTCTCAAATGTTCCTTGTGTTCTTCCTTTGTCCTCGAATAAACAAGTATATCGTCTATGAACACAAGAACAAACTTATTCAATTGATCCCTGAATACCCTATTAATAAGATCCACAAAATATGTTGGTGCATTGGTCAACGCGAATGGCATGGCCAACCTCTCATAGAATCCAGACGACGTCCGAAAGGCTGTTTTAGCTATATTCTCAACTTCCACCCTAAGCTGATGAAAATCTATAGCGAGATCCAACCGGGAGAACACTCTCGCGCCACTCGACTGATCAAACAAATCATCTATCCACGGTAGATGATACTTATTCTTCCTCGTCACCTTATTCAACTTGCGGTAGTCCACACACAATCGAAGGGAACCATCTACCTTGGTAGCAAACACAATTGATGCTCCCCACTCAGAAACACTTCTTCTGATAAATCCCTTCTTCAAAAGATCGCTTACTTGCACCCCGAGCTCTCTCTGCTCCCTTGGCGCCATACGACGAAGTGGCATCACTATAGGTCTGGCATCTTTCACTAAATCATACGAAACTCAATCTCTCGGTGTGGTGGAAGTCCGGTCACTTCCTCGAGGTTGTCCGGATACTAGCCAGCCACAGGCACATCTGACAACTCATCATGCGGGATGTCGAGGGAATTTAGAAAACTAGCCATTACCCCATCACTAGGTAGACCGCCAAACACTATCCTCCGCCCACCATCCGCTCTAACTGTCACCAAAAAGCCCTCACAGTCTACCACCACCCCATACCTTTGGAGCCAATCGACTCCCAAAATAATGCCAAACCCAGTAAAGCCCAAAACAAAGCAATCACAAACAAACATACATCCATGACTCGATAAGACCACATTATAAGACCACATTACGACAAATCATATTAAGGCTAGTCGAACCGCCAATCGGGTTCAGCACCGCTAAAGGTCTATCGACTATCTAGGGTTATAATCCCAACCTATCTACCAGGTCACTATATATGAAGGAACGGGAAGCTACGGTATCAAACAATACTCGAACAGGAACATCATAAATAGAAAGCATACCTTGAATGACGACATTCTTTCCTTTCTCCGCCGTAGTTGGGGCATTCGAGGAAGAAGGAACAGCATTAAGAGCATATTCTTTCATAATCTGCTTCTCTTTAGGGGGTTGCAGACATTTATCTTTATGATGTCCCACTTGGCCACAGTTGAAGCACTTCATGTCCGCAAGCTTTGCTCGACATTCTTTAGCATAATGGCCCTTCTTGTCATAGCTAAAGCACTCAACATCTTTCTTACTCTTCTTTTGACCATCCTTAGTCTGGTTCTGTTTCCTTTTGTTCTGAGAATTATTTTTGCCTCCACCGCTTGCTTGCAGCTTTGGCCCCTCTGCAAATGCAACAGCGACTTCAGTTTTGGGCTTAGGATAAAGGCTCTCTGACCTCAATTCTTTCCCAACGATCGATTCAAAAGTCTCATCAATATGGTTTATGAGCCTTTCTCCCAAATACTGATCTAAACCAGTTATGAACTTCTCATTCTTCTTCTTGGGAGTGTCAATAAGGGATAATCCATACTTTGTTAAAGTCTCGAACTCAGCAATATATTCGGAGACTGCCCAACCATTCTGCTCAAGCTCCAAGAACTTCCTAAACAATTATGATTTCTGAGCAGTTGGGATAAACTTATCACTGAATCGGGCCTTAAACTGATCCCAAGAAACTTGATCCTCACGGGTAGCTGCCTTAATAGCATTCCACCAACTCATAGCTCGTCCTTGCAGCTGACAGGATGTTAGATTCCTCTTCATCGCGTCTTCAATTATCAGATCCTCAAAGATACGCTCACAAGACAATCCTAAACTTCTGTAGCCGACTCCGTTCCGTGGAACGGCTTCCCACCAAGACTAGTGTAATCCTTGCAAAGCTTTGCAAAATCGGCCCTAGGCGCCTGCACCGCTGCATCACCACCGTTAGCAGCATTAGGAGCTGCTCCTTGCAGATCTCTAAGCATCTCTCTCATGAAGTCAGTGAACATCGTCCTCATATCATGAGCATTTCCACTATTAGCTCCTCTACCAATAGCCCTCATATGTCGGCTCATTGTTCAATCTGTAAGGAGAAAACGATTAACCATCTCTTCAGTGGTGCCAGTGTAGTGCAACTCCATCTTTAAATATACTAATAGTATATATATATATATATATATTGAAAACAAAAATATCACAAATACGCACTCTCATATACGTACTATCTCTCTCTGTGTCTTTCCATAGGTTAACTATGCAACCTAGAGCTCTGATACCAAGTGTGACGGCCCACCCCGCACCAGATGACATTTCCAATGAAAGTGCGTTGTGCCAATGGCCGACTAGCATTGGACGGTCGCCAAAAAATGGAAAAGAAAGGAATTTGAACTAGCAAGGAACCTATGGTATATCTCACAGCGCATGGAACAAAATATAATAATAACATAACTTTGACATAAAGCAGGTGAGACAGTGCATAAGCTGAAAACTAAACCATTATAGCAGCGGAAAATCCAAAATACAGCTTATGTTCCACATCATCATTATTACAACTTTTAAAACTATCTCCAAAGAAATATAAGAAAGGTACACTACTAATTCCCAAAGTAGTGACCAGCAGCGACACAGGGAGATTATATATATATATATCATGCGTAGAAGCATCCTTCTCGTCTCTGGTAAAGCTACTCGTGAATAATCACCTGACCTGTCTCTAGTCTGCCCGTTTAAGAGCACCCAGAGTAATAAGAAGGTACATAAAAATCTTGGTCAGACAAAAGTCTAGTATGAGCGAAAAGCAGCAAAACAGAACAATAACAGGTATACTAAACCATACCTGCATCTGGACCTACAACCAAAGAGTTAGCACAACAAGATGTACAATACTCTAAGGTGGCACTAACATATGGTGTAAAGATATGGGGGTGGGGTGTGCATGTCATAGTGATGTCAAACTATCAAGCATAGCAATCATCCTCGCACCTCTCACTCAGTGCATAAAGCATACAATATCCACCGCTTTGATCACCCAAATCCTTGCTATGATCACTCTGCCCCATGGGCCATGGCGACTCCACTGCACTGATCCATAGCCACAAGTCGTTGTTATGTCCACTCTGCCCCATGAAGCCATGACGACTTCACTGCACTGGCTCATAGCCATGCTACGATCACTCTGCCCCCATGGAGTAATAACTACCTCACTACACTGATCTGTAGCCTAACATTTGTCTCTCAGTGGTGAATCAAAGTTATGGACGTCTACAACTCCTTAGCACATGTCCCGCAACAAAGTCCAACTCATGAAGTTAACTCGTTGGTTCCCAACTAGATCCTGAGTACTACTTCCTATTTGGACTACCTTTGCATCTCAGGTTTTGTTTTCCTTCGGATCGGTTTGGCCCTTCACTTCACTTCGCTTCAGATCATACTCCTAGTTTGGTTCATGGTTCATGTCCATGGTCCAAGCTCCACGGTTCGGTTCGATCCTCCAGAAGTGGTTCGGCTCATGGTACCTGCTCCTATTTGTGGTTCTCACCTTTTGGTCGGTTCGGGTGTTCTGCTCACGGTGCCTTCTCGGAGCATCGGGTCGGTTCGTGGAGGAGGAAGTGGTTCGTGAGGGGTTCCTACTCTGGGTCGGATCAGAGTTGCATGGTGCTCCACGGTTCGGGTGAGCAGTTCGGGTCGGAGAGCTTCAGATGCAAATGGACTGATTCGTTCCTACAAGCTTCATGGCTCCACCAGCTACTTGTGAGGAAGGGATACTACACGAACGGTTCGGTTCGTGCTTCCTCCTACCGATCCGATCCGGTTCGGGTCCAATTCCTACAACTTTCCAACGACTGTTTTACGCCATATGACAACATTTTCGACCATTCTAACTTGGCTAATCCATCATAAATCATACCAAACAGTCATAGCAACATATAGCATCAACCATAAACACCAAAACAACAACATGATATGTTAAAATGGATCAAACATACCCAAAACCCATATTTTCCCCTTAATCTCCCTTAATCATGTTTAAGCATACAATTAGCAAAACTTATTCAAATTAGCCCTAATTTCTATCAGAGCCCTAAAATAATATTTTAGAATTTTTCAAATTTTTCCATATTTTTCTGAGTTATAATTTCGCTAATTAACACTAATCACCCCTAATTAGCCGTAATTAGTGAAAAACAATGCAAATTACTCACCTTAGCCACAAATAAAACTTAGATCTGAAACTACCTCTGATTTGGGTCGAATCTCTATGCAACATAGCAGCTCCAACTCTGATTTGGTGCTATTTCTCCTTGATTTGACGTAGATTAGCATAATCCTTGATTAGAAAGCGATATGGGATGAAATTAGAAGGTGGAGGCCATGGCTAGGGTTAGAGAAATGTTTTAGATAGCTGAGAAAATGAATAGATTGTTTCCTAACTGATTTTAGCCTCTCCATAACCCTAATCCCGAAATGGGTTAGGGGCCTAGCTGCTAATCACCATAATTAGGCCCGGTTAAGTTGTTTTTCACCTTCTAAACCTTGTTTCAGCCATATCTCCCAAACGGTGAGTCCGTTTGGCTACTGTGACCATCTACGGAAAGGTAAACCATCATCCGGATCTAATGGAAGTGGTTTCAGGTTAAAACTCCTTACCAATCAAAAGTTATGGCCGAAACAAGATCAGCTAAGGGCAAAACGTTCACTTAAAAATTAGAAAAATCTTGAACATGGGAAATAACCCCAATAGTTGTTCCCCAATGTTACACGACTATACGATCTTGTACGAAAAAGAAATAAATATTCTACGATCCTCTGATGCGTAGAATGTGGATCGTTACACTTCCATACAAAGCTTCAAATGGAGCCATTCCAATACTAGACTGATAACTATTATTATATGCAAATTCAACCAGATGCAAATGGTCATCCCATGAACCACCAAAATCCAATATATAGGCTCTCAAGAGATCCTCTAATACATGATTCACCCTCTCAGTTTGAATGTCAGTTTGAGGATGGTACGCGGTACTGAGATGTAATTCTGACCCTAAAGACTCCTGTAAGCTCTTCCAAAACCCATTAGTAAATAAGGGATCTCGGTCACTCACAATACCTCTGGGTACTCCATGAAATCTCACTTCCCACTTCATATACAGTTCTGCTAACTTAGCTGCAATTCTATTCGACTTGACCGGATAAACCTTGCACTTTTGGTTAGTCGATCTACAATCACACAAATACTATCATGGCCCGATCTAGTCCTTGGCAAACCGTAAATGAAATCCATTGAGACTTGTTCCCATTTCCATTTGGGAATTTCCAGCAATTGCAATAAACACTTGGCTTCTTTTGCTCAGCTTTAACTAGCCGGTAGTTTGTGCACTTGGATATAAACTTTCCAAGTCTCTCTTCATCCCTTTCCAGTAGTAGGTCTGCTTCATGTCTCGATACATTTTGTTACCACTGGATTTATAGTCGGTTTTGAGTGATGACATTCTCTAAGCACTTCATCTCTCAATCCATTAACATTGGGTACAACTAGTCTCCCATTCTTTTGGAGCCATCCTTCTCGATCAAGTTCATACATATTCATCTCCTCATTGTCTATACCCATCTCTACCTTGGAGATAATTTCTAATAGATTAGGATCGTCCCTCTGGCTGGAGCCGATCCGATCAATCAAAGTTTGTCCGATCATCAAACTTGCAAACATCTCTGGATCCAATTCGCACTTAGGTCTGAAATCATATCCTGTGATATACTCCAGTTGCTTCTATTCCAGAAACAAAGCCCCTAAAATGGCATGTCTCCTACTTAATGCATCAGTTACTGCATAGCCCTTACCGGGTGTATGCGATATTGAAATCATATGAAGCCAAGAATTCTAACCATCTTTGCTGACGAAGATTTAAATCCTTCTAAGAGAAAAGATACTTTAATGACTTGTGATCAATAAACAACTCGAATCCTTCTCCCAAGAGATAATGTCTTCACATGTTCAACGCGAACACGATCGCGGCTAATTCCAAATCATCGATAGGATATCTTTTCTCATACGGTTTCAGTTGTCGACTAGCATAAGCCACAACCCTACCTCCTTGCATCAGTACAACACCTAGTCTGGTACATTAGGCATCCGTGTATACCATCATCTCTTTGTTCCCCTTAGGAATAACTAACATTGGTGCACATGTGCATTCTCACACCTTTCGTCCCAGATGAAAGCTTGATTCTTCTTGGTCAACTGAGTTAACAGTGCTGCTATCTTGGAGAAGTCTTGGATAAACTTACGATAATATTCAGCTAACCCCAAGAAACTTCTCACGTTCATTGCATTCTTGGGCGTAGACCAATCTTGTATAGTAGCCACCTTCGCAGGGTCCACGGCAATACCATTCTCTGAAACAACATGGCCCAAGAGCCTCACTTCCCTCCTCCAGAAGTGACACTTAGAAAATTTCGCTCTCAATTGGTGTTTCTTCAACACCTCCATTGTTGTCCTCAAATGTTCCTTATGTTATTCCTTTGTCCTTAAGTAAACTAAGATATCGTCCACGAACACAAGAACAAACTTATTTAGTTGATCCCTGAATACCATATTCATAAGGTCCACAAAATATGCTGGTGCATTGGTCAACCCGAATGGCATGACCAACCACTCATAGAATCCAGACGGCGTCCAAAACGCTGTTTTAGGTATACTCTTAGCTACTACTTGGAGTTGATGAAATCCCGTCGCGAGACCCAACTGGGAGAACACTCTTGCTCCATTTAACTGATCAAACAAATCATCTATCCGTGCAAGAGGATATTTATTCTTCCTATTTACCTTGTTCAACTCGCGGTAGTCTACACATAAGTGAAGGGAACCGTCGGCCTTTGTGGAAAATACAACTGGTGCTCCCCACTTGGAAACACTCCTTCGAATAAATCCCTTCTTCAAAAGATTTCCCACTTGCACCTCGACCTCTCGCTGCTCCCTTGGCGCCATTCGATGAAGTGGCATCACTATAGATCCGGCATCTTTCACTAAATCAATCTGAAACACAATCTCCCGGTGTGGTGGAAGTCCGGTCACTTCCCCGAAGATGTCCGGATACTCACTAGCAATAGGCATATCTGACAACTCATCATGCCGGATGTCGAGGGAATTTAGAAAACTAGCCATCACCCCATCACTAGGTAGGCCACCAAACAATACCCTCCGCCCATCATCTGCTCTAATGGTCACCGAAGATCCCTCATAGTCTACCACCACCCTATACCTTTGGAGCCAATCGACTCCCACAATAACGCCAAACCCAGTAAAGCCCAAAACAAAGCAATCACAAGCAAACATACGTTCATGACTCGATAAGACCAAATTACGACAAATCATACTAAGGCTAGTCGAACCACCGATCGGGTTCGTTACAACTAAAGATCTATCGATAATCTCTTGTTCCAATCCCAATCTATCTACCAGGTCACTAGATATAAAGGAATGGGAAGCCTCGGTATTAAACAATACTCGAATAGGAACATCATAAATGTAAAGCATAACTTGAATGACAACACCCTTTCCTTTCTCCGCCGCAGTTGGGACATTCGACGAAGAAGGAACATCATTGGTAGCATATTCTTTCACAATCTGCTTCTCTTTAAGAGGTTGTGGACATTTATCCTTGTAATGTCCCACTTGGCCGCAACTGAAGCACTTCCTGCCCGCTAGCTTTGCTCGACAATACTTGGCATAGTGTCCCTTCTTTCCATAGCTATAGCACTCAACATCTTTCTTATCCCTCTTTTTCTGACCATCCTTAGTTTGGTTATGTTTTCTCTTGTTTTAGGAATTACTCTTGCCTCCACCGCTTGCCTACGCTTTTGGCTCTCTTATTGATGCAATAGCAACCTCGGTCTTTGGCTTAGGGTAAAGGCTCTCCGATATCAATGCCTTTCCCACTACATATTCGAAGGTCTCATGGATGTGGTTTGTAAGTCTCTCCCCCAAGTACTTATCTAGGCCAGTTATGAACTTCTCGTTCTTCTTCTCGATAGTATCGATAAGAGATAATCCATATTTCGATAAAGTATTGAACTCAGCAATATATTTCGAGACTGCCATACCATTCTGCTTAAGTTCCAAAAAATTCTTGAACAATTCTGATTTCTGAGCAGTTGGAATAAACTTATCACTGAAACGGGTCTTAAACTGATTCAAGTGACTTGATCTTCGGGAGTGGCCGCTTTAATAGCATTCAACCAATTCATTGTTCGTCCTTGAAGCTGAAAGGATGCTAGCGTTCTCTTCATTGCATCTTCGATGCCCAAATTCTCAAAGATGCACTCACAACTATCCATCCAATCTTGAACTTTCGTTGTTGATTCCGTTCCGTGGAACGACTTTCCACCAAGATTAATAAAATCCTTGCTGAGCTTGGTGAAATCGGCTCTAGGCGCCTGCGCTACCGCACCACTACCATTAGCAACATTAGGAACTGCTCCCTGAGCATCCCTAAGCATCTCTCGCATGAAGGTAGTAAACATTGTCCTTATATCAGCGACATTCCTATTATTTGCCCCTGAAACCGTACTCCTCATATTTCGGCTCATCGTCAAATCTGTAAAGAGAAAACGATTAACCATCTCTTTAGTGGTTCCCGTGCAGTGTTACTGCATCCTTAGATATACTAATAGTGTATATATATATAGATTTTGAAAACCAAAATATTATAATTACGCGCTCTCATATACGTATACTATCTCTCGCTGGTGTCTTCCCCAAGGTTAACTACGCAACCTAGGCTTTGATACCAAGTGTGACGACTGCCCCGGACCAGCCGACATTTCCCTCGAAATGTGTTGTGCCAATGTCCAACTAGCACAGGACGGTCATCAAAGAAAAAGGATTTGAAACTATAAATCACCAAAGAACCTGTAGTATATCTCACAGCGCATGGAATAAAATATAATAATAACATAAAACATGCGACACATGCATAAGCTGAAAACTAAACCAGCATAGTAGCGGAATCCAAAGTACAGCTTATGATCCAAACCATCATTATTACAACTTCAAAATACTATCTCAAAAGCAAAGTAGAAAAAGGTACACTACTAATGCCTAAAGTAGTGAACAACAACAGCACAGGGAGAATATATGTAAGTAGTACGTGGAAGCCTCCTGCTCGTCTCCGGATAGCTACTCGTGCATACCAACTAACCTGTCTCTAGTCTGCTCGTTTAGGAGCACACAAAGTAATAAAAAGAGACATAAAACTCTGGGACAGACAAAGGTCTGGTATGAGAGATAGCAGTAAAACAAAATGATAATAGGTATAAAGGATCACACCTGAACCTGGACCTACAACCAAAGAGTTAGCACAACAAGATGTACAGTACTCTAAGGTAACACTAACATAAAGTGTAAAATGGGAGTGTGCATGTCATGATGATAGCAAACATCAAACATAGCAATCAACCTCACATATCTCACTCAGTGCGTAAAGTGTATGATATCCTCCACTTTGATCACCAAATCCTTTGCTACGACCACCTTGCCTTTGGGGTCTTGATAACCCAATTGCGCTGGTCCATAGCCACTAATCCCTTTCTACGATCACCTTGCCCTTAGGAGTCCTAATGATCCCATTGCGCTGATCCATCGCCATGCTATGATCACTTGCCCTTGGTAGTCTTAATGATCCCACTACGCTAATCCATAGCCACTAATCCATCTCTCAGTGATGAACTAAAGCTATAGATAACGATAACCGCTTTGCACGCGTCCCGCAACAAAGCCCAACTCTTGGAGTCAACTCATTGGTCCTTATTTAGATCCTTAGTAATAACCTCCCATTTGGACTTCCTTTGCATCTCGGGTTTTGGTCTCCTCCTGATCGGTTTGGAAACATGCTTCTATTCGGTTCGGCCTTCTTCCCCTCATTCGGTTTGTGATCATCACCTCTATTCGGGTAGTGCCATCTTCACCTGGTCGGTTCGGTTCATGGAAGGTCCTCCGGATCATGACTGTTCGGTTCGTGGCTCCCTATTCAGCTTGTGGCATTCCAGTTCGGTCGTGAGCTTCGGTTCGGTGTTGGTACTCCGGTTCGTGGCCACCAGGCGGTTCAGGATCGTGCTTTGTGGCTCATGGGAAGGTGACCCTCCATGCTCTGGTTCATGGTTCGTGCATGCGAGTGGTTCGGGGATGGAAAGCTCGAGCAGGCGACTCGTGTACTTCGGGTCGGTTCGTGAGGGGGTGTCACGGTCGGGGTGAGGCGATCCGATCTGGTCCATTTCTTGCGCCTCTTGCAGCAGGCTATTTACGCCATACAACGACGTTTTCGACCATTCTAACTTTTCTATGCAATCACAAATCATACCAAGCAGTAGTAATAACATATAGGATTAACCATAAACACCAAAACAACAATTTAACAAGTTATTACGGATCAAACACACCCAAAACCGATGTTTTCCCCTTAATCATGCTTAACTTTATCTAGCAATAGGATTAGCAAACTTAATCCAAATTAACCCAAATTTCTACCAGCGGCATAAAATAATATTTAGGAATTTCTACATATTTTTCCTGATTTTTATAATGTATAATTTCGCTAATTATCACTAATCACCCTAATTAGCCGTAATTAGTGTAAAAACATGCAAATCACTCACCTTAGCCACAAATAATATCTCAGATCTGAAAATATCTCTGATTTGTTACGGATCCCAATGTATTCCAGCAGCTCTATCTCAATTTCTATGCTAATCCGCCTTAATTTAATGTAGATTACGCTAATATGTGATTAGAAAATGACTTGGGATGGATTTAGAGGATGAAGGTCATCGCTAGGGTACAAGAGAGGTAACTGGCGGCTGGAAAAATGAATAAAACTGATTTCCCAAATCCTATCAGCCTTCCCATAACACTAGTTCCGAAATGGGTTATGGGCTTAGTGGCTAACTACCGATTTGGCCCGGTTAAGCTATTTTTCATCTTCCAAACCTTATTTTAGCCATATCTCCCAAGCGGTAAGTCCGTTTGATTAATGTGACCACTCTATGGAAAGATAAACCACCACTTGAATCCAATGGAAGTGGTTTCAGGTTAAAACTCCTAACCAATCAAAAGTTAAAGACGAAACAAGATTCTCCAGGGGCAAAACAGTCATTTAAAATTCGGAAAAAATTATGAACATGGGAAATGACCCCAGTAGTCGTTCCCCAAAGTTACACGACCATAATACTTTATACGAAAATAAAATAAATATTCTAAGATCCTCCGATATGTAGAATGCGGGTCGTTACAACACCTTCATTCAATACCCAAAATTTAGAGTCCCTAACCTCCTTAAACATTCACTGTCAAACCCCAAAATATCACAAAGTTCATTACTCGAAAATACAAACTCTACCTAGTTACAACAAAACAGTTTTGACCAAACTAACACTAAAGCGCCCCTCTCCTCCATCTGCAGTCTCAACACAAACAAGTCTCCACTGCCAAACTGACCCAAAAATTCTTACTATGCATCAAAAAAAGATATCAAACTTCCCCATCAACTTGAAAACACAGCACCGTCCCAGATCCACATCCTACATTCGAACTCCACCCAATTGCAAACACCAGCGACAACCTCGTTCACATCACCCTTTTGATTTGCAAATGCTTCCACTACCATCGAGCTTCAGATTATCGATTTTAAAAATCACGACTTCCAATTCCAGGAATCTTCAATCATTGAGTCGAGCTTTAGGGAATACTGTTGTTCAAATCGTGATGCTCCATCCCTTCATTCACACCACATCGACCAACGTTGAACCCTCCACACCCTCGACAAAACCTAACCCCTTTAATCGTGAGCGTCCCTGGCCAACATCAAGCTTCGGGGATCGATTGGTTTCAATAGTTACTTTTTTATTTCCTTCTTAATGGTGGATCGGTTTGCTTTCGAATGTCTGGGGCAAAGGCAAAAGAAAGATGTAATTTGGCTTGAATATTACTTATTTGGGAATGGTAAAAATAACAGGGCGATGTTTGTTTTATGGGATCAAAGGGGGACAAATATTATGGCTCGAGGGAGAACGTAAGGCTGTGTAGGGAGAAAAACAGCCGACCATTAAATTCTTATTTCTGAGATATTGAAGACATAAGACAAAATTTTGAGCTTGAGGAATAGCTACGCGATATTTAGTGATTAGGGTGGCTGAGATTAATGTGTATTTATTTATTTATTCTTTATTTTATTTTATTTTGTTTTAGAAATGATGTGCATCGATTAAAATATCTTGTGTTACCGAACTCTGATTTAAATGTAGTGACTAACCTCTCTAGAGTTATAGCGTTATTCTAGACGCATCGGGATAAGTTTCGAAGTCTCATCCGATCGTCAGGAAAAGATATCAATTTAAACTGATTATATAAATTAAATTCAATTGATTAAATTATAAATCAAATTCAAACAATTAAATTTATCGATAATAAATAATTATTATCGTTTTAATCCAATTGAAATTTATATAAATCTATGGAATTGTTTTGATTTAATTTTAACTGTGAATTCAATTATTATTGTTTCGTATTACGATAATTCAATATCTTTGAATTTAAATCGTATATCGATTTAATAAATCAATAAATTCTATATTAAAATTAAATTATATTTCCGATTCAATATTTAAAATAAAATTTAAATATTAGATGGCTAAAAATCTGGGACTTTACATTCCTTCCCCCTTAAAATAATTTCATCCCTGAAATTACTAAGGTAGAAAAAATGCTACAAACCCATTAATTGTACTAAAGTCCACTTTGTTATAACTTAGTATATCCTATTCTATTCATTCACATGCATTTAAACTCATTCAAATTTTGATGCTAATCAATTTATTTATTTCGTTCACAATACAAGAAGAATTTTCTACTCATCTTTGTTATTATTTAGTTAACAACATAACCATTTACTCATCTTTGTTATTATTTAGTTAACAACGTAATGCAAATCAATTTAACTATTTTAATATATTTAACTTGCACATGTTAAGTTTTAAATTCCAGAATTCAAATACCCTTTATCTATTTCAAATTCTTTTCTAATCATATAAATATATAGAAATTATAAAATATATACATAGATATATTTATATTCATAACAAATTTAAAACGTTTAAATTTTTCAAAACAGCATGCTTTTCTTAAATAATTTCCTTTGAAAATCTCACTATGGTAGCAATAAGTCACTCAGAAACTCGAAAGTGAACACTGATGATGCTACAGTCATCATCAGAATTATTTTCCAGTGTCCAAAGTGTATTCATTGCTTTATCATTTTCAAAATCCATTTAAAATTATTTTTATTCAAAAATCCTTCCAAAACAGTGCCATATTGTTTTAACATACTTTGGAAAAATATTTTCCAGCTTTTCTGGGATTCAAATTCCAGTTCTGGTTTAAATTCAATTCCATTTCATTTGTGTTTAAGTTCTATTTGGTTATAACCATTTTAGTTTATAATCTTATTTTGATTATAATAATACACCCAACACATCCATGTATTATAATAATCTCAGAAAATTATTCACTTTTATATCCAAAATATAATTTTGGGTAAAATTATTGCATTTACCCACTTTTAAAACAATACTGTGTTGAATTACTCTATTCAAGTTTTTATAAATATGATTCGATACAACTGATCATAATGTACCAATTGGAGTTCATAAACCACTTGACAAACTTATCAACACAATTTAAAACAATTTTTATATCAACTTACAAATACTGTTTTATATCAACTTACAAATATGCTCCCTTATATATATACACTGCACTCATTCTAGGTTACTACTGACCCTATCTATAATGAGTAAACCCCACCAAAGCCTAGGTGTTCGCTCAACCTAAGCTCTGATACCAACTGTTACAACCCGCAAATCCGCACTATCTGAGATGGCTAATACAACATACGTCTAAGTCAAGTAATACAGAAATACGAGACATTAGGGTTAAAGAAAATAGAAAAGATAGAAGAAGAACAGAAATAACAACACAGAACCTCATAGCAGAACGAATAAAACATATTATATGACATAACCTTTGAAATACAAAATTTTGTATCATATATACATACCATCATCAGAGTATAATACAACATTTGATACAACGGAAAATAACTCTTAAGTATTTAACGGTGAAGCCTCCTGCTTCAAAATCCTCCAAGTGTATCTATAAAATCCTAAAACACTTGACTGCCCATACAAATTTGGGCACCTAAGAGTTTAGGGGGAAACAAACAAAATAAACTCTAGGTCAGTAATGGGAACGGTGTGTGTAAACACCAACCATATTGTTTAACTTTGAAAATCCTTTTGAAAGAAAATGATAATAGTAAGACCAGCCCACACATAAACATGGACGGTTTTGACCTTACTACAACCCAAAACATTTTTGATATCAAAATCCAGTGATATTATAATAATGTCTAATCAAATAAATAACTAGATAATAGAACCTTGCATCTCATGCTCTACATATATAGTATAAAAACAAAAATTGCACGACGCTTATTGGAGATTGGATTCCAACTATGACAAGGTATGGAACCATCTCCTGATCAGTGTACTCTAGAGGGGATACATTGGGTTCAGCAAGAACATCTTGTAACCCGGACACACATGACCGCCCACTCATTTAGCTTGAGTGTAGCGAATATATTGTCAACCACGGTTGTCGACTATCCAACCGTAATCCGTAAGATAGAAAATCGAAAGAAGAACAAATAATTGAATTTTCTCTAGACCGGTGAAAAATATATCCTACTTGGGTATGACCCAACTAGCCATGCTGCTTTCCCGATTTTGTCATTTCCCGATTGTAAGGCTTGAGGCTATGTATATCTTTTTAGAACATCTAGCCACCATACACTTTGAATGTCACATCGTCAAACCCGTCAAATCACTAGTTGATCTTCTCAAAAATATTACAGGTACAAAAGCTAAGAGAAACGAATTTCTCCACCACCAGACGTAATATCTTGAAAAGATCATCTTATGTGATCCGTTAGGAAACTCTGTCAAATATTCGTCCATACAAGTTGCCCTGGGTTTGGACAAAAAGAACAGCCCTTGCATTTCACTTCATCTTCCATTTCTTCGGCATAATTTAATTCACAACGCCTATGCCTGTATGGAGTGGTCTTCGGATAATAAATCCAACTGGTCTCTCCGTATTGACAACGATGGTCCAAAAATCTTTGATAGTAGGTTATTTAACTATCAAAGGAAAATAAAACATCCATTCTAATTTCTAACATCAAACAAACATTGTCCCTTCCTAATATTTCGTTTATATGTTTATTTCCTTATCGAATTGTATATATATCGATATATTGATTTCTAGTTAGAAAATTTCTCAAAAATATTCTAACTCCTTAAATTTTTGAAAAAATTCGCTAGCTCCTCCTTTGTATGGGTCAATAGCTCAAACCCTAACTCACCTCTCTAAGCCCCTTCCATTCAAAAAGAAAATCAAAAAGCCAAGTGGCTTGCCCGATAGGCTCATAAAATCTCATATGGAAATTTAAACATGTACCTTTTTGTCGGGCACCAAAAATATAATCTTCATTCTCTTCATATTCTACATCCCATACCTGTTTAACATATATATGCTTGTTTCCAATTTATTTCAATCAATTCAACCCTTTTTACCAAAATTTGCTAACCATTACCTTAATTAGCTCGGTTTGCCAAATGCTCTTTTAATTTGAATATATCACATCCAAATATGTTTTTATTCACTTATACTCAATTCAAACCCAATCTCCTTGCTCGTTCCCAATTTCTAATCCAAGTTTTATATTCGAATTTCCAATCACGACTAACAAACTCATAACATTTAAACTAAGTTAAATTCGAATTAAAACTCTATTAACTAATCCCTTTTGAAATTAGTTAACCTCATTCGATAAATAAAAGTCTAATTTTTGCTCCAAAAATCACTTCATATATTCTACTTGAGTTCATATTTAATTTATTACTCAAATCTAGATTTCACTATTGGAAATCCTGATTTTTATTCACTTGAATCCTTTTATTTCATTTTATAACAAGTTATGGTTTAAAATGATTATGGCGCTGTTTTTGTGAAAATTTGATTTTGACATAACTCAAAATCTATAAAACGAAATCCAGATTTTTTTTTCTTCCATTAGAAAACTATCATTTAATAAGTTCCAACATTTTTATTTCATTGAATTTCGACTTATATTGAGTTCTATATTTTCAATTGAAGTTCGGGACGCCAAGTCATGTACTACCGCGCTGCGGCAAGTTCGTTTTAATTAAATTAAATAAAAACGTTTAAAACTTTGTTTATAATTAATTCCAACTCCATTCTCAATATTTAAATATAAATTAATCAGTTTTCAAAATTTGACTTAAAAATCATGATTATTCAGAATCGTCCATTATTATGAAATTCACAAATCAGCTATAACTTATATGTACAACTCAATTACAATATTAAATTCCTATTTCCTATATTAATAAATTATCTATAAAAATTCAATATAATCGAATTTCATATTTTAAATTTTTTATGGGAATAATTAATTAATTCAACATCCTTTACCATTACAAACTAATATCCTCTCTTGATAATAGTGAAGTCGTTCAAGTTGGGGTATTTTATTTAGCTCTCAGACCTTGACCGATAGCGTTCTTATCTTTAGATAGATAAATGCTTGTAATACAAAAAATCCGATTTAAAACTCACCTTTTTTCATTTCTATGCTAATATAAATTTAACTAATTTTATAGATCTAGCTTTAAATTTCAGATTATCCAACATCGTCTAATACTTCGTTCAAAATTTATAATATAGTTATAAATTCATTTTCAACTCGGTCCTTTATATTAATTTCCAATTTCTTTGGAACTAAATTATTTTATAAAATTCAAAAAAATCGAATTCTAAGTTTAAAATCTTTGGATTTATTCTAATACATATATTTTGAGTTTAAGAATAAAATCTAACGTTCCCTTTTTGAAATGATTTTTAATTTCTCTTTTTAAATTCATACTTGGATTAAACTTTGAAATTATCCAATAATAGTTATTATTCTTTATTTATAAATATCCTTTATTAATTTCATTTCTTGTTTTAAATATTAAACAAGTTTCTATTTCAAATTTCATTTGAAATCCAATTTCCATTTCGAAAAATAAAATTTTCCCTTTTTAAATTCATACTTGAATTTAAAATTAAATATTATCAAATGATAGTTGTTCTTTCCATTATAAACACCATTTATAATTCAACACTTGTTTTATTATTAAAATAAGTTAATAATTTTATAGCCTATTGGAGATTCAAATTTTATTTCAAAAAATTTGAATTTAAAATTAAATAAAATTTTCCTTTTTTAAATTCATACTTGAATTTAAAATTAAATATTATCAAATGATAGCTGTTCTTTCCATTATAAACACCATTTATAATTCAACACTTGTTTTATTATTAAAATAAGTTAATAATTTTATAGCCTATTTGAGATTCAAATTTTATTTCAAAAAAGAAAATTCCTTTTCAAATATGAAAATCCCTTTTTATGATATTTTTAAATATCAACCCCTAGGGCCAGTGATATTCAAACATTCAAATACACAAACATCAATTCAATTCAACATATCCCACATATATAAATATATAAACAACGATAAATAAATTTTCAGTAATCCAGTTGGATTCCTCCAACCTGTTTTCCCTGCATCCACAGATGTTAGACTACATAAATAATACCAACCCTACTTCAAGGCAGGATATCTCGGTATAGAAGGTCATCCACTCATATATCGTGGGGGCGATAAGGTCATCCGCTAATGATACTGCAGGCATCTGCTACTGGTACTGCGGGAAATCTCCAATATATAATAATAGCTACAACCACCAAGCCTAATATAACTAATATATATATAATAACTACAACTGATAAACAATCTATAAATGAAACCAAACAGCCAACAATTTATTTTTATGATAAAAAATTTTATGTGAGATTTACTAACCTCAATTCCATTTGCTGCATATCCATTTAAATGTCCAAATTGTTGCGTCTACTCAAATGGCCTCAACTGAATATAACTTGTACCTATGATTATTTATTTTTAATTAACGATTAACTATTATTCAATTTAGGTTAAATACTACATTAAATAAATAAGTTATTCTTCGTGTTTTAGATTTAGAAAAACGTTTACCTTATTGCCTCGACCGACCACGAAACCACATTAATAATCATCGATCCAACTCCACCGTAAATCAACCCCAAAACAACTTATTCCATTTTGATGTTTCTTTGAACAACTTATACACAGTCCACCATTTCCATTTCCAGTTGAATAAACGTTGCTTCAGCAATGTATAAACCCATTAACTTCATTTCCCAAACCATCCTCCACGAAACGATCATCATGCCTCCATTCAATACCCAAAAATTAGAGTCCCTAACCTCCTTAAACATTCACTGTCAAACCCCAAAATATCACACAGTTCATTACTTGAAAATACAAACTCCACCTAGTTGAAACAAAACAGTTTTGACCAAACTAACACTGCAGCGCCGCTCTCCTCTATCTGCTGTCTCAACACAAATAAGTCTCCACTGCCAAACTGACCCAAAAATTCTTACTATGCATAAAAAAAGATATCAAACTTCCCCATCAACTTGAACACACAGCACTATCCCAGATCCACATCCTACGTTCGAACTCCACCCAACTGCAAACACCAGCGACATCCTCGTTCACATCACCCTTTTGATTTGCAAATGCTTCCACTACCATCGAGCTTCAGGGTCTCAGTTTTAAAAATCGCGACTTCCAATTCCAGGCATCTTCAATCATTGAGTCGAGCTTTAGGGAATACCGCTGTTCAAATCGTGATGCTCCATCCCTTCATTTGCACCACATCAACCAACGTTGAACCCTCCACACCCTCGGCAAAACCTAACCCCTTTAATCGTGAGCGTCCCTGGCCAACATCAAGCTTCGGGGATCGATTTGTTTCAATGATTACTTTTTTATTTCCTTCTTAATGGTGGATCAGTTTGCTTTCGAATGTCTGGGGAAAAGGCAAAAGAAAGATGTAATTTGGCTTGAATATTACTTATTTGGGAATAGGAAAAATAACAGGGCGATGTTTGCTTTATAGGATCAAAGGGGGACAAATATTACAGCTCAAGGGAGACATAAGGCTGCGTAGGGAGAAAAGCAGTCGGCCACTAAATTCTTGTTTCTGAGATATTGAAGACTGGAGACAAATTTTTGAGCTCGAGGAATAGCTATGCAATTTTTAGTGATTAGGGTGGTTGAGATTTAATGTGTATTTATTTGTTTATTCTTTATTTTATTTTAGAAATGATGTGGATCGATTAAAATATCTTGTGTTACCGAACTCTTAGTTAAATGTAGTGACTATCCTCTCTAGGGTTATAGCGCTATTCTGGACACACCGGGACAGGTTTCGAAGTCTCATTCGATCGTCAGGAAAAGATATCAATTTAAAGTAATTATTTAAATTAAATTCAATTGGTTAAAATATAAATCAATTACAAATAATTAAGTTTATCGATAATAAATAATTATTATAGTTTTAATCCAATTGAAATTTATATAAATCTATGGAATTGCTTTGATTCAATTTTAACTGTGAATTCAATTATGGAGTCGCTTCATTTAGTTGATCAGTAAAGATTCTAGTTCGGGTAATTAGAAATTTAAACATTGTTGGAAATCCATGTTGCCATCAACAAGTCTTATTGAAATGGTCACGATTGATCACTCAACATGACTCATAGATCTTTCCAACCTTCAATAATGTTTGTCTCAACTCAAAGCACGTCATGTTACCACAAGACATCCTTTAGAAGGCAAGTGTTAACCCGCCTTTTGGTCGGCCCTAAAAGCAACTCAAGCCCACATGACTTGGCTCATTGTGTGGATCAATAGACCAGAAGCATTATCGAAACATTCAGAGCCCGAGCTCAGAAGGAGTTACACAAGAGTAAGTTTTTCCGGCTCAACCAAACTACACAACGACCAACCAACACTTCGAGATTGGCATTGAGCCTCATTATGAACTCGTACCCTGACCTCACAACTCCTTAAAAGTTTCCCGTGGTTGGCGCTACTTTAATTTCGTATCCCTCAGGATATGTAAGTCAATTTCGTATCCTATAGGATACGAAACTGTATTCTGTATCCCACAGGATACATACCCAATTTATTACCCCTTAGGATGCGAAACCAAGTTATGTATCCCTCAGGATTTGAAATCGTGCCTCTCTACCAAATCCCCAGGATACGAATTCACATCCTTTTCCCTTAGCCATATTACAAAGTAACACCTTTCCTTAATTTCGTATATACTTTGGTAGCTCCCCCATTTCGTCTTCCTCATCTCGCATCCCTTCTTTTCACCTCCATCATGTTTGTATTTGTTACCCACTTCATATCACTCCTAGGAAAGATTGGTATCTCTCTTTTTGTATCCAGGGATACAAAAATGTGATATGAGAGTCCTAAAACCAGGATACGAAGTGTGACTGGATGCAAAAGTTATAATACGAAAAGCACGATACGGAAACTGTCTTACTAGTAAAGCAAGATAAGCTAACACTTTGGAGTTGTATCCCAGGAGGGATATAAAATGTGGTGGTGGGTCCCCACTTTGGAGTTGTATCTCAGGAGGGATATAAAATGTGGTGGTGGGTCCCCTAGCCTTATCTACTCCACCTACTTCGCCTACATACCTTGTCCTACAAATACCCTAGGTTTTGCAACATGAAAGGGGTTGGCTCCTTGATCTCATGGTAACCTACCTCGCCTACCTAACTTGTCCTATAAATACCCCAGGTTTTGCAACATGAAAGGGGTTGGCTCCTTGCTCTCATGGCTTCCTAAAAGGGAGATTATTTTCCTACAACCTCCGAAGCACCTTTCATCACTCTAGGAAGAAGAAGAAACATCTTCTTGGACATTTGGACTACCTTAGCAATTCGAGAAGAAGGGAAAAAACCCACCATTGGAGCTCCTTACAGTTCGGGATTGCTGAAAGGATCATTAAGGCAAAACAAACACTAGAGGGGGTGAATAGTGTTTTTCAGAATTTAAACAAAATCTAAAACTTATGTGATAAACTATATGAGTCAAACACCACAGAAACAATCACAGATACAGAATCAAACACAAACACAAATTAAACAGAAATAAAAATGCAGAAGAGGAAAGAACACACTGGATTTTATACTGGTTCGGATTGCTCCTACGTCCAGTCCCGCATAACATTGTATTGCGTAGAGTTTTATTACTATATCAATATCCAATTACACCCCTTGATTTCACGGCTACAAGGTTAACACCACTCCCATTCCTTGATTTCACGAAAATAAGGAAAACACCGATTCCATTCCTAATTGATTTCACGGCTACAGGGAAAACACCTATTCCTAAATACTTCCCAAACAATTACAATAGCCCTATAACTCTTTAATAGCACTTGATTTAGAGACTAATGAGTAGAGGGTGTAGAGAGAAGAAAATTAGCGAAAACAGAATTTCGGCAAAGCATAGGCGTAGGAATCATAAAAATGATAAGAAATAGTGGTACAATGAAAGAGATTGAAAGTAGAGAAGAAGGAGTGATTAAAAGTTCGAAATCAATCCCTTTTTATGGTGTGTGAAAGGTTGTAACGCTCTAGAACCGTCACAAATAGTGAAAAGACACTTCCTTTCAAATTTGAAAAAATGACAATCATATGTCGACATAGTGTTTTCTATATGTCGACATATACTTAGTACAAAATTAATTTTTGAGCATTTTTCAAGTGTTTTGATATAAATATAATTCTAGAAATTATTGAATTAAAGTATAGTGTTATAAATTAATATTGTAAACTAGGAAATCATACGAAAACATAAATGTAAACTACATAAACATATTTATAAAATTATAAAGTTTAAAACAATATAAATATAAAGTATAAATATATAAAACTTATGAAACTTGGGTTTGAAAAAAAGGAAAGTAAGAAATAAAAATAGTAAAGATAGAAAATAAAATAGAGAGGATGAAAGATAGAATTTGAAATTTGAAAACAGAATTTGAAAAACAGAATTTGAATTTGAACCTGGGGTGTTATTTAGAGTCTTACATAGTCTAGAGTCTATAACTATATTAGTCTTGAAATCTTGAATACTCATGAGTCTTGAAATATCTCTAAATTCTGAATCTCTAATATCTTTAAACTGTACAATCTTCAATAATACTTCCTGTATATAAATCCTGCATATGTGTGTATATATATATATATATATTCAAGATAAAAGTGTTAATATATATTTTATAATCATTTAACATTGAAATAAGGTTGTGTCACTAAAACTCCATTCTCCAACAATCTTGTAACGACCCAGATTTCTAGTAAATTAATTTTAGATATTTAATATTGTTTTAAATATTTAGTTGATAATATAAATGAATTATTTATATTAAGTTATCAATTCTTAATAATCAATTTCGATTTAATATCGAAATACGATTTAATTTAGAATAAATCGAATTATCGTAATACGAAGTAAATTAAATTCAAATTTAAAACTGAATTAAAGTCAGTTCAAATAATCAATACGAAATTCTGTTTGAATAAGAATAATAATATTTATTTTCGAAGATTAAATTGTTTTTAATTTAATTTATTGATTTAAATTAATATCGTCTCAAGATAATCAAATTGGACTTCGTAACCTATCCCTGTGTGTTCAGAATAGTGGTGTAACCCTAGGAATGTAAGTTGTTGGGTTCAGAAAGGAGTCCGAGATAGTGGAGTATTTTAATTAAAAGATACCAGTCCAAAACGAATTAAAATAAATAAAATATCATAGCTTTATTGTGGATAGAAATGAATCAACAAGTCGAAAATCAAAAAGGGGAGACTGGTACACGTTTTCCTTTCTTCACCACAAATTGAAAAGGCTCGTGGCCTTATTTCCATCCGCAAAGAAAAAGGGATCGTTCCCTTTAAATCCTTCAACCAAAATTCCTTAATGTTGATGTCTAAAATCATCCATTAATCGCGCCTACTCTCTTCTATTTTTCTCTTCTGCGAATGAAATCGATTTCCCCTAAATATCCTAAACAATTAGAAATCGAATACTCCTCATTTCTAAAAAAAAAAATTCAAAATCGAGTTCTTGCCTCAATCGGAAGCAAAACACAATCGATAATCTGGTATCGACCGAAGTAAGGTACGCCTGAGTTCAGGAATCTCAACAATTCGAGCATCGATTACGGCTCACGATTTGGGGTGTTGTCGTGTGGTTTAGATCGCGACGGAGGAGCAGTCAGCCTCAATTGGAGGGGCGCGTTTCTATATTAGGGTTTCGATCATCAGTAGAAGGTGCGTTTCGGGAGGGTTACAGAGGGCGTTGCGATATTTGGAGAAGCGCGAGCTTCAGGTGGATCTCGATATTTGATGCATGAACATCAAGGATTACTGGAAACACGTGAAGGCGGTTGGGGTTCAAAGGGACTATGCTAAATGGGTGCAAGAGAGTCACAAATTCTCTTATGGGAATTTTGGGGCATACGACAGTGGAATTCTTGACTATGTCCTAGGGTGTTCAAGTGCGATGGGAAAGCCGTAGTTGGTCTGTGGTTTGGAGAATGAGCAGTTGTCTCGAAGTTGTGTATTTTCATGATGATAAGCATGGTGAAAGTATGAGTTGTGTGGTGAAGACAGACGATGAGTTTATGAAGGAATTAGCCAAATAAGAAGGGGAGGGATGCTGTTGAAATTTGGGTGTATCAGCAAACTATGGAGAAATGAGTGGTAAAAGGCAATGCTTAAGAACATCGCTACTTTACTATAGCTGTGTATTGACAACGCAATGATGAGGAAGGCAACGAGTTCGAAGTGCTGTTAGGGAATGCAATAGTGAAATGAGTGTTTGCAAGGAATTATTTGGTAGGTCGACAAGATGGAAGTCACTCCTGTAAAGGGTTGTTGTAGAAGGCGATTTTCGAGGGACTGGGGAGAAAAATCTGCAATGATAGTTTTAACAGTGAAGAAATGGATTAAGCTAAATAAATTATTTAGTTAATAATTTGTTTATTTATTTAGTATAGTAGTTAATTAAATGTAATAACCGTTTAATCGGTAAATTAAAATAATTAATCATAGGTGCTACCTTGCGAGATAAATTCATTAGAGACGATTCATAGTCACTACAATGTTGAATTAAACAGGATATTCAGTAATGAGAGAAAAAACCATGGTGAGTAAATCTCACTCACCATTTAGTCAGAATTATTTTTAGTTGTTAAAACTAATTGATTGTTGTTGTTGGATGCATTTAAAATTGTTATGGCTGTTATAAAAATATATATTAGTTATTTAGGCTTAGTATATATACTGGTATGGTGGTTGGATGATTCCCGCAGTCTTATTAGCGGATGCTCGTGGTACCATTAGCGGATAATTTCCCTATGCGCCCCACAAATATATATTAGTGGATGACCTTCTATACCGCGATATCCTGCCTCGAAGCAGGATGGTATTATTTATGTGCTAACGTCTGTGGATGCAGGAAAACAGGTTGGAGGGATCCAACTGGATCCCTCAAAAATATATTATCTGTTTATTTATTTGTTTGCATATATACTGTCATATATGATATGTTAGAAAACCTGAAACAAATAATTGGTTGTTTGGTGTTTAAATATCACTGGGCCTAAGTGTTAATTTATAAAAATATCCTGAAAGGGATATTTGAGATTTAAAAGGGAAATTCTATTTTTCTAAAATAGAATTGGAATTTTTAATAGATTTCGAAATAGACTTGTTTAAATAAAACAAGGAAATTTATAAAACGGTGTTTATAAATATAATGAGTAAATTATCAAGAGATAAATTTGAATATTTAAATTCAAAATATGAATTTAAAAAGAGAATTCAAATAGAATTGAATATGGAATTTGAGTATAGAATTCAAATAGAATTAAATATGGAATTTGATTATAGAATTCAAATAGAACTGAAAAATGGAATTTGAATACAAAATTCAAATAGAATTGAAAATGGAATTTGAATATGGGAAATTCAAATAGAATTGAATTGGAATTTGAATATAGAAGCAAATAAGGAAAGTAGCTTAAAAATAGAATTAGATTTGGTTCATGAGTAGATTAAAATATATTTGAACATGACAAGTTCAAAGTGAAATTAAAAGAGTTAATTAGCAAACTGATTAACGAATTAAGTTAAAACGATTTATTTAAGTTGACTTTGAATAAGTAAATTTGACTTGTGACTTCATATTCGAATCGAATATGAAACCTGAGTTGGAAAATGGAATTTAATTAGTTTATGAGTAAGTTGAAATATATTTGAAACATGTTATATTCAAATATACAAGTGAAATAGACGAAGAGTTAATTAACGAATTAATTAACGAGTTGAGTTAAAACAAGTGTATTAAGTTGAAATGAATTAATAATGCATGGGTATACATGAGACAGGTATGGAATGAAGTGTTAGAAGAGATATAAATATAATGCTCAACAAAAAGGTACGTATTTAAATTGAATATGAGATTTTATGCGCCGTATCGGCAAGCCGCTTGGCTTTTCCTTTTTTCTTTTTGATTGGAGAGGGCCTGTGTGGCAAGGTTTGAATTTTTTCGGTAACCCCGTACAAAGGAGGTTATGGCGATTTTTTCCGGAAATATAAGGAGTTAGAATATTTTTAAGAAGATTTGAAAAACTAGAAATCGATATAACGATATATATATATACAATTCGATAATGAAACGAACTTAAAATAGAATATTATAAACAAAAAGGAATTTTATAAATAAAATCCTGGGAGATATACGTTTTAAAGTGAACGATGATTTAAAAGCAAATGATTTGCAGATTTAAAATGATCGTGTTGATAAGAAGTTAATCAAATGGAGTTAAAGAAATAGAGTTAAACAGAAGTATAAACTGACTGGAAATTAGTTGAGTTGAACGACTTTTTGAGTATCGATCGGATGTTGGTTTCGGCCTTCGGGGTTTATACTTAAGAAGTTGTTCTCTCACTAGTCTACAGTTAGAGTCTGATAGATGTAGAAGAATAGTGATATGTAAATATGCAATGGGAATAATTTCCAGAGTTAATAACATATATTTTCTTAATATAGAAAATAAGGAAATATGAAATATATATATATATATATATATATATATATATGTTTGATGATGTGATCGATAATTCCATTTGGAAATAAGATAATTGTGTGTACATGGACATTTTTTTCATTTGATGGTTAAATTACCGACTATCAAAGTTTGACCATTTTTACGTTGTTAATATGGAGAGACTGGTTGTATTCTTATCCGAAAAACCACTTCGTATTGGCATAAGAGTTGCGAATCATATATGCCCAAGGAAAATTGAAGATGGAGAAAAGTGCAAGGGTTGTTGTATAAATCCTAGGTAGAGATTGCCTAGGATGGATGTACGGAATAGTGCCTTCGGTTTCGTTCAGTACCAGAACGAACGCATATGGATGAATGTCTGACAGAATATTTCCAATGATAGCATATGTTGGACTGTACAAATATATATGGTGGCAACGGATTTATTCCCTTAGCATATTATCCAAAATATTTATGCAGATCAATTAGTGATTAACAGATCTGATAATGTGGCATTCAAAGTGATCGTGTTACCAATGAATGGAAAGTAATTGTAGCCTCAGGCCTCAACAACCGAGAAATGACAAAAATCGGGCAGGCAACATGGCTATGTGGCTAGCTCCCATTAGGGGGTATCATCACCTATCTAGAGATTCATTTGATTCCTTATTCTATTCAATGCTGTCCCATTTGGGAAACGGTTGCTGATCCCAACCGTTGGTGATATACATTCGATACACTCAAGCGAAATGAGTGGCCGGTCATGTGTGGCTGAGTTGCAATATGTTCTTATTGAACTCGGTGTATTCTCCTCTAGAGATACACCAACGGCAGAGGTTCCATACCTTGTCATAGTTGGAAATTCATTACCCAATAAGTGCTTGTGGTTTTGATTATATATTATATATGTGGAACGTGAGATGAAAGCATTCCACTAGATTGTTATTTATTTGGTTTAGACACTATCATAATATCAAAAGAGTTTTGAGATAAAGATTATCGTCCCTTTCAAAGGATTTTTGAAAGTTAAATCAAGTGTTTGGATTTTCATAAAGGAAAAACCCGTTCCGTGTTATACGGCATGGTCTTATGAGATATCATTTAGTTTCTTAAACTGTTTTAAATTGTTTACTCATACCAGTCCCATGTCTGACCCAGAGTTTATTTTTTTTATTTTACCTAAACTCTTGGGTGCCTAAATTTGTACAGGCAGTCAAATATTTTAGGATTTTATAGATTTATCTGAAGGAGCTTGGAGCAGGTGGCTTCAGTGTTAGTTATATGGAGTTTTGTTCCTCTGTGTTGTAAGTGTTGTACTCTGATAATGATGTTTGTGTATACAGTTCAAATTTTTTTATTCCAAAAGCTGTTATATATTATATTTTATTCCGCTATGATGTGAGATTCTGTGTTGTGTTTTTGTTCTTCTTCTTCTATTCTAAGTTTCTTTCTTTCTATTCCTCGTCCTCTAACTTCTTTCTACTAATGATTCGTATTTCTGTGTCATTTGGGTTGGACGTGTGGTGTTATTAGTCAACTCAGATAGTACAGATTTGCAGGCCGTTACAGTTGGTATCAGAGCTTAGGTTGAGCGAATATCTAGGCTTTGGGATAGTGCTCATTAAAGATAGGGTCAGTAGTACCATAGAATGAGTTGAGTGTATATATACGAGAGAGCGTATTTGTTAATTGATATAAAATTTGATTTATATTATTTTGGCTAGTCTATTGAGTGGATTATAAATTTTGGTCGAATCGTGGGATGCCACGAAGTCAATAGGAATTTATAAACACTTGAACAGAGAATTAAACACGATATTGTTTTAAATGGGTAGATGAAATAATTTTATCCATAATTCTATTTTGAAGAAAAGGAATAATTCTCTGAAATTATTTTCATATATGGATGCATTGGATGTTAGTATTATAATCAAATGGGATGATAAAATTGAAATGGTTATATATAACCAATTAGAACTTGTATATGAATGAAATATATACAAGTGAAACAAATTAAAATTTGATTCAGAACTAGAATTTGGAATTTAATCCTGGGAAGTTGGAAAATATTTTATGAAGTAAATATATTGATTGTTCAAATAAAAAGAATGTAAACCAATATTTTTGGTAGAACTGAAATTTGTTGAATTATGAAATATTGAATTTCAACATAAGTGGAGTTTGAAAATTAATAGGTTAGTAGCATTTTTCATACCTTAGTAATTTTGGGGAAATCTTTTAAGGGGGAAAGAATGTAATCACCCAGATTTCTAGTAAATTAATTTTAGATATTTAATATTGTTTTAAATATTTAGTTGATAATATAAATGAATTATTTATATTAAGTTATCAATTCTTAATAATAAATTTCGATTTAATATCGAAATACGATTTAATTTAGAATAAATCGAATTATCGTAATACGAAGTAAACTAAATTCAAATTTAAAACTGAATCAAAGTCAGTTCAAATAATCAATATGAAATTCTGTTTGAATCAGAATAATAATATTTATTTATTTTCGAAGATTAAATTGTTTTGAATTTAATTTATTGATTCAAATTAATATCGTCTCAAAACGATCAAATTGGACTTCGTAACCTATCCCAGTGTGTTCAGAATAGTGGTGTAACCCTAGGAATGTCAGTGGTTGGGTTCAGAAAGGAGTCTGAGATCGTGGAGTATTTTAATTAAAAGATACCAATCCAAAACGAATTAAAATAAATAAAATATCATAGCTTTATTGTGGACAGAAATGAATCAACACGGTGAAATTCAAAAGGGGGAGAATGGTACACGTTTTCCTTTCTTCACCACAAATTAAAAAGGTTCGTGGCCTTATTTCCATCCGCAAAGAAAAAGGGATCGTTCCCTTTAAATCCTTCAACCAAAATTCCTTAATGCTGAAGTCTAAAATCATCCATAAATCACGCCTACTCTCTTCTATTTTTCTTTTTTGCGAATGAAATCGGTTTCCACTAAATATCCTAAACATTTAGAAATCGAATACTCCTCATTTTGAAAAAAAAAATCAAAATCGAGTTCATGCCTCAATCGAAAGCAAAACACAATCGATAATCTGGTATCGACCGAAGTAAGGTACGCTTGAGTTCAGGAATCTCGACAATTCGAGCATCGATTAGGGCTCGCAATTTGGGGTGTTGCCGTGTGGCTCAGATCGCGATGGAGGAGGAGAAGTCAGCCCCAGTTGGAGGGGCGTGGTTCTATATTGGGGTTTCGATCATCAGTAGAAGGTGCATTTCGGGAGGGTTACAGAGGGCGTTGCGATATTTGGAGAAGCGCGAGCTTCAGGTGGATCTCGATATTTGATGCATGAACATCAAGGATTACTGGAAACACATGAAGGCAGTTGGGGTTCAAAGCGACTATGCTAAATGGGTGCAGGAGAGTCACAAATTCTCTTCTGGGAATTTTGGGGCATACGACAGTGGAATTCTTGACTATGTCCTGGGGTGTTCAAGTGCGATGGGAAAGCCGTAGTTGGTCTGTGGTTTGGAGAATGAGCAGTTGTCTCGAAGTTGTGTATTTGCATGATGATAAGAAAGGTGAATGTATGAGTTGTGTGGTGAAGACAGACAATGAGTTTGTGAAGGAATTAGCCAAATAAGAAGGGGAGGGATGCTGTTGAAATTTGGGTGTATCAACAAACTGTGGAGAAATGAGTGTGAAAGGCAATGCTTAAGAACATTACTACTTTTACTGTAGCGGTGTATTGACAGCGCAATGATGAGGTAGGCGACGAGTTCGAAGTGTTGTTAGGGAATGCAATAGTGAAATAGGTGTTTGCAAGGAATTATTTGGTAGGTCGACAAGCTGGAAGTCACTCCTATAAAGGGTTGTTGTAGAAGGCGATTTTCGAGGAACTGGAGAGAAAAATCTTCAGTGATAGTTTTAACAGTGAAGAAATGGATTAAGGTAAATAAATTATTTAGTTAATAATTTATTTATTTATTTAGTATAATAGTTAATTAAATGGAATAATTATTTAATTGGTAAATTAAAATAATTAATTGTATGTACTACCTTGCGAGATAAATTCATTAGAGACGATTCATAGTCACGGCAATGTTGAATTAAACAGGATATTCAGCAATGAGAAAAAAAACCATGGTGAGTAAATCTCACTCACAATTTAGTTAGAATTATTTTTAGTTGTTAAAAATAATTGGTTGTTGTTGTTGGATGCATTTAAATATTGTTACGGCTGTTATAAAAATATATATTAGTTATTTAGGCTTAGTATATATATTGTTTTGGTGGTTGGATGATTCCCGTAGTCTCATTAGCGGATGCTCGCGGTACCATTAGCAGATAATTTCCCTATGCGCCCCACAAATATATATTAGTGGATGACCTTATATACCGCGATATCCTGCCTCGAAGCAGGATGGTATTATTTATGTGCTAACATCTGTGGATGCAGGAAAACTGGTTGGAGGGATCCAACTGGATCCCTCAAAAATATATTATCTATTTGTTTATTTATTTGCATATATACTGTCATATATTATGTGTTAGAAAACCTTAAACAAATAATGGTTGTTTGGTGTTTAAATATCACTGGGCCTAAGTGTTAATTTATAAAAATGTCCTGAAAGGGATATTTGAGATTTAAAAGGGAAATTCTATTTTTCTAAAATAGAATTGGAATTTTTAAATAGATTTCGAAATAGACTTATTTAAATAAAACAAGGAAATTTATAAAATGGTGTTTATAAATATAATGAGTAAATTATCAAGAGAAATTTTTTAATATTTAAATTCAAAATATGAATTTAAAAAGATAATTCAAATAGAATTGAAAAATGGAATTTGAATATAGAATTCAAATAGTATTGAAAATGGAATTTGAATATGGGAAATTCAAATAGAATTGAGTTGGAATTTGAATATAGAAGTCGATAAGGAAACGACCTTAAAAATAGAATTAGATTTGGTTCATGAGTAGATTAAAATATATTTGAACATGACATGTTCAAAGTGAAATTGGCAAAAGAGTTAATTAGCAAACTGATTAATGAATTAAGTTAAAACGATTTAATCAAGTTGACTTTGAATAAGTAAATTTGACTTGTGACTTCATATTCGAATCGAATATGAAACCTGAGTTGGAAAATGGAATTTAATTAGTTTATGAGTAAGTTGAAATATGTTTGAAACATGTTATATTCAAATATACAAGTTAAATAGACAAAGAGTTAATTAACGAATTAATTAACGAGTTGAGTTAAAACGAGTGTATTAAGTTGAAATGAATTAGAAATGTATGGATATATATGAGGTAGGTATGGAATGAAGTGTTAGAAGAGATATAAATATAATGCTCGACAAAAAGGTATGTATTTAAATTGAATATGAGATTTTATGCACCGTATCGGCAAGCCGCTTGGCTTTTCCTTTTTGATTGGAGAGGGCCTGTGTGGCAAGGTTTGAATTTTTCCGGTAACCCCGTACAAAGGAGGTTATGGCGATTTTTTCCGAAAATATAAGGAGTTAGAATATTTTTAAGAAGATTTGATAAACTAGAAATCGATATATCGATATATATAGAATTCGATAATGAAACGAACTTAGAATAGAATATTATAAACGAAAAGGAATTTTATAAATAAAATTCTGGGAGATATACGTTTTAAAGTGAACGATGATTTAAAAGAAAATGATTTGCAGATTTAAAATGATCGTGTTGATAAGAAGTTAATCAAATGGAGTTAAAGAAATAGAGTTAAGCAGAATTAGAAACTGACTGGAAATTAGTTGAGTTGAACGACTTTTTGAGTATCGATCTGAAGTTGGTTTCGGCCTTTGGGGTTTATACTTAGGAAGTTGTTCTCTTACTAGTCTACAGTTAGATTCTGATAGATGTGGAATAATAGTGATATGTAAATATGCAATGGGAATGTTTTCCAAAGTTAATAACATATATTTTCTTAATATAGAAAATAAGGAAATATGAATATATATATATATGTTTGATGATGTGATCGATAATTCCATTTGGAAGTAAGATCGTTGTGTGTACACGGACATATTTTTCATTTGATACTTAAATCACCGATTATCAAAGTTTGACCATTTTTACGTTGTTAATATGGAGAGACCGGTTGGATTCTTATCCAAAGAACCTCTCCATATTGGCATAAGCGTTGCGAATCATATATGCCCAAGAAAAATTGAAGATGGAGAAAAGTGCAAGGGTTGTTGTACAAATCCTAGGTAGAGATAGCCTAGGATGGATGTATGGAGTAGTGCCTTCAATTTCGTTCAATCCTAGAACGAACGTATATGGACGAATGTATGACAGAATATTTCTAATGATCACATATGTTGGACTGTACAAATATATATGGTGGCAACGGATTTATTCCCTTAGCATAATATCCAAAATATTTGTGCAGATCAATTAGTGATAAACGAATCTGATAATGTGGCATTCAAAGTGATCGTCTTATCAATGAATGGAAAGTAATCGTAACCTCAGACCGCAACAACCGAGAAATGACAAAAATCAGGAAGGCAACATGGCTATGTGGTTAGCTCCCATTAGGGTGTATCATCACCTATCTAGAGATTCATTTGATTCCTTATTCTATTCAATGTTGTCCCATTCGGGAAACGGTTGCTGATCTCAACCATTGGTGATATACATTCGATACACTCAAGCGAAATGAGTGGTCGGTCATGTGTGGCTGAGTTGCAAGATGTTCTTGTTGAACTCGGTGTATTCTCCTCTAGAGATACACCAGCAGCAGGTGGTTCCATAACTTTTCATATTTGGAAATTCATTACCCAATAAGTGCTTGCGGTTTTGATATTATATTATATATGTGGAACGTGAGATGAAAACGTTCCACTAGATTGTTATTTATTTGATTTAGACACTATCATAATATCAAAAGAGTTTCGAGATAAAGATTATCGTTCCTTTTTTAAAGGATTTTTGAAAGTTAAATCAAGTGTTTGGATTCTCATAAGGGAAAAACCCGTTCTGTGTTATACGGCGTGGTCTTATGAGATATCATTTAGTTTCTGGAACTGTTTTAAATTGTTTACTCATACTAGTCCCATGACTGACCTGGAGTTTATTTTGTTTGTTTTACCTAAACTCTTAGGTGCCTAAATTTGTACGGGCAGTTAAGTAGTTCAGGATTTTACAAATTTATCTAAAGGAGCTTGGAGCAGGATGCTTCAGTGTTAGTTATATAGAGTTTTGTTCCGCTTTGTTGTAAATGTTGTACTCTGATAATGATGTTTGTATATACAGTTCAAATTTTGTATTCCAAAAGCTATTATATATTATATTTTATTCCGCTGCGATGTGAGATTTTGTGTTGTGTTTTTGTTCTTCTTCTTCTATTCTAAGTTTCTTTCTTTCTATTCCTCATCCTCTAACTTCTTTCTACTAATGATTCGTATTTCTATGTCATTTGGGTTGGACGTGTGGTGTTATTAGTCAACTCAGATAGTACGGATTTGCGGGCCGTTACAAATCTCCCTCTTTTTGATGATGACAACCATAGTTTATAAAATATCATACCTGTATATACCTGTTGATGATGATCCTTCAAATACTCCCTCTGTCTATATGAATCCTATATACTATGTCTATATTTTATAATTTCTCCCCCTTTGGCATTATCAAAAAGAAATTCTAAAACTACTCACCTTAAATCCTATACCTATCTAAAAAATTCCTACACTAAAATAAAGTACTCCCCCTAAGTCCTAAATCTATAATCATAAAATTCTCCACTTAAAATTATGACTATACAAGTCTTATAGAAGGATAATAAACTATGCAATCCAAACAATCAATCCAAACAAGCAATTCAATTAAGCAATTCAAGTAATCAATTCAAGCAACCTATTCAAGCAATCAACCAAATTAAGTAATATATGTTAATAAACACTTCTTGAACCTTCAAATAATCTAGAAACTATAAAACTCCCACTTAATCTAATACAAGACTAAACCTAGCCTATACTTTAATTCCCTTATGATAAGACTTTAATTTAGACTAAGAAATAATTATGATAAGATATCCTTAAAACCTATGATACAACTTAAATTAATATAAGTCAAGAAATTTAATCCAAATAATCAACAAATTTAGTTTTTGTTGTCACAAAACATCCATAAAACCAAACATTTCTTGTGACTTCTATTTATCCTAAAACTTATAGAGCTCCTATCAACTACAAATGCAAACCTATCAACCAATAATGAAATTTAATAATGTCAAGTAATTCAATCATGTTATTCTAGTCAAACAAATCAAACAAGTCAATTAAGTCAAACAATTTAACCAAGTCAACCAAATCAAACATATCAATCAAGTCAAACAAGTCAAAATATGTTATGCCTTAAATTAATAATTCTGTATATTTGTAAGATAATAATTCCCTATATAGTATACTTGTTATGAGAAGTTAAAAGTTAATATATAATGCAGTGTGTGAAGTATATTCGTTACAATGTAGTATGAAATGTATGTCATATGCAAAACAATATGAAATGAAATGAAGCTTATGATGTGAACGATTTTTGTTTGAAATTCAATTGTAATTTGATATGAAATAAGATATATAATGATAGTATGAAGAATGATTTGGTGATGATATCTATTTTGGTAAAATATATTCATAGTATTATCTAACTATTATGCATATATATTATAAATTATTTGAATCAAACAAAGATAATGTTAATTTCTAGACTTAGGTTAATTATATTAATGAAAGTGATTAAAAGAATAACAAAGATAAGAGTTTAATTTAAAAAATATTCATGATAAGCAGTAAAATATTCAGAAAATTTATGGAGTTAAATAATATTAGCAGCTTAAATATAGTAAAAATTGAAGATCCTTTTTAAGAGAATATAAAAAATTGTATCATATAAAGTAAGCTATATAAACATATATTCATAAGTATATATAAAATACTTAAATTTTAATTTATTATGAGATAAACATCAATAATCTGATACAAATCAATTTTAAATTTAACCTTTAGAAATCAAAACATATTTATTTGCTATAAAACCATTTATACTTTAGAAGAAATCTATAGTTATAAAAACATTTTAAAGTAATCTATAAAACTTCTTATATTTAAACTACTTAAAAAATCATATATATATATACACACACATATTTCTTTATACCAAAATATTAAGTTAAATATACATGTTTTATAAAGGTTAATAAGAAATCAAAATTAGTATTAAGTTACAAATATTATTTATGATAATGTAACCTAAAATTGTTATGAAATCATATGTGAAAAATATACAAGTTCAACTATTTATGTTTAAACCATATATAAAAGATATATAAATTTATATTATTTCAAGTACATATATCTATACAATTTTATTGATTTATATAATTTCAAAATATATTTTTAAAACAAAATATATAAAACATAAGTAGATAAGATTGATAACTTAGAGTTTGAACTGACATTTTCATATTGAAAAGATGTCCTTTCAAATTTTCAAATCCAACTCAAATAGTAATGAAATTTAAATTTAGAATCAAAAAAGATTTTAATTAGATTGGTATTTATGTATACTATGGTGTAATGATATATGAACCAAAATTTCTAGAACTATAATAGAGATAGATTTCTATTCCTAACTTTGTGCATAGATGTATATTCCTTGATATAATGATAATTATGAATATATTGTAAGGCATACCTCTTTCTGCAATCCTCCATTGTGTTGTACTTCAATTATTATGAACCACATGTTCGCATCTTTCAGAATTTGACGATGAAATCTACTTTATTGCGACAGTCCCGTTTTTCTGATCAGGACAGTACATTTATTTGCTGAATTTGAACACCGTATGAGAAAGATATTCAAGATTTAGTAGTTCAACCAACTTGTCGCCAAAATTTGAATTTGAATTTTGAATTTTGAATTTTTAAGACACTTCTACTACTATATAAAGGCTCAGAAGTCATGTCTCTTCATAATCACTCTTCTTCTTCTTCTTCTCGTTTTTCATTTTCAATCAAACTTGCAGGAGGCATAACTTCTTCGTTTCTTGATGGAATTGGACGAAATCAGCGGCAAATCGAAGAGGAAGTCAAGGACAACAATCTAGTAATAGTTTGGAGATGAATTTGGATGGTATTGGGGTGTAGAAACTCGAAACAGTAAGAGAGATGCATGAAATCCTGTGGATGCAATTTGAAGATAACCGTTGACAGTTTTGGTTTGCTTGTCTCTTTATTCACCAAAATTTCATTTGATCATTACTTGATCAATTATTGATGGATTCACATGAAACTAGTGGCATTACTAGCAAATGAAGAGAAGTACAATATGAGGATGAGTTGTAGATGAAAATCCAAGGTTATAAATTAATATGGTACCCATTTCCTTTTTGATTTACATTATATATATCCATTTCTTCTTGATGTCTTTTCACCATCCTCTTTTTGATTTCTACTATGTGTTCATAAGAATTTTGAATTCTCAATAGCCGTGTAACACACCATTTTGGAATTTGAATTTTAATCAGTCACGTCACCTATCTTTTCAGAGTTTGAATATCCAATAGCCATATAACACATCTTTTCCTGTAAAACAACACAACTTTTCAAATAATCAAATAACTTTTCAAGTGACTTTTCAAATAATCAAATGGCTTTTCAAAATAACTAACTACAAAAATATCATGATGGTTTTGTAACATATCCATATATAAATGATTTTCAAAATTCCAAAATTCAAAATTTTAAATTTCAAAGATCAAATCATAGTAACTTGATTTTTAAATAATATTGAGTGTAAACTCATCTAATACTGATGCAACCATGAATTTAAAAGTTGTTTTCAAAATTTTCCATTTAAAATTCTCAAAAATTAGATTATGAACTTTTTGAAAGACCAGGCTCTAACACCAATTGTTAGGGATTGCGAAAAGGATCGTTAAGGCAAACAAACACTAGAGAGGGGTGAATAGTGTTTTTGAGAATTTAAAAAAATATAAAACTTATGTGATAAACTATATGAATCAACCACAGAAACAATCACAGATACAAAATCAAACACGGACACAAATTAAACAAAAATTAAAATGCAGAAAAGGAAAGAGCACAGTGGATTTTATACTGGTTCGGATTGCTCCTTCGTCCAGTCCCGCATAACGCTGGATTGCGCAGAGTTTTGTTATTATATTTACACCCCTTGATTTCATGGCTATAAGGTTAACACCGCTCTCGTTCCTTGATTCCACGACAACAAGGAAAACTCCTATTCCGTTCCTTGATTTCTTGGCTACAAGGATGAGACGACCCCAAACCCCGTACTGACGGTGGCAAGGGTAATCCTTGGAAAATAACACAGAAACAGAAAATACCAAAACAGAAATAAATAAATACATCAGATAATGCACAATAGAATATACAGGATAAACGTAATCATCAGAGTTACACAGTATACAGGATCATACTTAGTACAAATACAGTTCAACTATACATATATGTCTACAGTGGAAAAACAAAAATAATGTACAATAAGAGCTGAACAACATAAAAAGAGATAAATGATAGAATCCATCTTCAGCTCCAGCTATCCAGAAAAGCCTGCTAAACCTGAACACAAGGCTGCCTGTGTAAAAAAAGGGGCACCCGAGTTTGAAAGAGAAATAAACTATGAGTCAGTCATGGGACTGGTATGAGAAATCTACTCAACACACTTAAAATATGGCTAATCACAGGACCACACCACTTTCGTGGAACGGGTTTACTCCATCGGATTTCCAGTGGTTTAGAACAAATCATTCTTTTAAACATCGCAATTCTTTTTATAAAAATGAAGCCATTATAAGACTCAGTTCCCATCACACAATGCAACGCAAACCGGAGGATAGAGTTTTACCTTATAATGGCCAAAATATGCTTGATACGAATAAAACAAAAGCATTTGATATTATTACAAGTGTTTATATGTTTCAAAAACAATTTCACATCATAACTATCAATAATAGATGGCATGGGTACCATATATCATGTCGCCATATGTATATACAATCAAAACCGCACGGTGTCGTATTTGGAAATTGGATTTCTGTCATGAACCAAGGCAAAAGATAGTCCTTACCGAATTCGAGACTGTCTAGCCCGAGTCTCAGGCAAGCGCGCAGGCAAGCCTTGGATCGTCAGGGCCGGTCCACCGAGGTGGATTATTATGCTTAACACTACGTTTCCCCGCCCTTTGGGGCGTAAATGAGCCAACAAATGACTCCATCAGTCCCGGATCGACCGATCTAACCGAGGCACCTCACAACAGCAACAACCACATAAGTCAAACTCGTCAGGGCGTGTAAAACCACTGACGCCACTTCTAGCTAGGAAGAAACGCAGGCCCTCCCTGAGGTCCTTTCTCCCGTTTCTGGTTCATACCAGGGTGTGAGGCTCGCGATTTCACGTTATACACAAAGCTACGCCACACAGGCGGTGCTTTGATCATCACCACAAGACTTTGCTTTTCAACAGAAGCCCTGATCACTGCATCTTAGCATGCCCCACAGGCAATTCACACCGTGCAACTGATGGCTATCAATCACACAGAATAAATTCCAATGTTAGACACACTGTCCATTTGCAAGTCTGTTCTGGGTCTGAACGAAACCGGAGGCACTATATACCTCGCAAACCCATCGATCACCACGTACGTCTGGACGATCACCACTCATTATCCATATTTCGGAATGCCTCCCAATCAGGACCTTGGTTACCATCCAAACGAGGTGAAGATCTCCGGTCTTCGACCACCGTCTTCATCTTCGATTTCTTATCGTCGATTCAGTTATTCAGAATGGGATAAACCCGGTCTTTCTGAGCAACTCGCGTATATAATAAACAAGTGCTACACAAACACTACTACGCATCATTTCAATTCATTAGTCACTAACCGTCAATCAGTAAGAGAACGATTTCCCAAATATTAACCCCGAAGGCCGAAACCAACATCAGATCAATACCCAAGAAACCATTCGACTTAGCCAACCTTCAGTTAATTTCTAAATTTCACATCCATATCGTTTATAATATTTTATAATGATTTATCGCTATTTTTATTTATTTTAAAATAGCCAATTTATTCAAAACGACGCTTCGGGCCATAACGCGACCGTGGCGCTGTTTTTCTTTAGATTTGATTTACACATATCTGAAAATCTAACCGTTGGATCTTCACAAAATTTACATCATTAGAAAGATCTTTTCAAAACGAATCCAACGGTTCCAGTTTCGGGAAAATCTGACGGTCGGATCTCCCGGTGTAATCGTTTGAAGTTTCGATTTCAAAATACGAACTGCAGCGTCGTTATTCGATTAAATATAATTATATATATATAATCGATTCTGGCATTGTTTTTCTTCAGATTTGAATTAAACATTCCAGACAATCCAACCGTTGGATTTTTACAAAGTTGGTGCCGTTGGAAAGATATTTCCAAAGCGAACCCAACGGTTGCGATTTCAGGAAAATCCGATGGTCGGATCTCCCGCAATAATCGTTTGAAATCACGGTTTCAAAATACGAACTGCAGCTTCGTTATTCGATATATTTTAATTCTTCTTATATATATATCGATTCTTCGATTTCAAAAACCATATTCTTTTCATACATTTGATAAAAATGATATTTTTATCTATCTGTCTTCTATTTCAACACTTCACTATTTTTAACAATTCATGTATATAATAAAAATGTGATTTTTAATGTAAAACAGTTTATTTCAAAACTCGACTATTTTATATAGTTAATATAGGTGATAAAAATAGGATTTTTATTATAAAACAATTTATTTCAAAACAAGATTATTTTATATATTTCATATTGATGATAAAAATGGGATTTTTATTATAAAAGTATTTCTTTCAAAATATGAATACCATTCAACACATGAATTTCAATTCAACGAATGAATTTCGATTCAACACATGAAGGTTTTCTATAGTTTGTATATATAGATAAAAAGGTGATTTTTATATTTAGAAACACGAATACCATTCAACACATGAATTCTATTCAACGAATGAATTTCAATTCAACGCATGAAGGTTTTCTATAGTTTATATAAATAGATAAAAAGGTGATTTTTATATTTAAAAACACAAATACCATTCAACATATGAATTCTATTCAACGAATGAATTTCAATTCAACACATGAAGGTTTTCTATAGTTTATATAAATAGATAAAAAGGTGATTTTTATATTTAAAAACACGAATACCATTCAACACATGAATTCTACTCAACGAATGAATTTCAATTCAACAATGAATATTTTCTATAGTTTATATATATAGATAAAAAGGTGATTTTTATATTTAAAAAAACGAATACCATTCAACACATGAATTCTATTCAACGAATGAATTTCAATTCAACACATGAATATTTTATATAGTTTATATAAATAGATAAAAAGGTGATTTTTATACTTAAAAACATGAATACCATTCAACACATGAATTCTATTCAACGAATGAATTTCAATTCAACACATGAAAGTTTTCTATACAACAGACGAATATAGTTTCAATACAGGAAAATAATTCTAACACATGAATATTATTCAAAATTTCGGCAGCATAACGGCAGGGTAGTTAAAACCGGGACCGTCCCTAGTACGGCTCCTCGCTCTATCTTAAAGCCTCGCAGCTTTTGACAATGGGGAATCATGCATCTAGTTCGCATGCAGGCGGCATGTATATTTTTTTCATTTCCACAAACTAATCCTATGTGGTTTCAACCAAATATTTCTCAACCACAAACGGGTATTTTTCAACCACAATCAATCAATATCCACCACAAACAATTCCAACCAACCATTCGCTATCAATCAATTTTCACACCAATCACAACCAATAAATATCGTCCATGGTTTGTGGACGAGGGGCGTGTATATATATATATATATATATATATATATATATATATATATATAACAAATCACTTCTATTTCAACACATATATAATTTTTACAACGCATATACAACTTATACATCGAACGTACAACTTATAAAACGCTTATACAAGAGGTGTACAATGCTTATATAACTCATACATCGACTATATAATTTATACATCGTCGTTTTCCATATCGTTTATAAATTAGAAATCTCACATTGGGTTCCACTCCACCAAAAATAGCAGGAGGCTCAGAAAAATATGCGGTCTCTTCTATAAGGTAGAAGACGTCCACACGAGTCCACTGTCTCTTGTTTCACTGAATTTCGTCAACACACGAAAAAGATATGATTTTTCAAAGTTTGCAACGGTTTAAAAGTGTTAAAACAGTTGAAAATAAACAAGGCTGTACCTCAGCTGTTTCGTTCAAAACTAGGTTTGGATTTTTCTTCGAATTTGTGTAGCTATTCGTCGATCAGCCTTCGCAGCGTCGAAGGGGGAGGAGAGGCGCGCCTGCGCCTGAAGGGGGGGGGGGAATTCGATCGCCTGAGGCAGGCGGGGCGGCGGCTTGAAGACGTCGAATTCTAGGCGTCGATTCTCACTCCACAGGCCACGAAAAATTCAAAACTATATACGGATTTGAAGATCTCGAGAAGCTCTACAAAATTTTTAACTGGAGGAGGGGCTAATTTTGCGTGGATTGATCGGAAATCGAACGGGAACGATTGAATGGTTTTCCGCCTTCGATCGCGATACTTCGGGAAGAGAGAAAGGATTCCTGGCCAATGATTTTTTTTTTTTATTTATAAATTTTTAAAATCCAAAAATACCCCCTTCACATACTAACACCAATCCAAACCCAACGACTGTCGTCCCTAGCGTTTTGCCCCCATTCCGAAACCAATGGGATATGTTTCGAAGGCCCATTCAAATGTTTCAGTCAGTTTTTCTTCAAATTAAAATATAAAACATTCAATATTCGATTTGAACATACATTTCAATTTTCCAGGGCCACAAACTGAATCGAAAAATTTCAGAAAAATAAATCTGGCTATATTTTGACGATACGGTCCTAACAAAACTAGTTTCGTCGAATTCTGAGACCGTTTGCAAAAAGGCCCATTTCTGGTCGATCCAATTTAACTGTAATTGACCAAAACACGTTTTCCTTTGCCACGCTCACATACTAGCTTCAAAAATTATGAAATTTGAAACCTAGCAATAACTTCACATCCCGGATCCAACAAAAGTGGTTTCGTCGAATTCCGAGGTCGTATGTAAAATGGCCATTTTCACGGGCTATATAATTTCTATAGCGACCTTTCTGAAAATTCATTTGGCTATAACTTTTGCTTTCCGCTATGAAACTTCGATTTTTTAGATTCGTTAGAAAGGTATTCACTAACAGATTTAAATATTTTTGATTTCACTCAAATCCGTTTTGTTTTGCACCCGGTACAGTCAGTCGAAGTTTGAATTCAAATTTTGAAACTACCGCGCCATTTCAGGCCTTGTTTATAATTAGAATTAATTACATTCGTTTCAAACGTCGATTCAAACTCACTTTTCATTGCTATTATTTAAAATATTTATTTTAAATATTTAAAATCGATTATTTTAGCCAATTTAAAAAATTTAAATTGGTTCAGATTTTCTGGGTCTTTACAATCTCCCCCACTTAAAATTTTTCGTCACCGAAAAGGAACAAAGTCGAAAGTGGTTTGATTAATCAACTCTACGTTCGATCTGGCTTCCATTCTCCAATTTTTCAGTTTCTGAGAATTTTCAAATTCTTCAAAAATTTGGCTAACACCCGGAATTTTCGAAAAATTTCGCCATAACCTCCTTCGTACGGGGAGAGGTTTGGAAATTTATTGGGCCATATTAGGTACCCAATAAATCCTATCCTGAGGAAAAGAATTTAATTTCGTTTCCACCGAGCTAAAAAAATTTGCTGATGGTTCTAGTAAACCAAAACTACCATTTTCTAGCTATTTGGCTTTAATCTTAGCTTATACAAGACAAAAATTAATGGATACAAATTTTTGACTGCTACTTAGTAAGCTTTACAGAATTATTATGAAGCTACGCGATCAGAAATTGATCCCTATGATCGAAGTTATATACTTTATAATATAGGCCTTATACACACAAGCAACGGTCAGACTTACACATATTTATAGTGATATATTCTGTTGTTTACAGGGGAGCATGTATAAATAATAACTCCAGAGAATAAATTCTCGTCACCCTGTCAAAGCCTGAGGGAGTGTGTATTTTAATTGCTCCAGAGGATAAATCCTCGTCACCTCGTCCCTTGTGGGAAATAAATAGTCCATGTGCCGTATCTAATGACTAGAGAGACGTGATTATTGTTAACTCCAGACCCGTGTGGTGTTTTTATCAATCTGGCAATTTTATTGTTACAATTTAAATAGCCCATATCAGTCATCAGTTCAACCTGTAAAATATTGTCATCGCCATACAAGCCTCTCGCTCGTATGGTAAATCTTCCACCTCGTCACACAAGCTCCAAATGCTTATGTGGTATATGATGAAGTATTCCTATCTTCCAGAAGTATGCCATGTAATGTAGTTCAAAATTAATTGTTACTATCCTATGGCGATGTTTATTATTTCACACAGAACAACCAGCACTCCGCATCCAATGGCATTCACAGGAGTTGATATAATGATATTTCGCATCCAACTCATTAAGGTTTACCTATTTGTCGGGCACGCAAATAAATTCTTTACTCAACAACTATCCATTTACCTGTTCAAACATATATAATGCACAAGTATATATTTCTATCTATTTTCTAATCAGTTCAATGTGTGATTTAATCGAATAGATACTACCATTCATTCTATTATTGATTAAATTAACTATCGTTTCAATAATTTTAATTAATCAAATCTACTATCACACCATGCAAACAACAAGCAATTTGTTTTTAACTTTTCAAAAATATACTAATCAATTTCTATACTCTTTTAAAATCATCCAGACTATAGAATTAAAAGTGCACATCCATGGAAAGAAAATAACAACAGAGTAGAGAACTAATTGATAATGCAAAGTATGGTAAATGTACCTTGCACCGGAGTAAATCAGAGATATCCACTCGACATCTAGGATAGGCTTTCTGAATGCTCTCCTCAGTTTCCCAAGTACAATCTCACGGATCTCCACTCCATTGCACTTTGACTAAGTGAACTTTCTTGTTCCTCGGCTCTTTGGTTTCTTTGCCGATGATCTTTAGCGGCTCTCTTCTCACAGCCAATTCTGGGGTAATTTCAATATCCTGTTGAGCTGCTTCTTCCACGATCAAGTCTGGATCATGAACGTGCTTTCGAAGTTGAGATATGTGAAATACATCATGCACTCCAGAAAACCAATCAGGCAGTTTGACCCTATAAGCAAGCGTTCCGATCCGTTCAAGAATAGGAAACGGGCCAATGAATTTGGGCGCCAACTTCCCAGTTTTACCGAACCGGATAACTCCTCTCATTAGCGATACTTTCAGATATACATAGTCGCCAACTGCAAATGATATATCTCTTCTTCTCCTATCGGCATAGCTCTTTTGTCGGCTTTGAGCGGCGAGTAATCGTTTCTTAACGAAATCGACTTTGTCGGCAGCTTCTCGGATCATATCAGGCCCTAACACAAGTCTATCTCAAGGTTCGACCCAACAAGCAGGGGATTGGCACGGTCTACCATACAATGCTTCGAATGGCGACATTGTCAGGCTTGCCTGGTAGCTGTTATTATAAGAGAATTCAGCCAAATGCAGATGGTCTTCCCATGATCCACCGAAATCTAGAACACAAGCCCGTAATAGATCTTCTAAAATACGATTCATCCACTCAGTCTGACCATCTGTCTGAGGATGATAGGCGGTGCTTAAGTTCAACTTCGTTCCCAGTTGTACTTGAAATGCCTCCCAGAATTTGCTAGTAAATATTGTATCTCTATCACTGACAATACTGAGCGGCACTCCATGTAGCCTAACAATTTCCCTGAAGTATATTTGTGCCAGACTCTGAGCAGTTCTGTTTGATCTGACAGGTATGAAATGGGCGGTCTTCGTGAAGCGATCTACAATCACCCAAATACTATCATTTCCTTTTCTAGTTCTAGGCAGACCATCTATGAAGTCCATGGAAATATGTTCCCACTTCCAACCAGGAACGTCTAGCGGTTGCAATAATCCAGCCTGTTTCTGTTGGTCGCTTTTGACTAGCTGGCAAGTAGGGCATCGGCTAACATATAAAGAAATGTCCCTCTTCATCGACTTCCACCAGAAAGTGCGTTTGATGTCATTATACATTTTGCTTACTCCTGGATGGATACTAAGTTTTGACTTGTGGCATTCATCCAGTACTTCCTTTCGGAGCTCAGCAATGTTAGGAACACAAATTCGACCTTTCAGCCTTAGAATCCCCTCATTATCAACTTGAAAACTCGAGGGTTCACCTCGTTGAATTATTTCTCTGATCTTCTGAATGAAGTAATCATCCTTCTGAAGAGCAGATATTTTATCTATCAATGAAGTCGTGATAATAAAACTGGCGATCATTTCATTTTTCCGGCTTAACGCATCGGCCACGACATTGGCTTTCCCTGGAGTGTATATTATTGTATATAACGGTGTTGTATACACAATTATATGATTTTTGTTTGATGGTAACAAACAAGTATATATTATTTTGAATGTGTTTGCTATTGTACTGTTATATCACATTATAGACAGGAATATAATATTTATATTTAAACAGAATGCATCTATACAGAAACTCAGATATCTACACAGTATTTTTGTTAAATATAATATTTTATTTCAAATATTCAAACAGTACAACTATTTATAAATCCACTATTTAAACACATCACATCTCATATACATTCACAGAATATAGTCTTGTAAATTCACTCAGGTATACAATCATTCATACATGCATTCAGTTACACTCAATCTCATTTGTACATTTCACTTATATCACTTTGACACAATGCTTATCCACTGTCTTCTGTCTCTCCAGCCTCCTAGTCAGTCAGTACTGTCAGTTCAGCCTTCACTGCTCACAGTCAGTCCAGTCATCTTCATGCTTACCTGTCATATATGGAAACACACACACAGTATCTTGAACAGAAATAATTTCTAAATTCTAGCAGATATAATTTTTAATATTGAAAATTTTATTTGCCTCAGATTTCGGTGTGTTTCTCATCATCTTTCATGACTTGATCTGATTTATCTGTATCTAGACAGTTTGTATGTACAGTAGCAGGGACAGGGAAATCTTTTCTGATGGACTGCATATACACACGTGTATATATATACACGTGTGCACTGCCTCGCCAATCAGCGCGCAACTGAGGAGTAGCCACATGGACCTTCTCGACTCAGTGCACATGTTAACATAGTCAACACATATAACAAAGATGTCAATGCAACAAGTCAAGGTGATACACATGCATGGACAGCTCATAAGCAGTAATGGAGCCTTGTTTCCACCACCTAACAACTCAACAAAACAGCAAGTGAAGTGTACTTTGGCAAGCAAATTGGTCGAGCAACATATCATAGTAGCATAAGGTGTGTCAAATAACATAGCCAAGGTCAACAAGTCAATGGATTAAGGTAAGCATGAACCAATGGTGCAAGATGTTTACACAACAACATACATGTGTACATGAAAGGTTTGGCAAAGGTTAAAATTAATGTATCAACACAAGCCAACAAAACTGAAATGAGCATGTCAGAGCTCATGAGAAAGTGCAGATTCAATTTCAAGCATGGTGCCGAAATTCATAAAGAAGATCAATGTGATCAACACACACAACAGTGAATGTACAAGCATGGTAATGGTGTTCTTCATATTCAGGTTAACAAGATTGGGTGGAGTAAATGCACAGCAATGGTTCAAGTCAAGAAGTCGAGCAAGGTTACATTTCAGTATGGAAATACACAAAGCAAATATGGTGAAGCTTCAAGCTTGCAAGCAAGGAATGATACAAGGCAGTAGCTAAATGGACAGTATGAATATGATCAAGGTAATATCTGTTCTTATCAAGTAATTAAATCTGCTCAGCATAGTGTTTAGACATAGCAAATGGTACCAGCAAATGAATTTGATATAGTATTCACTAAAGATACAAATGTGGATGGACAAGTGAACTCAAATCATGGAAAAAATAGTCCTATTTTTTCCAGAAAAATACTTATATTTGGCAACAGTTTAATGAGACAAATCATGATATTTGGCAAGAGATTATTAAGATATGTTGCAGTAATCACGATCCATGTTTGGCAATTTTCTCGATAAATTCACAAGGGCCAGATATCCATAGTTTTCAGAATTTACAAAGGTGTTTTAAGGCAACAAAAGACAACACATTAGAATCAGCACTCAAACAGTGGACATACAATTTCTGTTTACATGCAACAGTGATTAGAATGAAAGTTTCCTCTTATCTACCAAGTCGAAGATATGGGATCATGCAAAAACATTCAATCAAAACTTGCAGCAAATTCAGGTGAATATGGCGTAAGCAAATGTGGGAAGTTTTTTATTCAATCCAGGAAATCAGCATGCAACAGGGAAAGCATATATGTCATTTACATATCAATTTCCAGATTTACTCTCACCCATTAAAGACATGCCATTCAAAATAAATCAGGGTGATAAGGATTTGGCAAGAAATAATATTGAGTAATTTCAAAATCAATCAACAGCAAAATAGAATTTCATAATCTGTTTTGGGAAACAAACAATTTCCAGAAATCAATTTGCTGGTGTATTATTTGACAAGGCTTTTAAATGTTTTCCAAAATTAAAGTGAAATTTCAATAATCATAGTTTAGGCAAGATTTCAAATTTGTAGAGGAACAACCCAAAAGTTCAAAATCATTCACGGCATGGCAACTCTTTCAAGGAATGTTTTCAATCATGCAAGGGACCATGCAGGAATTCAAGGCAACAAACAATTAACTAACACAATTCATTTCATGTCGAGGAATATCATGAAATAAAAAGGGGAAAACACAATTAGCCGAGCCATTCAGTGAAAGCAGAGGATTTAAAGGATTTTTAATCCCATATTATAACACCAAGTTCATCACAGTAAATCACGCAAGCTTTTAAATGGCAAGGAATCAAATTGAAATCGATTGAATCAAAAGGGGAAATCGTGCAAAATCAGGCCAAGCCACGTATGAGAAATCAGAGACATTAGGGTTCGATTCTATGCCCTATAATACACCATATCATCACTAGCAAGAAAAAATCGAAAAACAACAACAAAATCAAGAGCAGTCAGAGAAATAAAAATCGAATAGTCACAATAAATTTTCGATCAGAAGCCAACTCAAATCGATCGAAGAACAGGGGCAACGACATCTTCCAGCATCAGAGAATCATCTTCATCAAACAAGCATCGATCGATTTAGGGAGAGAAACCCTAGAGTCTATTAATCATCAGAGCCGCCATTTTTTTTTCCAAAGACAAAGGGATTGGGCAAATAATTAAATGGGCCGACCTAGTTTAAAAGGGGATGACCCCTTAGTTTATATCCTAGGGTTTTCTAGTTCATTCATGTTTTGATTTCGATTTTAATTTTTTATTGTTTTTAATTCTCTTTTGTAAACAATTCTGAACAGTTTTACTAGTGTCTGTAAAATACTAGGGTGATCCAGTCAGTGTGTTGATTGATAGTTGATAGAGTCTGTAAAATCTGGGTTACTGGTTACGGGGTCGTAACTAGGGGAAATCTAATCGAGGGGATATCGATCAGTCTATGGTTTTGAGCATAGGGTTAGAATAGGAGCAGGGATTGCGAGTGTACATGGTCTTGTATGCGGGATCTATTCTATCACCTAGTAGAAACCTTAGAAATGCAGCAGTAGGCAGGGTTTTGCCGAAGCTGGGTATATCTGTGTGTGATTTATTTTCTGCATTTCTGCTATATTCTGTGATCTGTTTATTATTTTAATATCCTGTCAGTTTTTCAATTCAGTTAAAAACTGTGATAAACCCTATTCACCCCCCTCTAGGGTTAATCTAGATCCAACAAGTGGTATCAGAGCAGGTATTCTGTTAACTCTAGAGCAATGGTGATTCCTAGTTGTCAGTCGATAGAAAGTCAGTCCAGTTCATTTCCAACTATTTTCGATGGAACAGATTTTTTAAACTGGAAATCCAAAATGGAATTTTATTTAAAATCTATTAATATTAAATGTTGGAATGTTGTTATCCATGGATTTGATAGTGTAGATATTACTTTCAATACCCGTGCTATGAAAATTATATTTGATTATCTTAGTACTGAACAGTTTAATCTTATCTGTCATGGTTTATCTACACAGGAAATCTGGGATACTCTCAATACGAAGTATGGAAAATCTGACAACAACTCAAAACCCCAGAATGTCAACTCAGATTCAGAATTCTGTTTAACAGGATTTACAAATGAAAATTCAGAAGGATCAGATGATGGAGAATCAACGGATGCTGAAGTTGAAAATTTCTCATACGAAGATTTGGTTTATATGTGTGTTGATTTAACTAAATCTGTTGATAAACTCAAATCTAAAAACAAATCTCTAAAATCTAGGAATCTAAGTTAACCAGCAAAATTGATGATTTGGAATCATAGCTTGAATATTTTAAAAATTCTTCAAATTCAGATTGCAAAAATTGTTTAAAATTGAAAACCAATCTTGTTCATCTCAATAAAAATATTCAAAAGTTTGAAAAGGAAATTTTGATCTTAAAAGAAAACAAGATTGAGTTATCAAGTTTGAATAACATTTTACAAAAGGAATTTGAAATTTTTAAGACTGATATATATTCCAAATTTGAAATTGCTGAAAATGAAAATTTGGTGAAAAGTGGTTTGATTTTGAAAGAACTTGAAAATGAGATTGAAAAATCCAAGAATTTTGAGTCTGAAAAACAAAAACGATTTGAACTTGAAATTTCCGAATCCCAAGTCAAAATTAAATTGCTTGAAAATGAGAATTTGGTTTTGAAACATTCCAACGCTGAACAGAAGATCGCTATAAATAATTGCTCAAATTTACTAAAAGAAAATAGCGATCTAAAATCCAAAATTCAACGATTAGAATCAACTTTGGATAAATTTTCTAGTGGGGAAAAATCGTTGAATATGCTGTTACAAAATCAAGTTTCTATTAGAAATAAATCTGGTCTTGGATTTGAGAAAAATGTTGTTTTTGGAAAACAAAATTCAATTGATTTGAAAAATCCTTTAGACTACTTTGGAAAGAATCGATATGGAAATTCAAACTCTGATAATCGCAAAGGATTTTTGAATCATAAACATGATGAGAATTTGTTTTATAATAAACTATTTGAACAATCCTGGATCCCAAAAAGGAATAAAACAAAATTTGTTAAATTCAAACAGTTCTGGGTTCCTAAAGGTACAAAGGTGAATTCAGATGGGTTGTTGTATAAACAAGTTTGGGTACCAAAATATGTGAATAAAACTGTGAGTGGTTTTACAAACTTTGTTAGACCACTCGATCCCCTAAACCATTAGGTACCTGAGGAGGCTGAGGAGCTGCTGTGCAGAAAGAGAAACTGAATTCAAACTGCTTCATATCATGGAATCATTCACAGCTCCTTATCCAAGTCTGTTGAGTTAGAGATTCTGATATACACTGAATTCTGGTATGATCTCTAAACTCACCTCTGTAAATACTTTCTGTTTTGATTTTTTTCTTTTGTTTATTTCTTCTTCTTCTCCCTTATATCTCTTTCTTCTGCCTATTCTGATTTGATTTATCACTGCCATATTTTTTGTTGTGCTTGTAGAATTGTAGTATTCATGATATTCTGGAAATTTGTTTTGCGTGTAGAACTCTGATATTTTTAATCATTTCCAGATACTGATTTTTTTTTTTTTGCAATTGTTTGGAAGTTCATTTTCTGTTTTCTGAATTCCTAACGGTGTTGACGTATTCTTGTCGTATCTTGAACACTGTTAATATGAATTCTAAATTTTTTGAAGATCTGAAAAACGATTGAAATCTCACACATCTCTGCTATTCTGAAGTTCTTCTAATTCATTTTAGAAAGGCTTGAAAATTTATACTCATTACAACACATTATCATTTCACAGTTGTGATAATTTCATTGGTTTTTTAGATTGGCTTGGATATTTTTTTTGACCTGTCTTGAATCAGTGATACATCTTGAAATTTCATCATTATTCATGATTATTATGATTGAAATTAGTTTTTGTTTGAAATCATTTGAGATTCTAGATATTTTGAATATCACACACCACTTAAAAATTGAAATTACCAATCTTGTATGAATAATTTTTTATATCTCAAACTTGACATTGTTTCAAGTGATTTCAAATAAATATTTTTGGATCATGAATTATCTTTCAAACTTGATGTAAATATGCTGAAAAATTCTTTGGGCTTGTCAGAAATAATTTGGAAAAATTCTTTAAGAAATCGGTCTTGAAACTGATTGTTATTCCATGGCTAATTATATCTGTTTGTTTAAACTCATTTGAAATTATTGATTTACTGAATCACACACACATCTTGAATGTGAAATTAATAATCTAGTGTGATCGATTCATTGAATTCTGATATCATCATATTCATCAAATGATTTTAAATAAACGGTATTTTTTTTAATCTCGGGTCATGAATCATCATCCTGACAAGTATGATTTGAAACTATGTTCTGTGTTGCTCTGATACTGTTTTGAAAAATGTTTTTTTTGGAATCTCATGCTTGCTACTCTGATACATGTGCATAATCTATTATCTCGTCTGTTTGGGCTTGGTACTTAATAATTCTTTTGTCTATGACATTCTTGTTCACTATCATGTTAAAATTCCTCGTAAATAGAGACACCAAGTGGTATCAGAAGCGCCTTATATTTGTCTCACCCATCTATACTTAGATTCAAATCTTCACCATGTATAAATCCACACACTCTTTTTGTCTTGTACACATTTTCCCCTCTTGTCGTGTATAGATCCGCATATTTCTCTTGTATTTGATTTTCAATTTTAGAATTATTTATTAATTATTCATTCAGAAATTGAAATCGATATCAAAATTGAACTGTATTTGTAATTCATCAAAATAATTATTAGATTTTGAAATTGTGATGAATTGTGACTGCATTATATTTCACAACAAGAGGAGATTTTATTTATATTTTCATGATAGTTGAACATGTATATAATATCTCTGAACTGGCAATTATTTCACGACCATCTTCATTACCTATCATCCTTCTGCCATCCGTTATGATTTTATATTAATGTGGAGAGTTTTTTTTTAAGAATCTTTTTGAATAAATAGTGAAAATATTTGTGAAGGAATTGTGGTTATGTTATTTTTCAGAATTAGTGACAATTGAAATTTTCAATGGTCCCGGTACGGTTGATCATATTTCATAATATTATTAATTTAGAAATTTATTTCACAGTCCATCTCTGTACCTACCGCATTTCTATCATTCATATTGGTTTATATATACTAAGGAGTTTTTCTATTTTGAAGCTGAAAATAATAAATATAATTAATATATAAGAGTGTCTCTAACCTCATTTAAAAATCCAAGCTCTGGTTATGCATGGTTATGAGACGTCTTATAATTTAAGCTGCGACTGTTCCCATTTAAAAATCCAAGCTTATGTTATGCGTGGTCAGTGTGCTCTTAAATAAAAAAAAGGAAATAAAGTGCTAAAAATAGAAATAAATTTGAAATTCTCCTCTGAGTATAAAAGCCAGCCTATCAATCCATCTTCTATTTTGTGAAATAGGTTGAAATTTTATGACGTATTATGATTTGTTGATTGATAGATATTGGGATTTGAGATTATTCGAGTTTGTCACTTAAATTGAATTATTTATTATAGTCCAAATCCATCACTGTTTTTGTGCTTTATTTTTATAAAAATCCTTTGAAAATAATTGGAAATAATTTTTTTTTAAAACTCTCTCCATTTTTTAAAAAATTCATCGTATATCTATCATTCTCTAAAATGTGAAATATGCCACCAGTTCTTAGAATATTATGATTTTTGTTTGACTGATTGAAATTTATGATGATCGTTCTTCCTCTTAAGCTGAAATTATATTTTTTTAGTCAATTTTCATTTGTATTTTAAAATCTGTATCCTTTTGATGATAACAAAAGGGGGAGAATGGATTAGATTTTGATTTATGAGTGAATATTTTATAAATATTTTTAATTTTGAAAATTTATTATTATTCATACATTTCATTCATGCACAATTATATGGGGAATTTCTATTGTAGGGGGAGCATTTAAATAGGGGGAGTTCAAATATTCACGAACAAACACATTTATTATATTCAAAATCTTTTATTTGTTTGTCATCATCAAAAGGGGGAGATTATTGTATATAACGGTGTTGTATACACAATTATATGATTTTTGTTTGATGGTAACAAACAAGTATATATTATTTTGAATGTGTTTGCTATTGTACTGTTATATCACATTACAGACAGGAATATAATATTTATATTTAAACAGAATGCATCTATACAGAAACTCAGATATCTACACAGTATTTTGGTTAAATATAATATTTTATTTCAAATATTCAAACAGTACAACTATTTATAACTCCACTATTTAAACACATCACATCTCATATACATTCACAAAATATAGTCTTGTAAATTCACTCAGTTATACAATCATTCATACATGCATTCAGTTACACTCAATCTCATTTGTACATTTCACTTATATCACTTTGACACAATGCTTATCCACTGTCTTCTGTCTCTCCAGCCTCCTAGTCAGTCAGTACTGTCAGTTCAGCCTTCACTGCTCACAGTCAGTCCAGTCATCTTCATGCTTACCTTTCATATATGGAAACACACACACAGTATCTTGAACAGAAATAATTTCTAAATTCTAGCAGATATAATTTTTAATATTGAAAATTTTATTTGCCTCAGATTTCGGTGTGTTTCTCATCATCTTTCATGACTTAATCTGATTTATCTGTATCTAGACAGTTTGTATGTACAGTAGCAGGGACAGGGAAATCTTTTCTGATGGACTGCATATACACACGTGTATATATATACACGTGTGCACTGCCTCACCAATCAGCACGCAACTGAGGAGTAGCCACGTGGAACTTCTTGACTCAGTGCACATGTCAACATAGTCAACACATATAACAAAGATGTCAATGCAACAAGTCAAGGTGATACACATGCATGGACAGCTCATAAGCAGTAATGGAGCCATGTTTCCACCACCTAACAACTCAACAAAACAGCAAGTGAAGTGTACTTTGGTAAGCAAATTGGTCGAGCAACATATCACAGTAGCATAAGGTGTGTCAAATAACATAGCCAAGGTCAACAAGTCAATGGATTAAAGTAAGCATGAACCAATGGTGCAAGATGTTTACACAACAACATACATGTGTACATGAAAGGTTCGGCACAAGTTAAAATTAATGTATCAACACAAGCCAACAAAACTGAAATGAGCATGTCAGAGCTCATAAGAAAGTGTAGATTCAATTTCAAGCATGGTGCCGAAATTCATAAAGAAGATCAATGTGATCAACACACACAACAGTGAATGTACAAGTATGGTAATGGTGTTCTTCATATTCAGGTTAACAAGAATGGGTGGAGTAAATGCACAGCAATGGTTCAAGTCAAGAAGTCGAGCAAGGTTACATTTCAGTATGGAAATACACAAAGCAAATATGGTGAAGCTTCAAGCTTGCAAGCAAGGAATGATACAAGGCAGTAGCTAAATGGACAGTATGAATATGATCAAGGTAATATATGTTCTTATCAAGTAATTAAATCTGCTCAGCATAGTGTTTAGACATAGCAAATGGTACCAGCAAATGAATTTGATATAGTATTCACTAAAGATACAAATGTGGATGGACAAGTGAACTCAAATCATGGCAAAAACAGTCCTATTTTTTCCAGAAAAATACTTATATTTGGCAACAGTTTAATGAGACAAATCATGACATTTGGCAAGAGATTATTAAGATATGTTGCAGTAATCACGATCCATGTTTGGCAATTTTCTCGACAAATTTACAAGAGCCAGATATCCATAGTTTTCAGAATTTACAAAGGTGTTTTAAGGCAACAAAAGACAACACATTAGAATCAGCACTCAAACAATGGACATACAATTTCTGTTTACATGCAACAGTGATTAGAATGAAATTTTCCTCTTATCTACCAAGTCGAAGATATGGGATCATGCAAAAACATTCAATCAAAACTTGCAGCAAATTCAGGTGAATATGGCGTGAGCAAATGTGGGAAGTTTTTTATTCAATCCAGGAAATCTGCATGCAACAGGGAAAGCATATATGTCATTTACATATCAATTTCCAGATTTACTCTCACCCATTAAAGACATGCCATTCAAAATAAATCAGGGTGATAAGGATTTGGCAAGAAATAATATTGAGTAATTTCAAAATCAATCAACAGCAAAATAGAATTTCACAATCTGTTTTGGGAAACAAACAATTTCCAGAAATCAATTCGCTAGTGTATTATTTGACAAGGCTTTTAAATGTTTTCCAAAATTACAGTGAAATTTCATTAATCATAGTTTAGGCAAGATTTCAAATTTGTAGAGGAACAACCCAAAAGTTCAAAATCATTCACGGCATGGCAACTCTTTCTAGGAATGTTTTCAATCATGCAAGGGACCATGCAGGAATTCAAGGCAACAAACAATTAACTAACACAGTTCATTTCATGCTGAGAAATATCATGAAATAAAAAGGGGAAAACACAATCAGCCGAGCCATTCAGTGAAAGCAGAGGATTTAAAGGATTTTTAATCCCATATTATAACACCAAGTTCATCACAGTAAATCATGCAAGCTTTTAAATGGCAAGGAATCAAATTGAAATCGATTGAATCAAAAGGGGAAATCGTGCAAAATCAGGCCAAGCCACGTATGAGAAATCAGAGACATTAGGGTTCGATTCTATACCCTATAATACACCATATCATCACTGGCAAGAAAAATCGAAAAAACAACAACAAAATCAAGAGTAGTCAGAGAAATAAAAATCGAATAGTCACAATAAATTTTCGATCAGAAGCCAACTCAAATCGATCGAAGAACAGGGGCAACGACATCTTCAAGCATCAGAGAATCATCTTCACCAAACAAGCATCGATCGATTTAGGGAGAGAAACCCTAGAGTCTGTTAATCATCAGAGCCGCCATTTTTTTCCAGAGACAAAGGGATTGGGCAAATAATTAAATGGGCCGACCTAGTTTAAAAGGGGATGACCACTTAGTTTATATCCTAGGGTTTTCTAGTTCATTCATGTTTTGATTTCGATTTTAATTTTGTATTGTTTTTAATTCTCTTCTGTAAACAATTCTGAACAGTTTTACTAGTGTCTGTAAAATACTAGGGTGATCCAGTCAGTGTGTTGACTGATAGTTGACAGAGTCTGTAAAATCTGGGTTACTGGTAACGGGGTCGTAACTAGGGGAAATCTAATCGAGGGGATATCGATCAGTCTATGGTTTTGAGCATAGAGTTAGAATAGGAGTAGGGTTTGCGAGTGTACATGGTCTTGTATGCGGGATCTGTTCTATCACCTAGTAGAAACCTTAGAAATGCAGCAGTAGGCAGGGTTTTGCCGAAGCTGGGTATATCTGTGTGTGATTTATTTTCTGCATTTCTGTTTCTGCTATATTCTGTGATCTGTTTATTATTTTAATATTCTGTCAGTTTTTCAATTCAGTTAAAAACTGTGATAAACCCTATTCACCCCCCTCTAGGGTTAATCTAGATCCAACATATATAATCTCAAAGTCATATGCTGCAAGAAACTCCAGCCAACGTTGCTGCCTCAGATTCAAGTCCTTCTGGGTGAACAGATACTTCAACGACTGGTGATCTGTAAAAAGTTCGAATCTCTCACCCAGAAGATAATGTCTCCAGATTTTCAAAGCGAATACTATAGCCAATAACTCAAGATCATGAGTGACGTAGTTTTTCTCGTGTGGCTTCAGCTGACGGCTAACATAAGCAATCACTTGGCCTCTTTGCATTAACACTGCGCCAAGGCCTTCTCTAGAAGCATCTGTCCAGACTTTCAAGTCCTCATTGCCATCTATTATTGCTAACACTGGAGCAGTTGTCAGTTTTAATTTCAGCTCCTGGAAAGCTTCCTCACATACCGGAGTCCAATTGAATCTCGAATGTTTCTTAGTCAGTTTTGTTAGGGAACTAGATGTCTTTGCGAAATCCTTAATGAATTTCCGATAATAACTGGCTAACCCGAGAAAACTTCTAACTTCTGTTGGCGTACGAGGCTGTTTCCAAATCTGAATAGCAGTGATCTTACTGGGATCCACTGCAATTCCTTCTTTTGACACTACGTGGCCAAGAAATTTGACTTCTTCTTACCAGAATATACATTTGGAAAACTTTGCTTTCAACACATTCTTTCTGAGAATTTCTAACACTTTTTCCAAATGTTTTTCGTGCTCGCTTTCTGACTTAGAGAAGATAAGGATATCATCAATGAAAACCAGAACAAATTTATTCAATACTCCTCTGAATACTCTGTTCATTAAATCGACGAAGTATGCTGGAGCGTTACATAAGCCGAATGGCATTACTAACCACTCATAAAATAGGTCGGGACCTCTGAATGCTGTCATAGGAACACATTCTTCGGCAATACGAAGCTGATGGAAGCCTGTAGCTAGGTCCATCCTTGAAAATACATGTTCTCCATTCATACGATCCAATAAGTCATCGATTCGCAACAATGGATATTTGTTCTTTATGTTCTACTTGTTCAGATCACGATAATCCACACATAGACGTAGAGTACTGTCAGATTTTGGGACAAACACCGCTGGTGCACCCCAATCAGAGAAACTAGGCCTGATCAGACCCTTCCATACTAGCTGCCGTGTTTGATTGTCAAGTTCTTCTTTCTCCTTCAAGGACATTCTTCGAATAGCATGAACTACCGGCCTTGCATTCAGAATTAAGGCAATTTTGAAATCAATTTCTCTCCGCGGAGGTAAGCGAACAACTTCTTTGAACACATCCGCATAGTTCTTGACGACAGAAATATCTTTGATGAGGTCAAGAATATTCTCTATGACTTCAGGGATATTTTCTATTTGAACAGGAGAAACATCCAAAGCTGCCCAGAAGTCTTTTCTATTAGCATTTTGACCTTCACAGGGAATGGTTATATAATCACCCGATTTAATCTTCGCCCTACCGATTCTGTTGGCGCATTTAACCTCAGCTTCATATTTAGTCAACTAGTCTAACCCCAAGATAAGATCAAACTCTGTAAAATTCATGACGACCACGATGGTAGGGAACCGATAACGAGAAGAGGAAACCGGCACTCCACAAACCCAACTGAGATCAATGGAACCCCCAGTCGGATTCTGGACAGTCATTGGTTCCTTGAGCGTCTTCAAATTCAAATCCAACTTCTTAGCTGCATTCTTTGCAACAAAGCTTCGCGACGCGCCGGTGTCAAACAGTACTTTAACTGGGATATCTTTGACAGTTAGCGTGCCTTCTAAAACATCTGGCCTTTCCTGAATAGACGAGGATGCAGGCACTTCTGCCACTTCATTTACCTGAGCCTCTTTGGTCTTTTTTAACAGCCAGCAATCTCGCTTTATATGACCAGACTGATGACAAAGATTGCACTCTCGAGTCATAGGAAACTTGCCCTTGGATTTAGACCCATCCTCCTTTCGTATCTTCGAGGATTTACAATTCCTGGTCAAATGCCCCTGTTTATGTTAGTTACTGCATATGGCCGTCGTTGCTGGTTCCTTTTCAGATCTAGCCCTTTTCCGGTTTACTTCAGGCTTCTTACTGACCTCAGATATCGCACTGGCCTCGGGAAGATCAGTTTCAGACTCAATTTTATTACTAGAGCTGACTTCCTCTTCGTACTGTAACATACCTTTCTTGTCGAGATCCTCGTACTGGTAAGCCATGTATATCATTTCAGAAAAGGGGAGCTTCACATTCCTCATTACACTGTTCTGATATTTTCTTTGAAGCCCGTTGATAAATATCAAATTCTTCCTCTTCGGATTTTCAATTAGATGAGGGGCAAAGTGAGAAAGTTCGTTGAGTTTCTTATGATATTCTGATAAGAAAATTCATCACATAATCGCTCGGTTGCTTCGGGAGGAGTAAATCTTTCTAGGAAAATCACTTTGAATCTATCCCAGGTGATATCACCTTCTGGATTATCTTTAATAACTGAATCCCACCAAAACAAAGCTTCTTCTTTGAGTGCCCAAGACGCCAGTAATCTTTTCTGGTCATCCCTCAGCTTTAAACCCTCAAAGATTTTCTCTACAGAACGAATCCAAGCTTGTGTTTCCATAATGGATTCTTTTCCTAAGAATGGTGATCCACCCAGATTCCGAAATCTCTTGAATAGAACTTCTATATCTGATTCTGGCTGCGGGAGCACAACTTGCTCATTAGCTGGTCGAGCCATACGATTATTTCTTCTGTTCCTGTCACTCATTTTCTAGTACGTCTGCAATTAGCAGACAAAGTGTCGGGTCAACAGAAAAGAAATTTCAAAATATAGAGACAAATACTTCAATGTAAATGTGTCGACTAGGGTGTATTTCATTCTGCTTTACTCATACTAGGATATTGCTGATCCTATCTTATAGAGTCACCCGTCCTAGAACACTACTGGTTCTATTCTGATGAGTTCATTCATATGTTATATTACAGAACTAAGCTTAACCAAAACTCTGATACCAAATGAGACGACCCCAAACCCCGTACTGATGGTGGCAAGGGTAATCCTTGGAATATAACACAGAAACAGAAAATAGCAGAACAGAAATAAATAAATACACCAGATAATGCACAATAGAATATACTGGATAAACGTAATCATCAGAGTTACACAGTATACAGGATCATACTTAGTACAAATACAGTTCAACTATACATTTATGTCTACAGCGGAAAAACAAAAATAATGTACAATAAGAGCTGAACAATATAAAAAGAGATAAATGATAGAATCCATCTTCAGCTCCATCTATCCAGAAAAGCCTGCTAAACCTGAACACAAGGCTGCCCGTGTAGAAAAAGGGGCACCCGAGTTTGAAAGCGAAACAAACTACGAGTCAGTCATGGGACTGGTATGAGAAATCTACTCAACACACTTAAAATATGGCTAATCACAGGACCACGCCACTTTCGTGGAACGGGTTTACTCCATCGGATTGCCAGTGCTTTAAAACAAAACATTCTTTTAAACATCGCAATGCTTTTTATAAAAATGAAGCCATTATAAGACTCAGTTCCCATCACACAATAGAACGCAAACCGGAGGATAGAGTTTTACCTTATAATGGCCAAAATATGCTTGATACGAATAAAACAAAAGCATTTGATATTATAACTAGTGTTTATATGTTTCAAAAACAATTTAACATCATAACTATCAATCATAGACGGCATGGGTACCATATATCATGTCGCCATATGTATATACAATCAAAACCGCACGGTGTCGTATTTGGAAATTGGATTTCCGTCATGAACCAAGGCAAAAGATAGTCCTTACCGAATTCAAGACTGTCTAGCCCGATTCTCAGGCAAGCGCACAGGCAAGCCTTGGATCGTCAGGGCCGGTCCACCGAGGTGGATTATTATGCCTAAACACTACGTTTCCCCGCCCTTTGGGGCGTAAATGAGCCAACGAATGACTCCATCGGTCCCGGATCGACCGATCTAACCGAAGCGCCTCGCAACAGCAACAACCACATAAGTCAAACTCGTCAGGGCGTGTAAAACCACTGATGCCACTTCTAGCTAGGAAGAAACGCAGGCCTTCCCTGAGGTCCTTTCTCCCGTTTCTGGTTCATACCGGGGTGTGAGGCTCGCGATTTCACGTTATACACAAAGCTACGCCACACAGGCGGTGCTTTGATCATCACCACAAGACTTTGCTTTTCAACAGAAGCCCTGATCACTGCATCTTAGCATGCCTCACAGGCAATTCACATCGTGCAACTGATGGCTATCAATCACACAGAATAAACTCCTATGTCAGACACACTGTCCATTTGCAAGTCCGTTCTGGGTCTGAACGAAACCGTAGGCACTATATACCTCGCAAACCCATCGATCACCGCGTACGTCTGGACGATCACCACTCATTATCCATATTTCGGGATGCCTCCCAATCAGGACCTCGGTTACCATCCAAACGAGGTGAAGATCTCCGGTCTTCGACCACCGTCTTCATCTTCGATTTCTTATCGTCGATTCAGTTATTCAGAATGGGATAAACCCGGTATTTCTAAGCAACTCGCGTATATAATAAACAAGTGCTACACAAACACTACAACGCATCATTTCAATTCATTAGTCACTAATCGTCAATCAGTAAGAGAACGATTTCCCAAATATTAACCCCGAAGGCCGAAACCAACATCAGATCAATACCCAAGAAACCATTCGACTTAGCCAACCTTCAGTTAATTTCTAAATTTCACATCCATATCGTTTATAATATTTTATAATGATTTATTGCTATTTTTATTTATTTTAAAATAGCCAATTTATTCAAAACGACGCTTCGGGCCATAACGCGGCCGTGGCGCTGTTTTTCTTCAGATTTGATTTACACATATCTAAAAATCTAACCGTTGGATCTTCAAAAAATTTACATCATTAGAAAGATCTTTTCAAAACAAATCCAACGGTTCCAGTTTCGGGAAAATCCGACGGTCGGATCTCCCGGTATAATCGTTCGAAGTTTCGATTTCAAAATACGAACTGCAGCGTCGTTATTCGATTAAATATAATTATATATATATATATATAAATATAATCGATTCTGGCGCTGTTTTTTTTCAGATTTGAATTAAACATTCCAGACAATCCAACCGTTGGATTTTTACAAAGTTGGTGTCGTTGGAAAGATATTTCCAAAGCAAACCCAACGGTTGCGATTTCAGGAAAATCCAATGGTCGGATCTCCCGCAATAATCATTTGAAATCACGGTTTCAAAATACGAACTGCAGCTTCGTTATTCGATATATTTTAATTCTATTTTTATATAAATATATATCGATTCTTCGATTTAAAAAACCATATTCTTTTCATACATTTGATAAAAATGATATTTTTATCTATCTGTCTTCTATTTCAACACTTCACTATTTTTAACAATTCATGTATATAATAAAAATGTGATTTTTAATGTAAAACAATTTATTTCAAAACTCGACAATTTTATATAGTTAATATAGGTGATAAAAATAGGATTTTTATTATAAAACAATTTATTTCAAAACAAGATTATTTTATATATTTCATATTGATGATAAAAATGGGATTTTTATTATAAAACAATTTCTTTCAAAATATGAGTACCATTCAACACATGAATTTCAATTCAACGAATGAATTTCGATTCAACACATGAAGGTTTTCTATAGTTTGTATATATAGATAAAAAGGTGATTTTTATATTTAGAAACACGAATACCATTCAACACATGAATTCTATTCAATGAATGAATTTCAATTCAACACACGAAGGTTTTCTATAGTTTATATAAATAGATAAAAAGGTGATTTTTATATTTAAAAACACGAATACCATTCAACACATGAATTCTATTCAACGAATGAATTCAATTCAATACATGAAGGTTTTCTATAGTTTATATAAACAGATAAAAAGGTGATTTTTATATTTAAAAACACGAATACCATTCAACACATGAATTCTATTCAACGAATGAATTTCAATTCAACACATGAATATTTTCTATAGTTTATATAAATAGATAAAAAGGTGATTTTTATATTTAAAAACACGAATACCATTCAACACATGAATTCTATTCAACGAATGAATTTCAATTCAACACATGAGTATTTTCTATAGTTTATATAAATAGATAAAAAGGTGATTTTTATATTTAAAAACACGAATACCGTTCAACACATGAATTCTATTCAACGAATGAATTTCAATTCAACACATGAAGGTTTTCTATACAACAGACGGATATAGTTTCAATACAGGAAAATAATTCTAACACATGAATATTATTCAAAATTTCGGCAGCATAATGGCAGGGTAGTTAAAACCGGGACCGTCCCTAGTACGGCTCCTCTGTAACAACCCAAAAATCTGGGCCAGTTTAAAATTTTTATTTTGGCAATTTTAATGAATTTTGAACATTTAAAATGAATTATTTTAAATAATATCGACGAAAAAATTATTTTGAATATAATTCGAACGTATATATTATACGCGTCGTCGTTAGAATATAAATATTTATATATAATTATAAAAGGAATTGAAAATGGCACGGTAGTTCGATAATTCGATTTCAAACTTCAATTGAACATACCGGGTGCAAAACAATACGGATTTTAGTGAAACCAAAAATAATAGGATCTATTTGAGGATATCTTTCCAACGAATCCAAAAAATCGAAATTTCATAGCGGGAATCAAAAGGTATGTCCAGTTGAAAATTCTGAATAGTCGCTATGGAATTCAATCCCTTAAAAATGGGAATTTTGCAAACGACCTCGGATTTCGACGAAACCACTTTTGTTGGATCCGTGATGTCAAATTATTGTTAGATTCCAAATTTCATAATTTTTCGAATCAATATGTGAGCGTGGCAAAGGAAAACGTGTTTGGCCAGTTTCAGTTGATTTTAATCGACTGGAAAATGGCCATTTTTTCAACGGTCTCAGAACTCGACGAAACTAGTTTTGTTAGGACCGTATCGTCAATACGAAGCTAGACAATATTTTTCAGGAATTTTTAGAGTTAGTATGTGACCCCAGTAAATTGAAATACGCATTCAAATTCAGTATATAGAGTTATATGTTGATTTTGATGAAAACTGATCAAAACGATCGAATCAGCTTACGATACATATCCCATTGTGTTCGGAATGGGGGTAGAACGCTATGGACGACAGGCGGTGGGCCTCGTTTAGAGGTCGTATGTAAAAGTCAACCTTTCGGGATTAAATAATTAAATAAAAAAAAATATAACATTACCTCTCTCCTCTCCTTATCCTTCCACTTCAGGCCTCCGTTCAAATTCAATTTCAAATTGAAAAAAAAAGACGATGAAGAGGAGGGAGGAGCGCCGTCGCTCCTCCCATCGGAGAGCCACCGCCGCCGCTATGGGCGGGGCGCCACCGCCCCCTCCATCGACCTCCTCCTCCTCTTCTTCCCTTCTTCTTCCTTCCCCGCCCTCGCGATGCACACCTCCTCCCTCTTCGTCGAAGAAAACCCAGACCCCCCAAACGACCACCGCAGCCTCCCCCATGGCCGGCGAAAGCCAGCACCCCCTTACACCGCGCGAGCCTCGACAGACCCCCCCCCCCCCCCCCCATCCAAAAACCATAGTAAGTTTTTACTGTTTTTCCCTATTTTATTTTATTTAGTCATGTGAAAATTTTCGATTTTAGTATGTAATACTGTAGTTTAAATTTCTGAATTTTATATAGTTTAAAATTTTGATTTTTATTTATTTAAAAGGCTATTATTTCGATTTTTAAAATAGAAAAGATTAGATTTTTGAAGTTTAAAAAGGCGAGATCTTTATATGTAAAAAGGCGAGATCTTTATATGAAAAAAGGCGAAATCTTTATATGAAAAATAGCGTGATGAAAATATAATTTTTATCTATATAACATCGTTGTGAAAATATAATTTTTATCTATATAACATCGTTGTGAAAATATAATTTTTATCTATATAACATCGTTGTGAAAATATAATTTTTATCTATATAGTAGCATTAGGAAAAAAATATAATTTTTATCTATATAGTAGCATTAGGAAAAAAATATAATTTGCATCCATATAGCGAAATAAAAATTCGATTTTTATATATTAAATAGCGAAATAAAAATTCGATTTTTATATATTAAATAGCGAAGTAAAAATTCGATTTTTATATATTAAATAGCGAAGTAAAAATTCAATTTTTATATATTGAATAACAAAGAAAAATTCGATTTTTATATATGTAGTGGCTACGGGCAACGAAGGTGACAAAAAGGCGAGAACGACAAGATTTTCTACAATAGAAGAGTCATGGTATTGGATAGCTATTGGTGAGAACTTCTCACTCAAAATTTCTTTTTCTAGTTATATATATATATACTAGGATGCAGACGGTGTTTAGTAGCACCCGACACTCGTCATCCACAGACCATGGATGGCTTGTTTGTTTAATTGTTTGGTTGTGTAGTTGGTTAGTTTATTTGGTTTGAATTGAATTGTTTGGTGAAATAGAATGGATTTGATTGATGTGTGAATGGCGTGGGCCTTCTCTAGACCGGGGATAAGGCTAGGCCTTGTCCCCTTTCTAGTATCGTGCCGTTATGCCGCCGAAATTTTCTAAATTATGTTAGAAAAATAAAATTATCATTTTTATTTTGTAAATGAACTGAATAAAAATTCATGTGTTAAAATAAAATATTTTATCGTTAAAAATATAATTTTTAACGTGAATGTGAATAAATAAATATTCATTTACAAACCGGACGCTCTGTTTATGTACACCTATTTGAAGGACATTGATTGGGACGATAAATTTTACACGTCGCCCAACTGCACAAATAAAATATGTGTTTGACTGTTTGAAACCCCACACGGGTATTAGGATAAAATACGGCATACACTAATCCCAATAATTAGTTGTATGTTGATCGATTGATTGGCAGGCTGTTATAAGCGTTAGATATCTATATTTGATGCTTATACAGTGTAGTGCACTTTGGATGATGGTTGATTATTTATCGTGGCTATTATATACATGTGTTGTATGGAATCCATATAATTAACTTTATATGGTAATTGATTGGGCCTCATTCCAATTTAGAAGATAAAGAATATTATAAAATAAAGGTTCATGTGTTGACAATATTCATCCGTTGAGATTAGTCATGTGTTGAACGAAATATTTTGATAATAAAATTTACATCTTTATCCTTATAAAATAAAGGTTCATGTGTTGACAGTACTCATCCGTTGAGATTAGTTATGTGTTGAACGAAATATTTTAATAATAAAATTTACATCTTTATCATATATAAGATCAGAAACTAATTGGAAAATAGATAAGATGAGTGGTCTCCTGGATATTGATCTGATGTTGGTTTCGGCCTTCGGGGTTAATATTTAGGGAATCGTTCTCTTACAAATTTACGATTGGAGTCTGATTTGAAATCAAACGATAGATACCATAATTTTTATAAAGTATATTAAATAACAAAAATAGTCACATGTGGACAGTACTCATTCGTTGAGATTAGTCGTGTGTTGACAAAAATATAGAGTCGTGTATTGAAAGAAATATAGATTCATTTGTTGAATAGAATAACGAAGTAGTTGAAATATATAAAGCCGTGTTGATTAGAGATGCGCTATTTTGACGCGAACGATATTTATATCGATTATATTCGTTTTTGAATTTTATTGAGTAGAAAACGAATTTGAATTGAAACGAATTGAAATAGAATAAAAATCAATTTGAAATGAATTCAAATTGAATTGAAATTTGAATTAAATTGAAATGAATTTAAAACGAATTTATAAGGAAAAATTCAATTTTGATTTGAATTTGAAATGGTAGTAGAAATTGTTTTTGAAACGAATTTAAGCTATTTATAAAGTTTGTTTTAAATAGAAATCGACGAAATATATATTATATATATTATATATATAATATAATGGCCTGAATAGAACGCGCCGCGCCGCGGCAGTTCGTGAATTTCGACCATTTATTTCAAACGGACATTACGGGAGATCCGACCGTCGGATTCTCCTAAAACCGGAACCGTTGGGTTCGTATCGAAAAGATCTTTCTAACGAATATTAGAAATTCAAAATCTAATGGATGGATTTGGAGATACGTCCAAATCAAATTTTAAAAAGGTCGCTGTAAGTGCAGTTCGATGGCCGTTGATGGAAATCGACTGTACGGGCCTTGATAAAATTATTAAAAATATTAATAATTTGTGTAAAATCATAAGAAAAGATTTGGTAAAAATTGGGATGAAAAACTCCATATTTGAAAAGATAAAAATAGATTTTTATCGAAATGAACTAGTTTTGAACTAAAATTAAACCCGTTTATTTTAAATAAATAAATTGGATTTGAAACGAGTTTTAATTGAATTGATTTGAGGGTTTATCGAGAACAGTGTTTTAAATAACACTTGTTCTTTAACCCGATAATAAATAGAATGTGATTTGGGTTTGTCGTGAACTGTGTTTTAAATGACATTAGTTCTTTAACCCAGTAAAAGGAGTTTTAATGAATCTGTAATTAGATTGAAATGTGAATTGATAATCTAAATTATCAAATTTGGCAAATGAGCGAGAATGGAGTATCACCAGTTTTGCTCCAGAGCGATAGTTAAATCTTTAATCAGATTTGAACGTGAAATGGTAATTAATTTTACCGATAACACAATGGTATTAGATATGGAGTATTACCAGCTTTGCTTCATGGGATGAATAGGCTGGGATTGGGAAATAAAATAAATAATTACTTCGGTGTGGTTCGCTAATCCCGACTAGTTTGGAAAACCATAATCTGGTTTGAAATGACATCCAAAGGAAGATTAAAGGATAAATTTTAAAGAATTTATCTTGGATAAAATTAATGGGAACCTTTCCCTAAGAATGTGAAATTTAGAAACTAGCTGTAGGTTAGCTAAGAAGAATGGTTCCTGGGTATTGATCTGATGTTGGTTTCGGCCTTCGGGGTTAATATTTGGGAAATTGTTCTCTTGCTGATTTACGGTTGGTGACTAATGAATTGGAATGAGGCGTATGTTGTGTTTGTGTAACATTTGTTTTTAATATACGCGGGTTGCTCGGAAAGGCCGGGTCTATACCCATTCTGAATAACTGATTCGACGATATGTCGAAGACGAAGACGGTGGTCGAAGACCGGAAGTCTTCACATCGTTTGGGTGATTACTGATGATCTTGATTGGGTTGTACACCCAAGATGAGGGAATCAGTTGGTGGTCGTCCAGACGTACTTGGAGATCGATGGGTATGCGAGGAAAGTGCCTCCGGTTTCGTTCAGACCCAGAACGAACTTGTAAATGGATTGTGTGTCTAACATTGGATTTTATTCTATGTTGATTGATTTCTGTTAAATATATATCTGTTTGGCGGCGGAGAATTTATTCTCTTGCTTAACGCCCTTCTCTGAGACGTACGAGCTTAGACGTTATATATCGATAGATATCAATCGCATGGCATGAATTACCTGTGTGGCACACTGAGTTGCATGGATCAAGGCTTCTGTTGAAAAGCAAAGTCTTGTGGTTGATGATCAAAGCACAGCCTATGCGGCAGCTTTGTGTATAACGTGAATTCGCGAGCCTCACACCTCGGTATGAGTTAAAAACGGGATACGGACTGCATGGAGAGCACGACATTTCTTTCTAGCTTTGGTGGTGTCAGTGACTTATCAGCCCTGACATTGATATACTTTTCACCTATGTGGTTGTTGGATGAGGCGCTTCGATTTTAGGTCTGTAAGGACGGGGAAACGTGTGTTCAGGAATTGCCAATCCTCTAACGTAAGTGAGGACCGGCCCTGAAGCATCCAGGGTTACCCAGAGTGTGTAGTCCTGAGACATTTGCTAGAGTGTCTCGAAGCGGAGAGGAGCTTGCCCCTTGCCTCGACTCATGACGGAAATCTAATTTCCAATACGTGTATTTCTGCTTTATTTGTAGAGCCTAGTATGGCGACATAGTAGCATGGGATGCTATGCCGTCTATGATTGATATTTATGATTAAAATTATTTTGACACTATACACTTATTATAGTATCAAATGATTTGTTTTAAACGTACCAAGCATGTTTGGCTATTATAAGGGAAAACCCTATCCTCCGGCTTGCGTTGCATTGTGTGATGGGACTTGGGTCTTATAATAGCTTCATTTTCGAAAAGCATTGCGTTGTTTATTATATGCACTGGTATTCTTGGGAGGAAACCCGTTCCGTGTTATACGGCGTGGTCCCTTGAATTACTCTCTTTTAAAGTAAAGTTTAGAATAACTGTTTTAGTTCTCACACCAGTCACATGACTGACCTGGAGTTTATTGTTTTAACCTAAACTCCGGGTGCCCCTATTTTCCGCACGGGCAGCTAGAAGTTTTGGTTTTGCAGATTTATATTCACAGGATCCTGGTTTACAGCTGGAATGATATCCGGAAAGCTCTGTATCCGTATATCACCTTCAGTTGTGCTTTGTACTATTTTCCGCTGCTATGTAATTTATTGTAATCTCTGATATTTATCGAATGTAATTTATTTATTTATACTCTGTATATTCTTGTATCTGGTGGAATTGTTGTAATAGCAATGAAATGTTCTTCCGTGTGTGTTCTATTTTGTCCTGTTCTCAAAACGATCAGGGGTTTCGAACGGTCTAGATCGGTTTAACGACTGATTCAGATCGAGCGAAATTCCTTGCCGTCACATTTGGTATCAGAGCTTTGGTTTACAGAGCTCGAAAACAAGGCACATTAGAACCATACGAAAGAATTCATCAGATATTGGATTAGTAATATCCAATTAGAATGACTCGTTAGAGATGGGATCAGTAGTATCCTAGAACGAGTGTGAAGAGTATATTTTTCAAATGAAAACAATTTTGTTTTGAAAATTTAAATCGTTTTATACGTATTTGAATATTTATTTATATTGATTTGGACAATCTAGTATATAAAGGTTTTGCATATACGCGTCATGAACGTATATTCGAAGTTTTAATATATTGGATAGATATAGAATCACATTCTAGTCGCCGGGAGATGGTACTGGTAATTGTCATGACATCATCAGTATTTATGTTCGTGTTTCGAAGGTGTGATATCTATATATTTCCATTAGACTGGTGTGAAAACCAAAACTAATATAGTTAGAATACATTGTTGTGAATTGGCATCAAAAACATGATTTTTTGTATATATATCAAAATTATGAATTTCAAACGTTAATTCACTAATTGATTGATGTTTGTGTTGTTTATTTATTTGTTTGATAATTTTGAACCATTTAGCCTAATTGAATCAAATATTGAACTGTATTGAAAATTAGTCGCATTTGCTTGCATATACATATACTTACATCGAACAGGTTATAGCAAGGAGGCTAGAGCAGAGAATAAAATTTGTTTGCCTGACAAATAGGTACATGTTTACTATAATTTACTGTTTTGTTTGAGTGATGATGATTTTATGAGCCTTTTGGCTAGCCGCTTGGCTTTTTCTTTTTCCTTTTGAGATCAAAAGGCCTATATGGCAATTTCAGGATTTTCCCGTGGCTCCCGGTGCAAGGGAGGTTATGGAGAAATTTTTCGAAAATTTAGGGTGTTAGCCAAATTTTTGAAGAATTTGAAAATTCTCAGAAACTGAAAAGTTGGAGAATGGAAGCCAGATCGAACATAGAGTTGATTAATCAAACCACTTTCGACTTTGTTCCTTTTCGGGGACGAAAAGTTTTAAGTGGGGGAGATTGTAACAACCCGAAAATCTGGGCTAGTTTAAAATTTTTATTTTGGCAATTTTAATGAATTTTGAACATTTAAAATGAATTATTTTAAATAATATCGATGAAAAATTTATTTTGAATATAATTCGAACGTATATATTATACGCGTCGTCGTTAGAATATAAATATTTATATATAATTATAAAAGGAATTGAAAATGGCGCGATAGTTCGATAATTCGATTTCAAACTTCAATTGAACATACCGGGTGCAAAACAATACGGATTTTAGTGAAACCAAAAATAATAGGATCTATTTGAGGATATCTTTCCAACGAATCCGAAAAATCGAAATTTCATAGCGGGAATCAAAAGGTATGTCCAGTTGAAAATTCTGAATAGTCGCTATGGAATTCAAGCCCTTAAAAATGGGAATTTTGCAAACGACCTCGGATTTCGACGAAACCACTTTTGTTGGATCCGTGATGTCAAATTATTGTTAGATTCCAAATTTCATAATTTTTCGAATCAATATGTGAGCATGGCAAAGGAAAACGTGTTTGACCAGTTTCAGTTGATTTTAATCGACTGGAAAATGGCCATTTTCCAACGGTCTCAGAATTCGACGAAACTAGTTTTGTTAGGACCGTATCGTCAATACGAAGCTAGACAATATTTTTCAGGAATTTTTAGAGTTAGTATGTGACCCTAGTAAATTGAAATGCGCGTTCAAATTCAATATATAGAGTTATATGTTGATTTTGACGAAAACTGATCGAAACGATCGAATCAGCTTACGATACATATCCCATTGTGTTCGGAATGGGGGTAAAACGCTATGGACGACTGGCGGTGGGCCTCGTTTAGAGGTCGTATGTAAAAGTCAACCTTTCGGGATTAAATAATTAAATAAATAAAAAATATAACATTACCTCTCTCCTATCCTTATCCTTCCACTTCAGGCCCCTGTTCAAATTCATTTTCAAATTGAAAAAAAAAGACGATGAAGAGGAGGGAGGAGCGCCGTCGCTCCTCCCATCGGAGAGCCACCGCCGTCGCTCAGGGCGGGGCGCCACTGCCCCCTCCATCGACCTCCTCCTCCTCTTCTTCCCTTCTTCTTCCTTCCCCGCCCTCGCGATGCACACCTCCTCCCTCTCCGTCGAAGAAAACCCAGACCCCCCAAACGACCACCGCAGCCTCCCCCATGGCCGGCGAAAGCCAGCACCCCCTTACACCGCGCGAGCCTCGACAGACCCCCCGCCCCCCCATCCGAAAACCAAAGTAAGTTTTTACTGTTTTTCCCTATTTTATTTTATTTAGTCATGTGAAAATTTTCGATTTTAGTATGTAATACTGTAGTTTAAATTTCTGAATTTTATATAGTTTAAAATTTTGATTTTTATTTATTTAAAAGGCTATTATTTAGATTTTTAAAATAGAAAAGATTAGATTTTTAAAATAGAAAAGATTAGATTTTTGAAGTTTAAAAAGGCGAGATCTTTATATGTAAAAAGGCGAGATCTTTATATGTAAAAAGGCGAAATCTTTATATGAAAAATAGCGTGATGAAAATATAATTTTTATCTATATAACATCGTTGTGAAAATATAATTTTTATCTATATAACATCGTTGTGAAAATATAATTTTTATCTATATAACATCGTTGTGAAAATATAATTTTTATCTATATAACATCGTTGTGAAAATATAATTTTTATCTATATAGTAGCATTAGGAAAAAAAAATTTTTTTATCTATATAGTAGCATTAGGAAAAAAATAGAATTTTTATCCATATAGCGAAATAAAAAATCGATTTTTATATATTAAATAGCGAAATAAAAATTCGATTTTTATATATTAAATAGCGAAGTAAAAATTCGATTTTTATATATTAAATAGCGAAGTAAAAATTCGATTTTTTTATATTGAATAACAAAGAAAATTCGATTTTTATATATGTAGTGGCTATGGGCAACGAAGGTGACAAAAAGGCGAGAACGACAAGATTTTCTACAATAGAAGAGTCGTGGTATTGGATAGCTATTGGTGAGAACTTCTCACTCAAAATTTCTTTTTCTAGTTATATATATATATATATATATATATATATATATATATATATATATATATATATATATATATATACTAGGATGCAGACGGTGTTTAGTAGCACCTGACACCCGTCATCCACAGACCATGGATGGCTTGTTTGTTTAATTGTTTGGTTGTGTAGTTGGTTAGTTTATTTGGTTTGAATTGTTTGGTGAAATAGAATGGATTTGATTGATGTGTGAATGGGGTGGGCCTTCACTAGACCGGGGATAAGGCTAGGCCTTGTCCCGTTTCTAGTATCGTGCCGTTATGCCGCTGAAATTTTCTAAAATATGTTAGAAAAATAAAAAAATCATTTTTATTTTGTAAATGAACTGAATAAAAATTCATGTGTTAAAATAAAATATTTTATCGTTAAAAATATATTTTTTAATGTGAATGTGAATAAATAAATATTCATTTACAAACCAGACGGTTTGTTTATGTACACCTATTTGAAGGACATTGATTGGGATGATAAATTTTACACGTCGCCCAACTGCACAAATAAAATCTGTGTTTGACTGTTTGAAACCCCACACGGGTATTGGGATAAAATACGGCATAAACTAATCCCAATAATTAGTTGTATGTCGATCGATTGATTGACAGGCTGTTATAAGCGTTAGATATCTATATTTGATGCTTATACAGTGTAGTGCACTTTGGATGATGGTTGATTATTTATCGTGGCTATTATATACATGTGTTGTATGGAATCCATATAATTAACTTTATATGGTAATTGATTGGGCCTCATTCTAATTTAGAAGATAAAGAATATTATAAAATAAAGGTTCATGTGTTGACAATACTCATCCGTTGAGATTAGTCATGTGTTGAACGAAATATTTTGATAATAAAATTTACATCTTTATCCTTATAAAATAAAGGTTCATGTGTTGACACTACTCATCCGTTGAGATTAGTCATGTGTTGAACGAAATATTTTAATAATAAAATTTACATCTTTATCATATATAAGATCAGAAACTAATTGGAAAATAGATAAGATGAGTGGTCTCCTGGATATTGATCTGATGTTGGTTTCGGCCTTCGGGGTTAATATTTAGGGAATCGTTCTCTTACAAATTTACGATTGGAGTCTGATTTGAAATCAAACGATAGATACCATAATTTTTATAAAATATATTAAATAACAAAAATAGTCACATGTGGACAGTACTCATTCGTTGAGATTAGTCGTGTGTTGACAAAAATACAGAGTCATGTATTAAAAGAAATATAGATTCATTTTTTGAATAGAATAACGAAGTAGTTGAAATATATAAAGCCGTGTTGACTAGAGATGCGCTATTTTGACGCGAACGATATTTATATCGATTATATTCGTTTTTGATTTTTATTGAGTAGAAAACGAATTTGAATTGAAACGAATTGAAATAGAATAAAAATTGATTTGAAATGAATTCAAATTGAATTGAAATTTGAATTAAATTGAAATGAATTTAAAACGAATTTATAAGGAAAAGTTCAATTTTGATTTGAATTTGAAATGGAAGTAGAAATTGTTTTTGAAACGAACTTAAACTATTTATAAAGTTTGTTTTAAATAGAAATCGACGAAATATATATTATATATATAATATAATGGCCTGAATAGAACGCGCCGCGCCGCGGCAGTTCGTGAATTTCGACCATTTATTTCAAACGGACATTACGGGAGATCCGACCGTCGGATTCTCCTAAAACCGGAACCGTTGGGTTCGTATCGAAAAGAGCTTTCTAACGAATATTAGAAATTCAAAATCTAACGGTTGGATTTGGAGATACGTCCAAATCAAATTTTAAAAAGGTCGCTGTTAGTGCATTTCGATGGTCGTTGACGGAAATCGACTGTACGGGCCTTGATAAAATTATTAAAAATAGTAATAATTTGTGTAAAATCATAAGAAATGATTTGGGAAAAATTGGGATGAAAAACTCCATATTTGAAAAGATAAAAATAGATTTTTATCGAAATGAACTAGTTTTGAACTAAAATTAAACCCGTTTATTCTAAATAAATAAATTGGATTTGAAACGAATTTTAATCGAATTGATTTGTGGGTTTATCGAGAACAGTGTTTTAAATAACACTTGTTCTTTAACCCGATAATAAATAGAATGTGATTTGGGTTTGTCGTGAACTGTGTTTTAAATGACATTAGTTCTTTAACCCAGTAAAAGGAGTTTTAATGAATCTGCAATTAGATTGAAATATGAATTGATAATCTAAATTATCAAATTTGGCAAATGAGCGAGAATGGAGTATCTCTAGTTTTGCTCCAGAGCGATAGTTAAATCTTTAATCAGATTTGAACGTGAAATGGTAATTAATTTTACCGATAACACCGTGGTATTAGATATGGAGTATTACCAGTTTTGCTTCATGGGATGAATAGGTTGGGATTGGGAAATAAAATAAATAATTACTTCGGTGTGGTTCGCTAATCCCGACTAGTTTGGAAAACCATAATTTGGTTTGAAATGACATCCAAAGGAAGATTAAAGGATAAATTTTAAAGAATTTATCTTGGATAAAATTAATGGGAACCTTTCCCTAAGAATGTGAAATTTAGAAACAAGCTGTAGGTTAGCTAAGAAGAATGGTTCCTGGGTATTGATCTGATGTTGGTTTCGGCCTTCGGGGTTAATATTTGGGAAATTGTTCTCTTGCTGATTTACGGTTGGTGACTAATGAATTGGAATGAGGCGTATGTTGTGTTTGTGTAACATTTGTTTTTAATATACGCGGGTTGTTCGGAAAGGCCGGGTCTATACCCATTCTGAATAACCGATTCGACGATATGTCGAAGACGAAGATGGTGGTCGAAGACCGGAAGTCTTCACATCGTTTGGGTGATTACTTATGATCTTGATTGGGTTGTACACCCAAGATGAGGGAATCAGTTGGTGGTCGTCCAGACGTACTTGGAGATCGATGGATATGCGAGGAAAGTGCCTCTGGTTTCGTTCAGACCCAGAATGAACTTGTAAATGGATTGTGTGTCTGACATAGGATTTTATTCTGTGTTGATTGATTTATGTTAAATATATATCTGTTTGGCGGCGGAGAATTTATTCTCTTGCTTAACGCCCTTCTCTGAGACGTACGAGCTTAGAGGTTATATATCGATAGATATCAATCGCATGGCATGAATTGCCTGTGTGGCACACTGAGTTGCATGGATCAAGGCTTCTGTTGAAAAGAAAAGTCTTGTGGTTGATGATCAAAGCATAGCCTATGTGGCAGCTTTGTGTATAATGTGAATTCGCGAGCCTCACACCTCGGTATGAGTTAAAAACGGGATACAGACTGCAGGGAGAGCACGACGTTTCTTTCTAGCTTTGGTGGTGTCAGTGACTTACCAGCCCTGACATTGATATACTTTTCACCTATGTGGTTGTTGGATGAGGCGCCTCGATTTTAGGTCTGTAAGGACCGGGAAACGTGTGTTCAGGAATTGCCAATCCTCTAACGTAAGTGAGGACCGGCCCTGAAGCATCCAGGGTTACCCAGAGTGTGTAGTCCTGAGACATTTGCTAGTGTCTCGAAGCGGAGAGGAGCTTGCCCCTTGCCTCGACTCATGACGGAAATCCAACTTCCAATACGTGTATTTCGGCTTTATTTGTAGAGCCTAGTATGGCGACATAGTGGCATGGGATGGTATGCCGTCTATGATTGATATTTATGATTAAAATTGTTTTGACGCTATACACTTATTATAGTATCAAATGATTTGTTTTAAACGTACCAAGCATTTTTGGCTATTATATGGGAAAACCCTATCCTCCGGCTTGCGTTGCATTGTGTGATGGGACTTGGGTCTTATAATAGCTTCATTTTTCGAAAAGCATTGCATTGTTTATTCTATGCACTGGTATTCTTGGGAGGAAACCCGTTCCGTGTTATACGGCGTGGTCCCTTGAATTACTCTCTTTTAAAGTAAAGTTTAGAATAACTGTTTTAGTTCTCACACCAGTCACATGACTGACCTGGAGTTTATTGTTTTAACCTAAACTCCGGGTGCCCCTATTTTCCGCACGGGCAGCTAGAAGTTTTGGTTTTGCAGATTTATATTCACAGGATCCTGGTTTACAGCTGGAATGATATCCGGAAAGCTCTGTATCCGTATATCACCTTCAGTTGTGCTTTGTACTATTTTCCGCTGCTATGTAATTTATTGTAATCTCTGATATTTATCGAATGTAATTTATTTATTTATACTTTGTATATTCTTGTATCTGGTGGAATTGTTGTAATAGCAATGAAATGTTCTTCCGTGTGCGTTCTATTTTGTCCTGTTCTCAAAATGATCAGGGGTTTCGAACGGTCTAGATCAGTTTAACGACTGATTCGGATCGAGCGAAATTCCTTGCCGTCACATCCTCGCTCTACCTTAAAGCCTCGCAGCTTTTGACAATGGGGAATCATGCATCTAGTTCGCACGCAGGCGACATGTATATTTTTTCATTTCCACAAACTAATCCTATGTGGTTTCAACCAAATATTTCTCAACCACAAACGGGTATTTTTCAACCACAATCAATCAATATCAACCACAAACAATTCCAACCAACCATTCGCTATCAATCAATTTTCACACCAATCACAACCCATAAATATCGTCCATGGTTTGTGGACGAGGGGCGTATATATATATATTTATATATAGCATATCACTTCTATTTCAACACATATATAATTTTTACAACGCATATACAACTTATACATCGAACGTACAACTTATACAACGCTTATACAAGAGGTGTACAACGCTTATATAACTCATACATCGACTATGTAATTTATACATCGTCGTTTTCTTTATCGTTTATAAATTAGAAATCTCACATTGGGTTCCACTCCACCAAAAATAGCAGGAGGCTCAGAAAAATATGTGGTCTCTTCTAGAAGGTAGAAGACGTCCACACGAGTCCACTGTCTCTTGTTTCACTGAATTTCGTCAATACACGAAAAAAAATACGATATTTCAAAGTTTGCAACGGTTTAAAGGTGTTAAAACAGTTGAAAATAAACAAGGTCGTACCTCAGCTATTTCGTTCAAAACTAGGTTTGGATTTTTCTTCGAATCTGTGTAGCTATTCGTCGATCAGCCTTCGCAGCGTCGAAGGGGGGGAAAGGCGCGCCTGCGCCTGAAGGATGGGGGGGGGGGCGTTCGATCGCCTGAGGCAGGTGGGGCGGCGGCTTGAAGACGTCGACTTCCAGGCGTAGATTCTCACTCCACAGGCCACGAAAAATTCCAAACTATATATGGATTTGAAGATCTCGAGTAGCTCTACAAAACCTTCAACTAGAGGAGGGGCTAATTTTGCGTGGATTGATCGGAAATCAAACGGGAACGATTGAAGGGTTTTCCGCCTTCAATCACAATACTTCGGGGAGAGAGAAAGGATTCTTGGCCAATGAAATATTTTTTTTTATTTATAAATTTTTAAAATCCAAAAATACCCCCCTTCACGTACTAACACCAATCCAAACCCAACGACTGTCGTCCCTAGCGTTTTACCCCCATTCCGAAACCAATGGGATATGTTTCGAAGGCCCATTCGAATGTTTCAGTCAGTGTTTCTTCAAATTAAAATATAAAACATTCAATATTTGATTTGAACGTACATTTCAATTTGCCAGGGCCACAAACTGATTCGAAAAATACTAGAAAAATAAATCTGGCTATGTTTTGACGATACGGTCCCAACAAAACTAGTTTCGTCGAATTCTGAGACCGTTTGCAAAAAGGCCCATTTCTGGTCGATCCAATTTAACTGTAATTGTCCAAAACACGTTTTCCTTTGCCACACTCACATACTAGCTTCAAAAATTATGAAATTTGAAACCTAGCAATAACTTCACATCCCGGATCCAACAAAAGTGGTTTCGTCGAATTCTGAGGTTGTATGCATAATGGCCATTTTCACGGGCTATATAATTTCTATAGCGACCTTTCTGAAAATTCATTTGGCCATAACTTTTGCTTTCCACTATGAAACTTCGATTTTTCAGATTCGTTAGAAAGGTATTCACTAACAGATTTAAATATTTTTGATTTCACTCAAATCCGTTTTGTTTTGCACCTGGTACAGTCAGTCGAAATTTTAATTTAAATTTTGAAACTACCGCGCCATTTCAGGCCTTGTTTATAATTAGAATTAATTATATTCGTTTTCAAACATCGATTCAAACTCACTTTTCATTGCTATTATTTAAAATGTTTATTTTAAATATTTAAAATCCATTATTTTATCCAATTTAAAATTTTTAAATTGGTTCAGATTTTCCGGGTCGTTACAATGGAGGACATTGATTCCCAAATACTTTGCAAACAATTACAATAGCCCTATAACTCTTCAATATCACTTGATTCAGAGAGTTATGAGTAGAAAGTGTAAATAGAATAAAATTAGTAAAAACAGAATCGAATTCGGCAGAGTATAGGCGTAGGAATCATAAAAATGATAAGAAATAATGGCGTAATGAAAGAGATGAAAGTGGAGAAGAAGGAATGATTAAAAATTCTAAATCAAGTCCTATTTATAGTGTATGAAAGGTTGCAACGCCTCAGAACCATCATAAATAGTGAAAACACACTTCCTTTCAAATTTGAAAAAATGAGAGTTATATGTCGACATGGTGTTTTCTATATCGACATATACTTGGTATAAAATTACTTTTTGAGCATTTTTCAACTGTTTTGATATAAATATAATTCTGAAAATTCTTGATGAAAATATAGTGTTATAAATTAGTTTTATAAAGTAGGAAATCATAGGAAAATATAAATATAAACTATATAAACATATTTATAAAATTATAAAGTTTAAAACTATATAAATATAAAGTATAAATATATAGAACTTATGAAACTTGAGTTTGAAAACAAAAGTAAAGTAACAAAGAAAAATAGAAAAGATAGAAAATAAAATAGAGAGGATTGAAGATAGATGATGAAATTTGAAAATAGAATTTGTTGAACCTGGAGTGCTATTTAGAGTCTTACAAAATCTAGACTCTATAACTATATTAGCCTTGACCTCTTGAAATCTTGAATACTCATGAATCTTGAAATATCTCTGAATTTTGAATCTCTAATTTTTTTAAGCTGTACAGTCTTCAATAATAATTCATGTATATAAATCCTGCATATATATATATATATATATATATATATATATATATATATATATTCTAGATAAAAGTGTTAGTATATATTTTACAATCAATTAACATTGAAATAAGGTTGTTGTCATCAAAACTCCATTCTCCAACACTTACCAACATGGCCATGGTAGCTTCATGAGAGCATCCTAGCCTCTCGATCCCCACTGGACTTCTTGACTTGGTTTCATGAACTGGTGAAGGCTCCGCCTTCCACTTCCAAGCACTTGGATCACGAAGAATATCCTACTAACTTGCTCTCTAAGCATATCACTACGGACGCTCACTATAACAATTAGAATTACCATAAATCTTGTACACTTGAAAATATACCAATTTCATACTGTAACTTGTAAAAGCGAAGTCATAAAGTACTAAACTTCCAGAGTCGACGTAGGCTCCGATGAGTCAACCACTATAAATACAATGTGATTTTTCTTTAGCGTTATCCTTTGCGTACTTACATCACATATCACCTCATTTCCATTTCGGACGTATATTTGCACTATCTTGGAAATCTCTAGTGCTGAAAACTACTTTTGACCGTCAACAACAACACATACAAATATATATATTTGATGGAAAGATGCGAACTCTTCTGGTTATATAAAATCATCATAAATATTGGCGAACTTCTTTGATCATTTAATACCATATTAGCAGATTCCTATGATCACTTAATATCCTTTGGAGAACCCCAGTTACTTAAGACCTCGCTTCCTAGTAGACTATGTTATATAAATAATATCTCAATGTAATGCAAGAGATAACAATCATCCACTTAGTGATGGATTTAGGTAGAGACTCAATGCCATTTAAGACCCTCCCTATGGACCCATGCATTACAATCTAGGTGCCATTACATGTGAACTCCTAGACACTTAATAGTTCCCTTAGACAGGTTGTTCCCTTACATGCTCGGTGAAACTCTTAATAGCTCATCCCTAGGTGTTCCCTCACATAGCCCCTAGATAAGAAGCGAACAACTTTCAGAGAACTACTTCACTCATTTATACATCATTTAATATTTTATTCAAGACAATTTAATACCTCATAAATGTTAGAGAATGGCGGATCGATAGACCTCTTAATACTTAATAAGGTCGAGTCCCATGACTTTGGCCTAAACTCAAGCGATGAACCCTTAGGAGCCGACCAAGTCCTAAACAATTAGTACACAAACAAGGCGGATCAGCAACTTATTGAGGCAGTCCTATAACACACTAAATGGTTCACGGCACTACATGCCTCACATTAACTCGACTTCATGTAGCTACTGGATTTGTCGGGCCGTTCCGGGTATACTTTTACTACAAGTAAGAGTTAACCTCACGTCCACATGTCATTTAATATGTTGAGAGGCCATTTATATGCACATAGCATTAAAATCTTCCTAGCGGGGACATTTAATACGAATCTTCTAATTTAACACATCAAATATGCTTTACGATACATGAATCATGTTATTAAATAAATATGAATACATATAAAGGAATAATTAGTGGTGCATGTCAAGAAAGCGCACTAAACATTGAAATGTCAATCCTTTCTCCCAATAAAGATGCACTAGTTATATTTCCCAAATTTCACAACATACACATATAAAACTTCATTTCATAATAGGGAAAAAACATAACATAATAAAAGAAAAACTTGTAACCTAGGATTTTAAGATTCTTTCAATAAATAAAAAGGGGCACATTGAGTAAACAATATTATATGTATATTCTTTCTAGTAATATTTTACTTAAAGCAAGGATATTTGGAAACCTTTCATCACATATTTGAGAGCGATGATCATTTAGAATTCAAAAATCGCTTTTTCCGCCCTAAAAAAAGAATCATCAAACTCCTTCTTCAACATACCATAACTCCTCGTTCCGAAAATTTCAACAACCCTACCCTCAAAGTTCAAAAAGCACTCTTTCGTATTATTAGTGCTTATGACATCAATTGGGATGATATGATTTTGAAAGAATTTAAGCCCAAAGAAATATCCACAAGATAAAACACTCTTTATCATGGAGTTTATTTTACTCGAGTTTTCAAATAATTTGGAGTTGATCTCAAAGGAGAAGAATTTGTGCCAAGAAAGGTGTTTGACTCATCAAATATACATCTTATGCAAATTCCACTCATCTTTAAGCCTTATGAATCATACGAATATAAACAAGCTCATATGCAATAAGAACAAGATCCTATTGATATCGAAGAAGAAGAAACCTCTTTGGAAAGTGTAGAGTGTCCATCCAATACTGGAAACATTTCCAAAGAAATGCTTGTCCAAAAAATTCGTGATAAGGGTGTAATCAAATAATATCTTTTGTTAATGGCGGCCTCTCAAGTAAATCCCTCTTCTTCTTCCACCTCCTTCGCCTTTGACACCGCCTTCCCTCCCTTACCCTCCTGTTCATCTCCGCCTATTCCCCCCGATCCACCACCTCCAATTGCAAATCCCTCTTCTGATAAACCCTCTCTTTCAAATTTCAGATCTAATCCTTTAGATCCGCAACCTACCCCTAGTAGATCTGCAAATCCTTCATCATCTGATGCCTCCTTTCCAGCGTTCACAAAGAAAGACTACGCATCCCTTTTTAATTCACCCCCTCGCAACGCAGGAGCCTATCAGCCTAAGCACTTCAACATTCCTAGGGATGGCTTTCCTCAGCTGATTCCAGAGTCAGTCAGATCTCAAGGTATGTAATACTGGAGCAATTTTTTGGTGTGGTTCTTCCTATATGGTAATTCTTCGTACTCCATTATGGTAAATTTCTTAATCGTTTCTGGAAATTAGATGGGGAAGTTAGTATTAGATCGGATGGTATACACTATTTTTTCAAATTCCCCAACGATTCAGATAGGGAATTTTTTCTGAAATCTGATCCTATTTTCATTAAAGGTCGTATCTTATTCATAACTAGATGGGATCCAACAATAGGAAATTCACATGATCAGAACAAAAAAGTACCGGTATGGATTCATTTTTATTGTATTCCGACAATTCTTTTGAAATTATTGGGTATAAACTGGTTTTCTTGTCATGTCGGGAGATTGATATGCTTTGACACTAGCACAGAAAAGCTTCAAAGATTTAGGTATGCAAAAGCATTAATTGAGATTTCCTCAGATTTTGATCTTCCTAATAAGATAGTGGTAGGAGGTTTCGGTCAAGATTGCCCTTCAGCTAAATTATCCTATGATTGAAGACCTAAAATATGCATTGTTTGTAGGGTATTTGGTCATACAACTAGCAGTTGTGAGTTTAATATCCATGCAAAAGATAAACAGGATAAGCATGTTAAGGATCTTATTGATCATCATCGACAATTCAATAGGAAAGATACTACTAATGCTAATCAAGGTAATTGGAAATCTGCTAATATAAGAAATGCTAAGTATTGGAGAAAAAACGGGGTTCAGAATAGTAGTAAGACAATTGAAAAAGATGTGGAAAATGTTAATAATAATCCCTTTAATGTTCTGGAATCAGAAGCAGATGGTAACGATAGTCATGAAATTGCAGACGTGAATAATGTTAATAATGGTAATGATGCTGATCATATAGATGTTAATACGGATAATGCCCTTGAAGCTGCATTAGATTCTGATACACCAGAAAGAAATAATATGGATAAAGAGGTTCTTAATAATGTGATCAACAATGTTGCTCAGTTTGCTGAAGACGCGGCTCTGTAGGGTAACATATTAGTAGGCCATAGCAATGAAACTGTGCAAACACCAAAGTCTTTGTATGGTAATAGCACTTCAAGTTCTTCAGATTCCTCACCAGACTTATCTAGGCCAAATACCTCCATTTCTCCTGTCGATAAAGGTTTGAAGCTTACTCCATCATCTCCTAATCCTTCACGGTCACCGGTCTCTCCTTATGCTAACTTGAAGCCTCCTCAAGCTCTTACTTTACCTCCTCCAATGGTCACCTGTTGTGGTTTGACTTTTCCACAAGTTAATACCTCTTTAGCTTCTCTATCTTCTGCAATTAGTATGAGTTCTCTTCCTTTTTCGCCTAAATCCAAGAAGCTGAAAGGAAAACTGTGGGACGGCTCTGATTTAGATGATGGTAGTGACTTATTGCCAGAGGATGTAATGTTGCTCACTAACAAGATGAAACGACATACCAGAAAGCATGTTTGATCCAATCTTAAATTGAGTCTCGAGTCACTGGACTCTTTGTTAGTGACAGCTTTACACAGTTATTGGTAAACTATGATGAGAACCTTACTTTGCATGTAGTCTGGAATTGGTTTATGGGGATGATTCAGTGAATTATGTGGCTTGTTTCTTTCTTTGCAATTTGGATATAAGAATTTTCTGCTTGGTGCTGCTGCTGTGATTCTCGTGTGACATAGTATCTTCACCTCGATATGAATAATGTTGTAATAAGTATGCTTCATCTTTATTTTTTTAATCAGTTTTTGTAAGTTCAAGGCTGGACATTCAAGTGTTTGTATTGCTTTTGTATTTATAGTTGATGTAACTCTTGTTTTTGTGAATAACAAAATTTTCACTTACCTTTCAAAAATCAAGCAAAATTAGCCAAGAAGCTCAAAAGGAATCTTACTCATACGTCTAAGTTCATTGGAAAAATAGGAAGAACAATTGGAATATCATATTCCTCCTAATCATCTGCTAAAATCTAAGGTTATATAGTTTATGTTATCTTTTGTATTTGCTTTTATTTGCTTTTGAATATCGTATTTAGTGTCTTGTATTAGTTGAATGTATTTTCTTTCAAGTTAAAGTACTATCTTTAAGCTAATGTACAAAACATTAGAATTAAATAAATTAAAATAATATAATAAGAATTAACTAAAAAAATGAAAATTTCCAAAAACAATACTTATGTATGCCGAAATATAACTGCCAGGTTTTCAAATTTATTCAAATTTAAAATTTAAATAAATAAATAATGTCTATTCAATTCCAACGAATTACAGGCCCTATAAATACCTATTTCTTCCATAAAAATTTATTCTATCATTTCTCCTTCTTCCCTAATCAATTCTTCTCTTAAACTATCAAATTATGACAAATCCAATACATAATTTGGGTGAGAATCTTGAACAAACTTTGAAATCTTTTATGAACATCTTATCCATAATACTATGTAATTAGCATCATCTCGAATTGAGTCAAAATAAGACGGTAGAATAACAAGGGAAGCACTTAGATGTCATCTATTGGCTAATATCTTCTCTTTTCAGAGACGAAGACAACAATCTCGCTAAGGCACCACCTATAAAAGAAGATGAAGATTGGGAGATCATAAAGAAAGATCCAATCTTCTGAGGAGATGAATGGGTAGAAGTTCCAAGAGACATTTGATTTGAAATTGTTTTGTATGATTTGCTTAATTAGTTTGATTTGAAATTGTTTGAATTTGTTTGAACATTGTTTAAAAATATTGCTTGGATTTAAAACTTGAATGCATATGGATTGATACACTTGTAAATATTAACACTTGAATTGATTATTTTGTTTTTGCTTTTTATAGTCATGAATTTTTGGGGAGTAATTTACTTTAGTATAGAATCAAATATTCTAATCATAGGATATGTATAGATAGATAAAGGATTTAGGGGGAGTATATTTAGAATTTTTTTTATTGATGATAAAGGGAAATAAATTATAAAATGAGGATTAGTTTAAGGGGGAGTATGTAGGATTCATGATGACAGGGGAGTAATCAAAAGACCAGATCTAAAAAGAATCAACATGTATGAACAGGTATGAATATTTTATAAGGTAAGTTTGGCTCGCATCCCTAATAGGTTTGGAAACTAGGCTCACATCCATGTGTTATTATGATATAAATTACATCCTTATTTTTCAAAAAATCATCAAAAAATCACCAAAAAGGAAAAAAAATGAAAATTCATAATTAAATAAAACAACAAATTGACATCAAATTCATCCTTTAAAACCGTTAAAAAAGGCATACATTTATTTGTAAATAGTTGCATACATTTATGCATATATTTCAGTTATGCATCAAACCGCAGTATAAATGCATTCATTTATGCAGAAATTTGTGGAATAAATTTACCGTTTTGTGCATTTATTCATTCCTGGGCTGTTTTTCAAGCATTTATAGTTTTCAGACATTGTTGCATACACTTATGCATTTATACAGAATAAATGCATGCATTCATGCACATATTCGGAAGCTTTCATCCTTTTTAACTCTGTTTCATACATGTATGCATATATATGGAATAAATGCATACATGTATGCAACTATTCGTAACACATGCAACCTGTTCAACTTTATATGCATTCATGTATGCCGCTTTTACCAATATATGCAAACATGTATGCAGCTTTTACCAATATATGCAAACATGTATGCATATATTCACCCAGATTTTCAATAGAAAACACGGGGTGATTATATGCATACATGCATGCATATATTCAGTATAAATGCATAGATGTATACAAAAAAAAATTTAGATTGTTTCCGAGAATGTTTGCGATATATTTTAGTGATCAACGCAATTGTTTCTTTAAAAAACAAGTAAGTGGGAAAATAGGGATCCGCTTTACATTTCAAAATTAGGGTGAATGTCGTTTGTATTTTGAAACTTTCTAAGGACGTGTGCCCAATATTCACTATTTTATAAATCAAGGTTGTCATCATAAAAAAAGGGGTATTATTGGAGAATGGAGTTTTGATGACAAAAACCTTATTTCAATTAATCGTTTATAAAATATATACTAACATTTCTATCTAGAATATATATACATATATATATATATGCATGATGTGTATACAAGACTTAGATACTGAAGATTGTACTATTGTAGAGTTCCAAGAGATTCAGGATTCAGAAAAGATTCAAAACTCATGAGTTATCATGTTTTTAAGAGTTCAAGAAAAATATAGTAATAGAGTGTAGTTTACATATAAGACTCTGAATAGCACTCCAAGTTCAAATTCTGATTTTCAAAATTCAAATTCTGATTTTCAAAATTCAAATTCAAGTTTCAAATTGTTTTTCTATCTTACTTATAATTTCAAATATAAGTTTTAAGTTTAATATATAAGTTTATATAGTTATATAGTTTTATAGTTATATAGTTTTAAACCTTAGTAATTTATAAATATGTTTATATATTATAATATTATGTTTTCATATGATTTTACACTTTAGAATACTCAATTATATCACTAAATTTTAATTCAAGAATTTCCATAATAATATATATAAGTAAAAACTTGAAAAATAAGTTTTAAAATTAAAATATGTATATATGTCGACATACAATACAACTGTCAGAAATTCAAATTTCAAAGTGACTTTTCACTATTTGTAACGTTCCAGAAATTTTGCAACCATTCAAATCTTATAAATAGGGCCTTATTTCGATTTTTTCATACATATATTCGCTTCGCCCCTCTTCATCCCACCGTTATTCTTTATCATTTTATTGATTTCTACACTTCTACTTTGCCAATTTCTACTCTAATTATATAAAACATCTTCTTTTCTCACTCTCTATTCAATACTCTCTAAATTGAAGTTCTATTAAAGAGTTATAGGGTTGTTGCAATCATTTGGGAAGTGATTGGAAAGGGTGTGTTCCTTGTGTAATAACCCGGAAATCTGAGCCAATTTAAAAAATTTATTTTGGCAATTTTAGCGAATTTTGGATATTTAAAATGATATATTTAAAATAATAACGACAAGAAATTTATTTTTAATAGAAGTAGAATGAAGATATTTATTTGAATCATCATTAGAATATAAATATTTATTTTTAATTATAAAAGGAATTCAAAATGGCGTGGTAGTTCGAAATTTCGATTTCAAATGAATGTATAGGATTCAAAATAAACAGGATTTTAGTGAAACCAAAAATATTTGAATCTATTTGAAAATATCTTTCTAATGAATCCGAAAAATCAAAATTTTACAGCGGGAATCAAAAGATACGTCCAGTTGAAAATTCAGAATAGTCACTATGGAATTCTGGCCCTTAAAAATGGAAATTTAGCAACCGACCTCGGTTTTCGACGAAACCACTTTTGTTGGATCCGTGATGTCATGTTATTGCTAGATTCCAAAATTCATAATTTTCTGAATCAATATGTGAGCGTGGCAAAAGAAAATGTGTTTTGATAGTTTCAGTCAATTTCGATAGACCAGAAAATGACCATTTTTCTAACGGTCTCAGAATTTGACGAAATTAGTTTTGTTAGAACCGTATCGTCAATAAGAAGCTATAAAATATTTTTTGGGAATTTTTGGTGTCCGTATGTGGCCCCAGTAAATGGGAATGTACGTTCAAATTCAATATATACCGATTTATATTTTGAATTTGACGAAAACTGATCGAAACAGTCGAATTGGCCTACAGGACCTATCCCATTGTGTTCGGAATGAGGGTAGTTAGCTATGGGCGACAGTCGTTGGGTTCGATTTGAGGTTTGAATGAAAAAAACTTCTAAAAATTAAAAAGAATTATATATATATATATATATTATATAAGTCAACCTCTCCCCACTCTCTCTCCTTATCACTCTACGGAAGAAAAAAAAAGAGAAAAGAAATATATAAAAAACGCAGAACAGATCCCTTCGCCCCCCTTACGCCGTCGCGCGCCGCCAGAGGGCTTCCCCACCGCCGCTAGCCGGAGCAACACTTCCTCCACCTCGGTGATCCCCAAACCCCTTTCCCTCGCATACAGTTGAAGGCGACAGCCACCGGAGGACCACGCGCACCCTAGTCAACGCCCCCCACCGCGACTCCTCCGCCTGCAGCACCCCTCCGCCGACCCTCTAGCCACCACGCCAGGCTCCGGCGCGCCATTCTTCCTTTCCCCCTCTTCGATTCAATCAACAAATCTTTTCCCCCTCGCTGTAAGTTATTTTGAAGTCCTCCTTTGAATACTTCTTAGTTTATATAATGGGAAGATTAAAATTTTAAAAATAAAAAGGTTAGATCTTTAAAAATAAAAAGGTTAGATCTTTAAAGATAAAAAGGTTGGATATTTAACAAAGAAAGGATTATATTTTATACGAAGATAGATTTGGTTTATAAATTAGTAAAGATTTGATTTTTAAACTAGAAGAGAATAGACTTTTAATTATAAAAATTTGATTTTTAACGATACAAACATTTGATCTTTAGAAGTATAAAAATATGATTTATATATATATATAAGCGATATAAAATACGATCTTTAGAAATAAAAATGTGATTTTTATATAAATTATGTGAAACAGAGTGCGACGGAACCGATTGGTAACGCGGTGAAGATTTTCTGCATAAGAAGAGTAGCGGCGTTTGGTTTAGCTTATCGGTGAGAACTCCTTACTTTTAACTTGTTTTCTAGTTAAAATATATACTAGGATGCAAAAGGTGCTTAGTAGCACCTGACACCCGGCGTCCAAAGACCATGGATGGCTTGTTTGTTTGATTGATGTGTTGTGAAATCGATTGTGTGTATTGGAATGGAAGAAATTATTTTATGGTTAAAAATATAATTTTTAACGTGTATATAAAATAAATAGTTATAAACAAATCAGACGATTTGTTCATGTACACACATTTGACTGATATGGATTGGGACGATAAATTTTACACATCGCCCAACAGCACAAATAAAACCTGTGTTTGATTGTTTGAAAACCCCACACGGGTGTTGGGAGGATATTGACGTACACTAATCCCAATTGTTTAGTAGTATGTCGACCGATTGGTTGATAGGCTGTGTAAGCGTTAATTATTTATATTTAATGATTATACAGTTGTGTAGTGCACTTTGGATGATGGTTGATTATTTATCATTGCTATTATATACATGTGTTGTATAGAATCCATATAAATAACATTATATGGTAATTGAGTGGGTCTCATTACAAGTTGGAAAATAAAATAAATATTCATGTATTGAATAGAATAAATATTCATGTGTTGAATAAAATGAATATTCATGTGTTGAATAAAATAAAATATTCATGTGTTGAATAAAATAAAATATTCATGTGTTGAATAAAATAAATATTCATATGTTGAATAGAATAAACATTCATGTGTTGAATAAAAGCCGTGTTGATAAGATTGACGCCATTTTGACGTGAACGATATTTATATCGATTTTATTCATTTTTATAATGAATATCGAAAAGTAATTGATTTCAAAATATAATGTTCTGAAAATATTATCATTTATATATCGATGACATGGAATATTCAATTTTGATTAGAAATTGAATATGAAGTTGAAATCGTTTTGAAAACGAATTTAAAACGATTTATAAAAATACATTTTAAAAGGAAATCGACGAAATATATATAATACATATATATATAATATATATATATAATGGCCTGAATAGAATGCGCCGCGCCGCGGTAGTTCGCGAATTTTCTACCATTGACTTCGAATTGACGTTACGGGAGATCCGACCATCGGATTCTCCTAAAACCGAAACCGTTGGGTTCGTATCAAAAAGAGCTTACTAACGAATATTAGAGATTTGAAATCTAACGATTGGATTTGGAATTATGTCCAAATCAAATTTGGAAAAGGTCGCTGTAAGTGCAGTTCGATGGCCGTTGATGGAAATCGACTGTACGGGCCTTGGTAAAATTATTAAAAATAGTAATAATTTGTGTAAAATCATAAGAAATGATTTGGAAAGAATTGGGATGAAAATCTCCATATTAGAAAAGATAAAAATAGATTTTTATTGAAATGAACTAGTTTTGAACTAGAATTATAATCCATTTATTTTTTAAAATAAATAAATTGGATTTGAAAGAGTTTTAAAAGTAACTAGAATTTCCAATAAGTAACCAGAATATTTCGATGTTGGATTTCGTGATTGTACAGATATTGTTATGGAAATTTGAAAGATATATTTATATCGTTATTTCCAAATACGATATTTGTTGGTCATCAAATTTGATATTGAATATAAGCTGATATATTTTCTATTCAGAGCCTTGTATTGAATATCAAATGGGATTTTTGGGTTTATCGTGAACGGTGTTTTAAATAACACTTGTTCTTTAACCCGATAATTAATGGAATGTGAATTGAGTTTATCGTGAACTATGTTTTAACGAAATTCGTTCTTTAACGCGATTTACAGTGAAATGTGATTTGGAATTTATAAATCTTTTTGATAAGATTTAAAGGAGATTTTCCAAAGTAAAAGTTTTCCAATTTAATACAATAAATTGGAATGGAATGGAATTCGATTTGGTAATAATCGAAGTGAATTTCTGTGGAGGAAGACAACTAATATATCTGGAATTTAAAAGGCTTTGTCGTTATTCCATTTATATTATTAGTCGAATATGGACGTTTATATCAATTTATTTTCCGTGAAGATTCCATTGCAAATGGAATGTGATTTTGGGTTTATCGTGAACCATGTTTTAAATGACAATTGGTTCTTTAACCCAGTTAAAGACAAGATATGATTTCCCAAGTTAAATAATCATTGATAGTGATTTTTGGGAAGATTAAAACTAAGTGGAGTTTTAATGAATCTTTAATTAGATTGAAATGATCGAGAATGGAGTATTACCAGTTCTTGTTGCAGTCATGATGGGGGGTTCTCGCTTCGCGGTTTGGTGGCGAACAGGAGACTCTTACCCCCCCCCCTCATGTCCCTTGCGGGGGTTGGTTAGGCAGTGGTAAAACCCTATGCTCCGGCTTGTGTTGCATTGTGTGATGGGACCTGAGTTTTATAATAGCTTCATTGTTCTTTATTTAGCATTGCGCTGTTGTTTTATGCACTGGTATTCTTGGGAGGAAACTCGTTCCATGTTATACGGCGTGGTCCCTTGTTTTACCTAACTTTAAAATAAAGATTAATAACTGTTTTAGTTCTCACACCAGTCACATGACTGACCTAGAGTTCATTGTTTTAACCTAAACTATGGGTGCCCTTATTTTCGACATGGGCAGCTAGTAGTTTTGGTTTTGTAGATTTATATTCACAGGATCATGATTTACAGCTAAGGCGGTATTCAGAAAGCTCTGTATCCGTGTATCTGTTTTTAGTTGTGTTTTATATTATTTTCTGCTGCAACAATATATTTAAATCTCTGATATTTTATGATGTATTTTATTTATTCACTTTGTATATTCTTGTATTCTGATGGAGTTGTTGTAATAAGCAATGAAATGTTCTTCTTTTTGTGTTCTGATTTGTCGTGTTCTCAAAACAATCAGGGGTTTCGAACGGTCTTGGTCAGTTTAGCGATCGATTCAGATCGAGCAAAATTCCTTATTGTCACATTTGGTATTAGAGCTTTGGTTTACAGAGCTCGGAGAACAAGACACGTTAGAACCAAACGAAAGAATTCATCAGAGATTGGATTAGTAATATCCAATGAGAATGACTCGTTAGAGATAGGATCAGTAGTATCCTAGAACGAGTGTGAAGAGTGTGTTTTTAAAATGAAAACAAATTTTGTTTTGAAAATTTAAACTTTATTATTCGTATTTGAATATTTATTTTAAATTGATTTGGACAATCCAGTATATAGTACGTCTGTCCACGTGTATTGGAAGTCTCAAATATACTGGATGGATTTCTAGTCGCCGGGGGTGATTCTGATGATTGATATATCAAGTTATTGCTAGATTCCAAAATTCATAATTTTCTGAATCAATATGTGAGCGTGGTAAAAGAAAATGTGTTTTGACAGTTTCAGTCAATTTCGATATACTAGAAAATGACCATTTTTCTAACGGTCTCAGAATTTGACGAAATTAGTTTTGTTAGAACCCTATCGTCAATAGGAAGCTAGAAAATATTTTTTGGGAATTTTTGGTGTCCGTATGAGGCCCCAGTAAATGGGAATGTACGTTCTAATTCAATATATACTGATTTATATTTTGAATTTGACGAAAACTGATCGAAATAGTCGAATTGGCCTACAGCACCTATCCCATTGTGTTTGGAACGAGGGTATTTAGCTATGGGTGACAGTCGTTGGGTTCGATTTAAGGTTTGAATGAAAAAGAAACTTTTAAAAATTAAAAAGAATTATATATATATTTATTATATAAGTCAACCTCTCCTCACTCTCTTTCCTTATCACTCTACGAAAGATAAAAAAGAGAAAAGAAATAATAAAAAAAACTGCAGAACAGATCTCGTCGCCCCCCCCCCCTAACGCCACCGTGCGCCGCCAGAGGGATTCCCCACCACCGCCGCTAGCCGGAGCACCCCTTCCTCCACCTCGGCGATCCCCAAACCCCTTTCCCTCGCATCCAATTGAAGGTGACATCCAACGGAGGACCAAGCACACCCTAGTCGACGCCACCCACCGTGACTCCTCCACCTACAACACCCCTCCGCCGATCCTCTAGCCATCACGTCAGGCTCCGGTGCGCCATTCTTCCTTTCCCCCTCTTCGATTCAATCAACAAATCTTTCCCCCTTGCTGTAAGTTATTTTGAAGTCCTCCTTTGAATACTTCTTAGTTTATATAATGGGAAGATTAAAATTTTAAAAATAAAAAGTTTAGATCTTTAAAAATAAAAAGGTTAGATCTTTAAAGATAAAGTGGTTAGATTTTTAACAAAGAAAGGATTAGATTTTATAGGAAGAAAGATTTGGTTTTTAAATTAGTAAAGATTTGATTTTTAAACTAGAAGAGAATTGACTTTTAATTATAAAAGTATTAGATTTTTAATTATAAAAATTTGATTTTTAACGATACAAAGATTTGATCTTTAGAAGTATAAAAATACAATTTTATATATATATATAAGAAATATAAAAATACGATATTTAGAAATAAAAATGTGATTTTTATATAAATCGTGTGAAACAGAGTGCGATGGAACCGATTGGAAATGCGACGAATATTTTCTGCATAAGCAGAGTCGCGGCGTTTGGTTTAGCTTATCGGTGAGAACTCCTCACTTTTAACTTGTTTTCTAGTTGAAATATATACTATGATGCAGACGGTGCTTAGTAGCACCTGACGCCCGTCGTCCACAGACCATGGATGGCTTGTTTGTTTGATTGATGTGTTGTGAAATCGATTATGTGTAGTGGAATGGAAGAAATTATTTTATAGTTAAAAATATAAATTTTAACGTGTATATAAAATGAATAGTTATAAACAAATCGCACGATTTGTTTATGTACGCACATTTGACTGATATGGATTGGGACGATAAATTTTACACATCGCCCAACTGCACAAATAAAAACTGTGTCTGATTGTTTGAAAACCCCACACAGGTGTTGGAAGGATATTAACGTACACTAATCCCAATTGTTTAGTAGTATGTCGACCGATTGGTTGACAGGCTGTATAAGCATTAATTATTTATATTTAATGCTTATGCAGTTGTGTGGTGCACTTTGGATGATGGTTGATAATTTATCATTGCTATTATATACATGTGTTGTATAGAATCCGTATAAATAGCATTATATGGTAATTGAGTGGGTCTCATTCCAAGTTGGAAAATAAAATAAATATTCATGTGTTGAATAGAATAAATATTCATGTGTTGAATAAAATGATTATTCATGTGTTGAATAAAATAAAATAATCATGTGTTGAATAAAATAAAATATTCATGTGTCGAATAAAATAAAATATTCATGTGTTGAATAAAATAAATATTCATGTGTTGAATAGAATAAACATTCATGTGTTGAATAAAAGCCGTGTTGATTAGATTGACGCCATTTTGACGTGAACGATATTTATATTGATTTTATTCATTTTTATAATGAATATCAAAAAGTAATTGATTTCAAAATAATATTTTTTGAAAATATTATCATTTATATATCGATGATATGGAATATTCAATTTTGATTAGAAATTGAATATGAAATTGAAATCGTTTTGAAAATGAATTTAAAACGATTTATAAAATACGTTTTAAATGGAAATCGACAAAATATATATAATACATATATATTATATATATAATGGCCTGAATAGAATGCGCCGCGCCGCGGCAGTTCACGAATTTTCGACCATTGACTTCGAATTGACGTTACAGGAGATCTGACCGTCGGATTCTCCTAAAATCGGAACCGTTGGGTTCGTATCGAAAAGAGCTTTCTAACGAATATTAGAGATTTGAAATCTAATGACTGGATTTGGAATTATGTCCAAATCAAATTTGGAAAAGGTCGTTGTAAGTGCATTTCAATGGCCGTTGATGGAAATCGACTGTACAGGCCTTGATAAAATTATTAAAAATAGTAATAATTTGTGTAGAATCATAAGAAATGATTTGGAAAGAATTGGGATGAAAAACTCCATATTAGAAAAGATAAAAATAGATTTTGGAATATTTCGATGTTGGATTTGAATCGAAATTGTTTTTGCAATATTTCGATGTTCGATTTCGTGAATATACAGATATTGTTATGGAAATTTGAAAGATATATTTATATCGTTATTTCCAAATACGATATTTGTTGGTCGTAGAATTTGATATTGAATATAAGCCGATATATTTTCTATTCAGAGCCTTGTATTGAATATCAAATGGGATTTTTGGGGTTATCGTGAACGGTGTTTTAAATAACACTTGTTCTTTAACCCGATAATTAATGGAATGTGAACTGGGTTTATCGTAAACTGTGTTTTAACGACATTCGTTCTTTAACCCGATTTACAGTCAAATGTGACTTGGAATTTATAAATCTTTTTGATAAGATTTAAAGGAGATTTTCCAAAGTAAAAGTTTTCCAATTTAATAAAATAAATTGGAATGGAATGGAATTCGATTTGGTAATAATCGAAGTGAATTTCTATGGAGGAAGACAACAAATATATCTGGAATTTAAAAGGCTTTGCCATTATTCCATTTATATTATTAGTCGGATATGGAAGTTTATATCGATTATATATATATCGATTTGTTTTCCATGAAGATTCCATTGTAAATGGAATGTGATTTTGGGTTTATCGTGAACCGTGTTTTAAATGACATTGGTTCTTTAACCCAGTTAAAGATAGGATATGATTTCCCAAGTTAAATAATCATTGATAGTGATTTTTGGGAAGATTAAAACCAAGTGGAGTTTTAATGAATCTTTAATTAGATTGAAATGATCGAGAATGGAGTATCACCAGCATTTCTCCAGGCGATAGTTAAATCTTTAATTAGATATGAACATGAATTGATAATTGAATTTACCGATAACACTGTGGTGTTAGATATGAAGTATTACCAGTTTTACTTCATGGGATGAATAGGTTGGGATTGGGAAATTTAAAACAAATGACTACTTTGGTAAGGTTCGTTAATCCCGACTAGTTTGGATAAACCATAATTTGGTTTGAATTAATATTCAAAAGAAGATTAAAGAATAAATTAAAGAATTTATCTTTCATAAAATTAATGGGAAACTTTCCCAAAGTATAAGAATATTTGAATAAAAGAATACTCTGAATTCGAATGAGGCGTATGTTGTGTTTGTGTAACACTTGTTTATTATATACGCGAGTTATTCAGAAAGACCGGGTTTGTAATGACCCGGATTCTGATGGGTTAATTTTGAATATTTAATATTTAATTTAAATATTGATTTGATGATATAAGTGAATTTTTATGTTAAGTTATTAATGTAATAATCAATTTCGGTTTAACATCGAATATATTAAACCATCGTAACACGAAAAATAATTCAGTTTGAGATTTACAACTGTATTAAATACAGTTCAGACTTCTGTTTGAATTCGAATAATAATATTAATTTATTTTCGCAGAATAAATTGTGTTGAATTTAATTTATATCATTTTAAATTTATATCATCTCCAGATGATCGAATAGGGGTTTGAAACCTGTCCCAGTGGATTCAGAATGGTGGTTTAATGTGACGAAATGGAATTTCACTCGATCCGAACCAGTCGCTAAACCGATCCAGACCGTTCGAAACGCCCTATCGTTTGAGAACACGACACAGCAGAACGCAGACGGGAGAACATTTCATTGTACATTACAATGATGCATCAGATTTCAAGAATATACAGAGTATAAATGAATATTACACAGAAATATCAGAGATTTAAATTACATTTAAATACATAGCAGCGGAAAATAACACAATACACAACTAGAGGAGATATACGGATACAAAGCTTTTCGGATATCGTTCCAGCTGTAAACCAGCATCCTGTGAATATAAATCTGCAAAACCAAAACTACTAGCTGCCCGTGTCAAAATAAGGGCACCCAGAGTTTAGGTTAAAACAATAAACTCCAGGTCAGTCATGGGACTGGTGTGAGAACTAAAACAGTTGTAAATCTTTATTTTAAAGTTAGGTAAATCAAGGGACCACGCCGTATAACACGGAACGGGTTTCCTCCCAAGAATACCAGTGCATATAACAAACAGCGCAATGCTAAATAAAGAAAAATGAGGCTGTTATAAGACCCAGGTCCTATCACACAATGCAACGCAAGCCGGGGGATAGGGTTTTTCCCTTATAACAGCCAAAGAATGCTTGATACGTTTAAAACAGATTATTTGATACTATTATAAGTGCATAGTGTATAAAACAACTTCAAATCATAAGTATCAATCATAGGCGGCATGGGTACCATATATCATGTCGCCATACTAGTTCTACAATTAAAACCGCAAATGTCACGTATTTGGAAATTGGATTTCCATCTATGAACCGAGGCAAAAGATAGTCCTCAACCGATTCGAGACTCTCTAGCCCGAGCCTCAGGATCAGAGCTCGAGTGACCCTTGGAGCGACAGGGCCGGTCCACCGATGTGGATTAAAATGCCTGAACACTACGTTTCCCCGCCCTTTGGGGCGTAAATGAGCCAACGAATGACTCCATCGGACCCGGATCGTCCGATAAAACCAAGGCGCCTCGCAACAGCAACAACCACACAGGTGAAAATTATATAAATGTCAGGACTGGTAGGTCACTAACACCACCCTAGCTAGAAAGAAACGCATGCCCTCCCTGAGGTCCTCTCCCATTTTTGGTTCACAACCGGGGTGCGAGGCTCGTGAATTCACATTACACAAAGCTGTGCCACACAGGCTGTGCTTTGATCATCACCACAAGACTTTGCTTTTCAACAGAAGCCTTGATCAACTGCCACTTAGCATGCCACACAGGCAAACCACTCTATGCAACCGATATCAGTCACACAGAATGAAATCCAATGTCAGACACACAGTCCATTTACAAGTCCGTTCTGGGTCTGAACGAAACCGGAGGCACTTTCCTCGCATATCCATCGATCTCCAAGCACATCTGGATGACCACCGATTGATTCCCTCATCTTGGGTGTACAGCCCAATCAAGATCATCAGTAATCACCCAAACGATGTGAAGACTTCTGGTCTTCAACCACCGTCTTCATCTTCGACTTATCGTCGTATCAGTTATTCAGAATGGGATAAACCCGGTCTTTCCGAATAACTCGCGTATATTTTAAATAAGTGTTACATAAACACAACATACGCCTCATTCCAATTCATCAGTCACTAACAGTTAATTAATCAAGAGAATAATTCCCCAAATATTAACCCCAAAGGCCGAAACCAACATCAGATCAATATCCAGAAAACCATTCTGCTTGGCTAACCGACAGTTAGTTTCTAAATTTCACATTCATAGGGAAAGGTTCCCATTAATTTTATCCAAGATAAATTTCTTGAATTTATTCTTTAATCTATTTTTGAATATCAATTCAAACTAGTCGAGATTAACGAACCTTACCGAAGTAATCATTTGTTTTAATTTCCCAATCCCAACCTATTCATCCCATGAAGTAAAACGGGTCTTACTTCATATCTAACACCACGGTGTTATCGGTAAATTTAATTACCCTTTCACGTTTAAATCTAATTAAAGATTTAACTATCGCCTGGAGCAAAACTGGTGATACTCCATCCTCGATCATTTCAATCTAATTAAAGATTCATTAAAACTCCACTTAGTTTTAATCTTTGACTGGGTTAAAGAATCAGTGTCATTTAAAACACGGTTCACGATAAACCCAAAATCACATCATATTTCAATCAGTCCCTAACCGTGAATTAGCAAGCGAGCAATTCCCTAAGTATTAACCCCGAAGGCCGAAACCAACATCAGATCAATACCTCTGAAACCATTCAACTTAACTAATCTCCAGTTAGTTTCTGATTTTCTTAACTTCTTTGGGTCTAAGAACAGTATTATTGAAGATACCGTTCATGACAACCCAAAATCACATTCTATTAATTATCGTGTTAAAGAACGAGTGTTATATAAAACACTGTTCACGATAAACCCAAAAATCAATTCGAATTCAATTCCAATTAAATATTATTTAATTGGTATACTTCATTAAATCTAATGAAAAAGATTTAATCTTTTCTCAACAGGGTTCAAGAACAGTGTTAATGAAGACACCATTCACGACAAACCCAAATCACATTTGATATTAAACACAAGGCTCTGAATAGAAAATATACCGGCTTATATTCAATATCAAATTCTACGACTAACAAACATCGTATTGGAAATAACGATATATATATCTTTCAAATTCCCATAACAATATCTGTATCATCACAAAATCCAACATCGAAATAATCCAAAGACAATTTCGATTCAAATCCATTCCAATATAATTATTGGAAATTCTGGTTATTTTCAAATCCATTTCTAATCCAGTTTATTTATTTTAAAAAAAAATAGAATTATAATTCTAGTTCAAAACTAGTTCCTTTTGATAAAAATCTATTTTTGTCTTTTCAAATATGGAGTTTTTCATCCCAATTTTTCACAAATCATTTCTTATGATTTTACACCAATTATTACTATTTTTAATAATTTTATCAAGGCCCGTACAGTCGATTTCCATCAACGGCCATCGAACTGCACTTACACCGACCTTTTCCAAATTTGATTTGCACATAATTCCAAATCCAACCGTTAGATTTCAAATTTCTAATATTCTCTAGAAATCTCTTTTTGATACGAACCCAACGGTTCCGGTTTCAGGAGGATCCGACGGTCGGATCTCCCGTAATATCCGTTCGAAGTCAATGGTCGAAATTCGCGATTTGCCGCGGTGCGGCGCGTTCTATTCAGGCATTATATTATATTATATATATATATAATATATATAATATATACTTCGTCGATTTTCTTTTCAAAACGATTTTTAATTCACTTTCCATTCGTTTTCAATTCAATTTGAATTTCAAATTAATTCAAATTCATTTCTATTTAATTTCTATTTGAATTCATTTTAAAACGATTTCAATTCTATTTCAATTCTATTCGAATTCATTCCAAAAACGATTTCAATTCTATTTCAATTCTATTCGAATTCATTCCAAAACGATTTCAATTCTATTCGAATTTCGAACCATTTCAGTTTATTTCGAATTTCAAATCAATTCAATTAGATTCGAATTTCAATTCACTTTAATGTTCACTTCAATTTGAATAAAATCGATATAAATATCGTTCACGTTAAAATGGCATCAATCTATCAACGCGGCTTCATATATTTCTATTTTCAAATATTCTATTTCAAATATTTCTTTTTCAAATATTTCTTTTTCAAATATTTCTAATTTAAATATTTCTTTTTTAAATATTTCTTTTTCGAAACTGGAATGAGGCCCAATCAATTACCATATAATGTTAATTATATGGATTTTTCTACAACACATGTATATATCAACAACGATGAATAATCAACCATCATCCAAAGTGCATTCTACACTGTACAAGCATCAAATATAAATATTCAACGCTTATAACAGTCTGTCAATCAATCGATCGACATACAACTAAACAATCGGGATTAGTGTACGTCAAATATCATCCCAATACCCGTGTGGGGTTTCAAACAATCAAACACAGATTTTATTTGTGTAGTTGGGCGATGTGTAAAATTTATCGTCCCAATCAATGTCCTTCAAATAGGTGTACATAAACAAACCGTCCGGTTTGTAAATGAATATTTATTTATCCACAATCACGTTAAAAATTATATTTTTAACGATCAAACTATTTTATTCAACCTATGAATATTCTATTCGGTTCATTTATTAAATAAAATGTTATCTTTATTTTTCTAACTTATTTTTAGAAAATTTCGGTGGCATAACGGCACGATACTAGAAACGGGACAAGGCCTAGCCTTATCCCCGGTCTAGTGAAGGCCCACGCCATTCACACATCGATCAAATCAATTTCATTTCATCAAACAATTCAATTCAAACCAAATAATCTAACCAACTACACAACCAAACAATTAAACAAACAAGCCATCCATGGTCTGTGGATGACGGGTGTCGGGTGCTACTAAACACCGTCTGCATCCTAGTATATATATAACTAGAAAAATTAAATTGAAAGGTGAGAAGTTCTCACCAATAGCTATCCAACTTCACGACACTTCATTTATAGAAATCTTCATCGTTCTCGCCTTTTTGTCATCTTCGTTGCCCGTATCCTCTACATATGTAAAAATCGAATTTTCACTTCGCTATTCAATATATAAAAATCAAATTTTTACTTCGTTATTCAATATATAAAAATTGAATTTTTACTATGCCATTCAATATATAAAAATTGAACTTTTACTTCGCTAGTCAATATATAAAAATCGAATTTTTACTTCGTTATTCAATCTATAAAAATCGAATTTTTACTTCGCTAGTCAATATATAAAAATCGAATTTTTACTTCGCTGGTCAATATATAAAAATCGAATTTTTACTTCGTTATTCAATCTATAAAAATCGAATTTTTACTTCGTTATTCAATCTATAAAAATCGAATTTTTACTTTTAAACTAAATTAATCAATCACCTAAATAATGAATGAATTAATTACCAAAGTTTAAGGGTTTAAACCCTTTCTTCACATTTTCATAGCAGGTCCAAAACCGTACCTTTCCTCGTCAAAGATTTCCACCAGCGCCGCCTCAATCCGTCGATCGGACCCTGAACTGGACGTGGCACATCATCGGGCTTCAAGAGAGCTTCCATCGCCGAAGGAATGGCCGAGCTCGGTGGCGCGCCGGCGAAGGTGGCGACGACGTTGGCTTCGCGAGGTGCTGATGGGCGATTCCAATCTCGCGAGAGGGACGGGTGCGCGAGGGGTTGCCATGGGGTGGAGCGTCGGGTCAGGCGAGGGGGGGGGGGGGTCTCCGGCTGGGCGCGACGGCGCCGATAAACGAGGGGGGGCTGGCGGCTCGAACGAGATCTGAGGTTTTTTTTGTTTCGATTGATTTCTGTTATGTGGGGAAGAGAGAGAAAGATAAAGGTGGGGGGGCAATATTTTTAATTAATTTTATTTATTTTTATTTCATAAAGTTACCTTTTTTATTCGAACTCAGAACAAGGCCCACTGCCTATCGTCCATAGCTAATTACCCCTATTCCGAACACAATGGTATATGTATCGTAAGCTGATTCGATCGTTTCGATCAGTTTTCGTCAAAATCAACATATAACTCTATATATTGAATTTAAACGCGCATTTCAATTTACTGGGGTCACATACTAACTCGAAAAATTCCCGAAAAATATTTTCTAGCTTCGTATTGATGATACGGTCCTAACAAAACTAGTTTCGTCGAATTCTGAGACCGTTTGAAAAATGGCCATTTTTCAGTCGATTAAAATCAACTAAAACTGGTCAAACGCGTTTTCCTTTGCCACGCTCACATATTGATTCGAAAAATTATGAAATTTGAAAACTAGCAATAACTTTACATCACGGATCCAACAAAAGTGGTTTCGTCGAAATCCGAGGTCGTTTGCAAAATGACTATTTTTAAGGGCCTGAATTTCACAGCGACTATTCAGAATTTTCAACTGGACATATCTTTTGATTCCCGCTATGAAATCTTGATTTGTCGGATTCGTTGGAAAGATATTATCAATTAGATTCTAATGTTTTTGGTTTCACTAAAATCTGGATTGTTTTGCACCCGGTACATTCAATTGAAGTTTGAAATCGAATTATCGAACTACCGCGCCATTTTCAATTCTATTTATAATTATATATAAATATTTATATTCTAACGACGACGTATATAATATATACGTTCTAATTCAATCCAAAAGAAATTTCTCGTCGATATTATTTAAAATAATTCATTTTAAATAATCAAAATTCGCTAAAATTGCCAAAATAAAAATTTTAAATTGGCCCAGATTTTCGGGTTGTTACAATCTCCCCCACTTAAAACTTTTCGTCCCCGAAAAGGAACAAAGTCGAAAGTGGTTTGATTAATCAACTCTACGTTCGATCTGCCTTCCATTCTCCAACTTTTCAGTTTCTGAGAATTTTAATTTCTTCAAAAATTTGGCTAACACCCGGAATTTTCGAAAAATTTCGCCATAACCTCCCATGCACCGGGAGCCACGGGAAAATCCCGAAATTGCCATATAGGCCTTATGATCTCAAAAAGAAAAAGAAAAAGCCAAGCGGCTAGCCAATAGGCTCATAAATTCATCCTCACCCAAACAAAACAGTAAATTATGTAGTAAACATGTACCTATTTGTCGGGCAAACAAATTTTATTCTCTGCTCTAGCCTCCTTGCTATGACCTGTTCAATGTAAGTACAAGTATATGCAAGCAAATGCGACTAATTTTCAATACAATTCAATGTTTGATTCAAATGAACTAAATGGTTCAAATTTTAATTAATCCAACAATAATCAAACAACGCAACCATCAATCAATTAGTTGATTAGCTTTTGAAATTCTTAACTTTGATATACAATCAACAAATCACATTTTTGATGCCAAATCACAACAATAAGCCCTATCTAGTTTCGGTTCTCACGCCAGTCAATTGGAAATATATAGAAATCTCACTTTCGTAACTCGAAGATAAATACTGGCGATGGTGCCCCATCACCAGAATTATCCCCGGGCAACTAGAGTATGATCCTATAACTATCCAATACATTGAAACTTCGAATACACGTTTGCAATGCAAAATCTTTATATATCGGATTGTCCCGATCAATATAGAATAACTAATCAAATACGAATAATTGATTTAAATTTCAAAACAAAATTTGTTTTCACTTTTAAAAATATACTCTTCACACTCGTTCTAGGATACTACTGATCCTATCTCTAACGAGTCATTCTAATTGGATATTACTAATCCAATATCTGATGAATTCTTTCGTATGATTCTAATGTGTCTTGTTCTCTGAGCTTTGTAAACCAAAGCCCTGATACCAACTGTGACGAAAAGGAATTTCGCTTGATCTGAACCAGTCGCTAAACCGATCCAGACCGTTCGAAACGCCATATCGTTTGAGAACACGACACATCAGAACGCAGACGGGAGAACATTTCATTGTACATTACAACGATGCATCAGATTTCAAGAATATACAGAGTATAAATGAATATTACACAGAAATATCAGAGATTTAAATTACATTTAAATACATAGCAATGGAAAATAACACAATACACAACTAGAGGAGATATACGGATACAAAGCTTTCCGGATATCGTTCCAGTTGTAAACCAGGATCCTGTGAATATAAATCTGCAAAACCAAAACTACTAGCTGCCCGTGTCAAAATAAGGGCACCCAGAGTTTAGGTTAAAACAATAAACTCCAGGTCAGTCATGGGACTGGTGTAAGAACTAAAACAGTTGTAAATCTTTATTTTAAAGTTAGGTAAATCAAGGGACCACGCTGTATAGCATGGAACGGGTTTCCTCCCAAGAATACCAGTGCATATAACAAACAGCACAATGCTAAATAAAGAAAAATGAGGCTGTTATAAGACCCAGGTCCTATCACATAATGCAACGCAAGCCGGGGGATAGGGTTTTCCCTTATAACAGCCAAAGAATGCTTGATACGTTTAAAACAGATTATTTGATACTATTATAAGTGCATAGTGTATAAAACAACTGCAAATCATAAGTATCAATCATAGGCGGCATAGGTACCATATATCATGTCGCCATACTAGTTCTACAATTAAAACTGCAAATGTCACGTATTTGGAAATTGGATTTCCATCTATGAACCGAGGCAAAAGATAGTCCTCAACCGATTCGAGACTCTCTAGCCCGAGCCTCAGGATCAGAGCTCGAGTGACCCTTGGAGCGACAGGGCCGGTCCACCGATGTGGATTAAAATGCCTAAACACTACGTTTCCCCGCCCTTTGGGGCGTAAATGAGCCAACGAATGACTCCATCGGACCCGGATCGTCAGATCAAACCGAGGCGCCTTGCAACAACAACAACCACACAGGTGAAAAGTATATAAATGTCAGGGCTGGTAGGTCACTGAAACCACCAAAGCTAGAAAGAAACACATGCCCTCCCTGAGGTCCTCTTCCGTTTTTGGTTCACAACCGGGGTGCGAGGCTCGCGAATTCACGTTACACAAAGCTGTGCCACACAGGCTGTGCTTTGATCATCACCACAAGACTTTGCTTTTCAACAGAAGCCTTGATCAACTGCCACTTAGCATGCCACACAGGCAAACCACTCTGTGCAACCGATATCAGTCACACAGAATGAAATCCAATGTCAGACACACAGTCCATTTACAAGTCTGTTCTGGGTCTGAACGAAACCGGAGGCACTTTCCTCGCATATCCATCGATCTCCAAGCACATCTGGACGACCACCGATTGATTCCCTCATCTTGGGTGTACAGCCCAATCAAGATCATCAGTAATCACCCAAACGATGTGAAGACTTCCGGTCTTCAACCACCGTCTTCATCTTCGACTTATCGTCGTATCAGTTATTCAGAATGGGATAAACCCGGTCTTTCCGAATAACTCGCGTATATTTTCAATAAGTGTTACACAAACACAACATACGCCTCATTCCAATTCATCAGTCACTAACAGTAAATTAATCAAGAGAATAATTCCCCAAATATTAACCCCGAAGGCCGAAACCAACATCAGATCAATATCCAGAAAACCATTCTGCTTGGCTAACCGACAGTTAGTTTCTAAATTTCACATTCATAGGGAAAGGTTCCCATTAATTTTATCCAAGATAAATTTCTTGAATTTATTCTTTAATCTATTTTTGAATATCAATTCAAACTAGTCGAGATTAACGAACCTTACCGAAGTAATCATTTGTTTTAATTTCCCAATCCCAACCTATTCATCCCATGAAGTAAAACGGGTCTTACTTCATATCTAACACCACGGTGTTATCGGTAAATTTAATTACCCTTTCACGTTTAAATCTAATTAAAGATTTAACTATCGCCTGGAGCAAAACTGGTGATACTCCATCCTCGATCATTTCAATCTAATTAAAGATTCATTAAAACTCCACTTAGTTTTAATCTTTGACTGGGTTAAAGAATCAGTGTCATTTAAAACACGGTTCACGATAAACCCAAAATCACATCATATTTCAATCAGTCCCTAACCGTGAATTAGCAAGCGAGCAATTCCCTAAGTATTAACCCCAAAGGCCGAAACCAACATCAAATCAATATCTAGAAAACCATTCTGCTTGGCTAATCTCCAGTTAGTTTCTGATTTTCTTAACTTCTTTGGGTCTAAGAACAGTATTATTGAAGATACCGTTCATGACAACCCAAAATCACATTCTATTAATTATCGGGTTAAAGAACGAGTGTTATATAAAACACTATTCACGATAAACCCAAAAATCAATTCGAATTCAATTCCAATTAAATATTATTTAATTGGTATACTTCATTAAATCTAATGAAAAAGATTTAATCTTTTCTCAACTGGGTTCAAGAACAGTGTTAATGAAGACACCATTCACGACAAACCCAAATCACATTTGATATTAAACACAAGGCTCTGAATAGAAAATATACCGGCTTATATTCAATATCAAATTCTACGACTAACAAACATCGTATTGGAAATAACGATATATATATATCTTTCAAATTCCCATAACAATATCTGTATCATCACAAAATCCAACATCGAAATAATCCAAAGACAATTTCGATTCAAATCCATTCCAATATAATTATTGGAAATTCTGGTTATTTTCAAATCCAGTTTATTTATTTTAAAAATAAATAGAATTATAATTCTAGTTCAAAACTAGTTCCTTTCGATAAAAATCTATTTTTGTCTTTTCAAATATGGAGTTTTTCATCCCAATTTTTCACAAATCATTTCTTATGATTTTACACCAATTATTACTATTTTCAATAATTTTATCAAGGCCCGTACAGTCGATTTCCATCAACGGCCATCGAACTGCACTTACAGCGAACTTTTCCAAATTTGATTTGGACATAATTCCAAATCCAACCGTTAGATTTCAAATTTCTAATATTCGTTAGAAAGCTCTTTTCGATACGAACCCAACGGTTCCAATTTCAGGAGGATCCGACGGTCGGATCTCCCGTAATATCCGTTCGAAGTCAATGGTCGAAATTCGCGAACTGCCGCGGTGCGGCGCGTTCTATTCGGGCCATTATATTATATATATATAATATATATAATATATACTTCGTCGATTTTCTTTTCAAAATGATTTTTAATTCAATTTCCAATCGTTTTCAGTTCAATTTGAATTTCAAATTAATTCAATTTCAATTCAAATTCAATTCTATTTAGTTTCTATTCGAATTCATTTTGAAACGATTTCAATTCTATTTCAATTCTATTCGAATTCATTCCAAAACGATTTCAATTCTATTTCAATTCTATTCGAATTCATTCCAAAACGATTTCAATTCTATTCGAATTTCGAACCATTTCAGTTTATTTCGAATTTCAAATCAATTCAATTAGATTCGAATTTCAATTCACTTTAATATTCACTTCAATTTGAATAAAATCGATATAAATATCGTTCACGTTAAAATGGCGTCAATCTATCAACGCGGCTTCATATATTTCTATTTTCAAATATTCTATTTCAAATATTTCTTTTTCAAATATTTCTTTTTCAAATATTTCTAATTTAAATATTTCTTTTTTAAATATTTCTTTTTCGAAACTGGAATGAGGCCCAATCAATTACCATATAATGTTAATTATATGGATTTTTCTACAACACATGTATATATCAACAACGATGAATAATCAACCATCATCCAAAGTGCATTCTACACTGTATAAGCATCAAATATAAATTTTCGACGCTTATAACAGTCTGTCAATCAATCGATCAACATACAACTAAACAATCGGGATTAGTGTACGTCAAATATCATCCCAATACCCGTGTGGGGTTTCAAACAATCAAACACAGATTTTATTTGTGCAGTTGGGCGATGTGTAAAATTTATCGTCCAAATCAATGTCCTTCAAATAGGTGTACATAAACAAACCGTCCGGTTTGTAAATGAATATTTATTTATTCACATTCACGTTAAAAATTATATTTTTAACGATCAAACTATTTTATTCAACCTATGAATATTCTATTCGGTTCATTTATTAAATAAAATGTTATCTTTATTTTTCTAACTTATTTTTAGAAAATTTCGGCGGCATAACGGCACGATACTAGAAACGGGACAAGGCCTAGCCTTATCCCCGGTCTAGTGAAGGCCCACGCCATTCACACATCGATCAAATCAATTTCATTTCACCAAACAATTCAATTCAAACCAAATAATCTAACCAACTACAAAACCAATCAATTAAACAAACAAGCCATCCATGGTCTGTGGATGACGGGTGTCGGGTGCTAATAAACACCGTCTGCATCCTAGTATATATATATATAACTAGAAAAATTAAATTGAAAGGTGAGAAGTTCTCACCAATAGCTATCCAACTTCACGACACTTCATTTATAGAAATCTTCATCGCTCTCGCCTTTTTGTCATCTTCGTTGCCCGTATCCTCTACATTTATAAAAATCGAATTTCCACTTCGCTATTCAATATATAAAAATCAAATTTTTACTTCGTTATTCAATATATAAAAATCGAATTTTTACTATGCCATTCAATATATAAAAATCGAATTTTTACTTCGCTAGTCAATATATAAAAATCGAATTTTTACTTCGTTATTCAATCTATAAAAATCGAATTTTTACTTCGCTAGTCAATATATAAAAATCGAATTTTTACTTCGCTAGTCAATATATAAAAATCGAATTTTTACTTCGTTATTCAATCTATAAAAATCGAATTTTTACTTCGTTATTCAATCTATAAAAATCGAATTTTTACTTTTAAACCAAATTAATCAATAACCTAAATAATGAATGAATTAATTACCAAAGTTTAAGGGTTTAAACCCTTTCTTCATGTTTTCATAGCAGGTCCAAAACCGTACCTTTCCTCGTCAAAGATTTCCACCAGCGCCGCCTCAATCCGTTGATCGGACCCTGAACTGGACGTGGCACGTCATCGGGCTTCAAGAGAGCTTCCATCGCCGAAGGAACGGCCGAGCTCGGTTGCGCGCCGGCGAAGGTGGCGACGACGTTGGCTTCGCGAGGTGCTGATGGGCGATTCCAGTCTCGCGAGTGGGACGGGTGCGCGAGGGGTTGCCATGGGGTGGAGCGTCGGGTCAGGCGAGGGGGGGTCTCCGGCTGGGCGCGACAGCGCCGATGAACAAGGGGGGGCTGACGGTTCGAACGAGATTGGAGGTTTTTTTTTTCGATTGATTTCTGTTATGTGGGGAAGAGAGAGAAAGATAAAGGTGGGGGGGGGGCAATATTTTTTATTAATTTTATTTATTTTTATTTCATAAAGTTACCTTTTTTATTCGAACTCGGAACAAGGCCCACCGCCTGTCGTCCATAGCTAATTACCCCTATTCCGAACACAATGGGATATGTATCGTAAGCTGATTCGATCGTTTCGATCAGTTTTCGTCAAAATCAACATATAACTCTATATATTGAATTTAAACGCGCATTTCAATTTACTGGGGTCACATACTAACTCGAAAAATTCCCGAAAAATATTTTCTAGCTTCATATTGACGATACGGTCCTAACAAAACTAGTTTCGTCGAATTCTGAGACCGTTTGAAAAATGGCCATTTTTCAGTCGATTAAAATCATCTAAAACTGGTCAAACGCGTTTTCCTTTGCCACGCTCACATATTGATTCGAAAAATTATGAAGTTTGAAACCTAGCAATAACTTTACATCACGGATCCAACAAAAGTGGTTTCGTTGAAATCCGAGGTCGTTTGCAAAATAACTATTTTTAAGGGCCTGAATTTCACAGCGACTATTCCGAATTTTCAACTGGACATATCTTTTGATTCCCGCTATGAAATCTTGATTTGTCGGATTCGTTGGAAAGATATTATCAATTAGATTCTAATGTTTTTGGTTTCACTAAAATCTGGATTGTTTTGCACCCGGTATGTAGCGACCCGGGAATTTCGACCCTCGAATCCAGACACTAACATGCCCTGTGTCCAAACTCAAACATCGAAAACCCAGAAAGCTAATAGAAAGAAGTTAGAGGGTGAGGGAAGAAAGAAAGAAATATTAGAATAGAAGAACAAGAGGATCAGAGTCTCACAGCGGAATGGACAAAATATAATAATCAATAATACTTTTTAAAAGAACTGTATATTACAACATCAGAGTATACATTCAGATCAATACAACATACAGCGGAAATAAACCAGTACCCGTATATATATGGAATACGTCTCGACTTCAACTCCATCTCTGTTGCTTCCAGCGGAAACCTGACCTGTAAATATGCTTGGTCTGACCCGAGCACATTTGATTTAAAACAAAATTCACCCGGATCAGTCTGAAATACTTTTCAGTGATAAATTCATACAGCAACCAACTTGTTTAACTTTGAAATCCTTTTGATATGAAAAGATAATAGTAAGACCAGTCCACACATAAACACGGACGGTTTTTACCTTACTATAACCCAAAACGTTTTGAAATCAATATCTTCTTCTGATATTATCATAGTGTCTAAATACAAGTAAATAGAATCTAGCAGAACGCTTGCATCTCACGCTCCACATATATAGTATACAATCAAAACCGCGGGCGCTTATTGGAGATTGGATTTCCAACTATGACAAGGTATGGGACCACCTGCCGATAGTATATCTCTAGAGACGAATACACTGGGTTCAACAAGAACGTCTTGCAACCCGGCCCACACATGACCGACCACTCATTTCTCTTGAGTGTATCGAGTATATTGTCACCTTACGGCTTTTTGTCGCGCGACCACCGTAATCCCCGGGAGATACAGAAATGAAAAGAAGTAACAAATATGAATATTCTCTAGATGGTGACAATACACCCTAATGGGTGCGACCCACATAGCCATGCTGCCTGCCCGATTTTTGTCATTTCCCGGTTGATGAGGCTTGAGGTTATAATCGACTTTTGAAACATCTGGCCACCACTAACATCGTCCATACACGTCATCCAGGTACAGGATGAACCGAAGGCACTCTCCTACTGCATCCAATATAGGAATCACCCCATGGATCAGCAGCGAGAAGTCCTTGCAACCCATAGATTACAATCACGACAGAATCACAGTATATCTCTAGGAATCAGCCAGAGATTGTAAGTAACTCTTCCGCTTCATGAAGATCTACGGTCTTCAATTGCTCCATCTCGATCAATGTCTTCGACGTATTCGTATTTACTGGTCAGAATGGTTTTCGAATATAAATTCGATCCCGGTCTTCCCGTACCAATAACGTTGAGTCAGATTTTGATAGTTGGTTATTTGACTATCAAAATAAACAAGCACTAAAATAAAACAAATCCATTGTTTATTTCATAGCATCACTTGTCCCTTCTAAAATCAATATCTCAGTTGAGATACCCAAAATAATATATTGGTTCTAATCATATAATTATACTCAAATCCCCTTTTCTATATTTAGAAAATATCTTAAATCATGTCTAATTTATCTTTCACCAATATTTCCAAACATGGCTATAACCTTTCTTATCATTTTATCGAATCACTTATCATCTGTAAAATAATTATTACGACATCTTCTTTGGATTCATTTTTTTTTTTTTTTTTTTTTGAATACCAAAACCACCCCTCATTCTTTTAGAATAAACCTGTTTGCATTTCATTCTATAACCTTGAAAATGCCGTTATCTTTCCACCAATCATTTCATACCATCACACCCCTTTTTATTTCCTTTTATTTCGAGATCTCTTCATATATATGCTTATATTTCCGAATCCTTCAAATAATATTACATTATTATTTTTCCAAAATATTTTACTTTACGATCTTTCGCCATTACGACTAATACTATCTTTTGATAATTCTGAAGCTGTTCAAGTTGGGGTATTTTAATTACCTCTCAGACCTTGATCAACAACGTTCTTATCATCAGATAGACATCAGTTGTAATACAAAAACTGACACTCATTTCCAATACGACAATCCCATTATAATTACATCTTGATGGAAAATCATCTCTTCTTTTAAAAAATGGCAATTCTATATCGCATCCTTTTAACTTATCTCGATTCACTACTCTAATTCAAGTCGGGTTTTATAACTTCGTCCAACTTGGATTTCCTATAATCCGATTTAGTATAATTCAATAAGAATTGAAATAAAACTTCGGTTTCACATTATAGATACTAAATCGCTTTATTAACTATCAACACGACTTTAAACTTCACAACATTCCTTACTATATTTAACATTCCAAAACATCACTTTGATTTTTAATAAATGACAACTAATTAAATTTCAACCTTTAAAAATAAAACTAGGTTACCCAACCATCAACTACTTTCTTTAAATTAATGAACTTATTTAACAAACAATTTCAGCAAAGCCGTTTACTTGTTTCTCTTTAAACATGACTAACTAGTTAGTCAATCGTTATCGATCTTGTCATTTAAATTAATTAATAATTAATTTAAATATGCTATTCACTTTGATTTTCAATAAGTCAATATCAATATAAACCCCATTCTATTTGTTGCATCAAATATGGCCACTTGAACTTGCTAAATAAAATTGTTTAACAGTCATTTGATAAGCACGTGCTTCGCGCACGGTAGATTTTGGTTAAACCAAACGACGATTTGTGGTTAAAACGAACCAATGTATATATGTGATTAATATATTCCCCTTTTAGAACTTCATTTAAAATAATATATATATTTAAAAATATATATTCGGTTATACAATAATTTTTATAACTCTATTTTCCAGCGATTTACCTGACGGTGACTCGTTCTTTATAAAACAGTGCATATTTGGGCCATCTGCTATTTACTTATTGACCATGCTATTTATTGATTCAAAACCCAACCACATTCAGAAATCAACAGGGTTCAAAGTCAACGGGTCTTGAACAGTTCATATAAAATATGAAATAACAACAAAATAAATATTTGAGGAACCGGTTTGGTTCCTCCTACCTGTTCTTCCCTGCAACACAGACCATTAAAATCTTTCATATCAGTACATAGAGATATTTTAGCAACGATAATATAATTAACGTCAATCGTTAAAGCAACCATAGGCATCCAAGGCAACCAATCAACCAATTAAATTTAATTATACGAATTTAGCACATCCTAGTATTTCAGAAATGTGTGAGAATTAACTCACCTGTCTATTTCCGATTGTCGGTTCGCCCGTCGGTTTGTTAGATTTTGAATTTAGCATCTAAAATTAAACGAGAAATCTGATTGATTCCGTTCCTTTCTGAATTAGCACAGTAGTATAGTAATCTTCACTGTGACTCTAACAAACCTGGTTCGCCCGATTCTGATAAAGAACGAACGAAATAATGCTATTACAACATTAACGTGAATTATAAAATTAACTTGGAGTATTTGTTTATTTAAATTAATTACCTTAGTAAATCCTTAAGCTCAAGATTTGTCGGCCTAATCGCATCTTTCCAAATGAACTTCTGAAACCGTCGGTGTAACAAATATACGTCCAGGTCCACTGCATGAGCCATCTGCCGAACACCATTCGTCACTTCTTTTCTCCCCACCTCGTCAGTTCTCATTCACGTTAAATACCTCCGAACTGTCCCTCCAAGCATAACCAAACTTAACCGAAGCCATTTTCCCTCCCTAGCATCGCCTTCTGTGTCTTGCCGTAACCTTAATAACCCATCTAACAACAAATATGACCACCTCCTGCATGTATTTACCCACTCACCTGTAGCCGCATGTCCCAATAACCGAACCTAACTCCTGTACAACCCCTACCATGCACCACTACCATTACTTCACAAGTACCAAACATCATCACCTTCACCACTGTTATCGCCTGCATCCACCTTCCGAGTCCTCGATGCGAGCTCACACCAGTGCTCCACCTCCCAGGTCCCCAAACCGCCTCATACCCTTCCCAGCAACCCACAAGTACACTCCATCGAAATCAGTAAAGCAATGACCTCCGCCAGTCCTTCCGTTTCACGTCATGGCCCACACATTTTCTTTCATTTAACGTCATTTTCATTAATATAATATAATATTAAAACAAGAGGTTGGGTTATGTTATGAAAGGGGAGCCTTCATTTTGTACTCGCTGAGACCAAGGAGACGGGGTACGTATTTATAGAGGATAGGAACCGTGGCCATCACGGTTTAACTAGTTTGGGCCTCAAGTAATTGGTGTAGGGGATGTAGGGTAGCTGTGGTGGAAGTTTAGCCTGTATGTGGTTTCTTTTCATTGTTTGCACAAGGACAAGCAGTCCGTCTTCTTGCTATTTGGTTTTCGTTCAGATCATGTGCGCTGATATTTGTTTTAAATTCTGAATGGGACTTGTGAGAAGTAAGGAAGGACAGTGTTCTTTCTTAGCATCCACAGCTATGACTTAGGGTGACGGCACGTTAAATGCTGATAAGATAGGCTAGTATGAAATAGGCATACATGTTTGTATTGGGGTAGGTTGTACATGCGATAGGGTCTGCATTGAGTAGCTTCTCTCTTTTTGACTAGGATGGTACGTTTAGTTTTAGGGTCGTAAGAACAGGATATTCTCAATGTCTCATGTGCATTTGTATAGTATACATAAGGTTTGCTTTATATATTCTCAGCGCAAAAGGTAATAGGTAGCCCATATTGAAAACGTAGAGTGGCAGTGTGCTTTCGGTCATAGGTTAGCAGGGTGTACTAATTATAGGCTTTGAATAGAAAGGAAATAACATGTTCAGGGGAAAAATGAGTTGTAATATTCATCTCAGACGCCAACTGGCTGATAGAAACAAATGGAAAGAACATGCATGGGTTTTTTCCCATTCACATATTGTACGCAACTCCCTTTTGTCACTTTTCAACATTTAATGAACCATACATTGTTTCCCAGTTGAACATGACCAATGATTTGTTCCCATTGAAGATGATATTTAGTCTTAAAATTAACGTACCCTGCTTATATCAAAATCCGTCCGCATACGACTTGCTATCGACAGAAATAAATATGCCGTCGCGTTCAACAGTGTGCCATGATCACAAATATATAATAATATCGGTAGGTTGACTCATATTTAGAAACCCCAAAATATTGATATAGGGTGCGAAATACTCCAAATAAAAAGTTGCTTATTTAATCAATTAAAAATTACAGTAAAATTCTAAAAAATAAATTAACACTACGTCTCAAAAGAACCTTGTCTAAATTCGAATCCAGTATGCAGTTATTTCAAATAAACTGTTACGGTCGTTGAACGATTCTATAGCGACTATTTGAAAATTTGATTTGGACGTAAAATAAAATTTACAATACGAAAACTCGATTTTTCTCTTTTATTAGAAAAATATTATCAACTAGATTCAGATGCTTCTTGTTTCACCGAAATCCGGCTTAACACGGATTCAGTATAGTCAATTGAAGTTGAAATTCCATTTCACGAACTACCGCGCAGTTTCGAGTTCGTTTTATAATTTAAAATATAAATATAAATGCTCATTCGTCGTTTAATAAATGAATTCGATATTAGATTAATTCAAATATAATATTTAAAACAAATTTAAATATTCGAATCAAATAGCTAAAAATCTGGGTCGTTACATTCTTCCCCCCTTAAATAAATTTCGTCCTCGAAATTGCTAGGTAAAAAGAATGCTCCAACCGCAATTATTTTCAAAATAATTCTTTTAAAGTATTATCAAATAATGTTTTTCTAAATTCCAAAAATTTATGAAAAATTCGTCAGCACCTCTTCTGTACTGTTTGATCCAAACAACTACAAATGGCACTCTTGGCCTCTCATATTGATCCAAAGAAAACAACGCCAAACGGCTACCCATCTTGGGTATAAATTCAAATGCCCAATCAATAATATTAAGGTTTACCTTTTTGTTGGGCAACTCCAATGCTCGAATCACGAAGTTTGGTAACTAACATCTCTTCCATTTTCAATCTGTACTTCAATCTCCGTGATCAACCCAATTATCATTGCCTTCTGGCAATCTGCCCTTTACTCAGCTTCCAATTCAAAAATTGAGACTGGGTTATATCATATAATCCCATCCAAAAAGCCGTTATGCTGGAATTTCTTTCTTTTCAATCCATTCAACTTCTTACTTAACTGTTGATGGTTTCGATTTAATCCAATCCAGCCAAGTAAGCAACAATCACTTAATCCAATCATTTAATTTCATACAAATTTTGAATTAAATAATTTTGAGAAAATCATAAATTTGCCTTCCTATAAATATTTTGGGTCAAAATGATATAAAAATAATTTTATATTCAAAATACAATTACGCACTCTCGTATATAAACTCAACTCGATCTAGGGTATTACTAACTCAATCTCTATCGAGTTACACCACAGAGCCAAGGTTATTCCTAAACCTCGCTCTGATACCAACTGTAGCGACCCGGGAATTTCGACCCTCGAATCCAGACACTAACATGCCCTGTGTCCAAACTCAAACATCGAAAACCCAGAAAGCTAATAGAAAGAAGTTAGAGGGTGAGGGAAGAAAGAAAGAAATATTAGAATAGAAGAACAAGAGGATCAGAGTCTCACAGCGGAATGGACAAAATATAATAATCAATAATACTTTTTAAAAGAACTGTATATTACAACATCAGAGTATACATTCAAATCAATACAACATACAGCGGAAATAAACCAGTACCCGTATATATATGGAATACGTCTCGACTTCAACTCCATCTCTGTTGCTTCCAGCGGAAACCTGACCTGTAAATATGCTTGGTCTGACCCGAGCACATTTGATTTAAAACAAAATTCACCCGGATCAGTCTGAAATACTTTTCAGTGATAAATTCATACAGCAACCAACTTGTTTAACTTTGAAATCCTTTTGATATGAAAAGATAATAGTAAGACCAGTCCACACATAAACACGGACGGTTTTTACCTTACTATAACCCAAAACGTTTTGAAATCAATATCTTCTTCTGATATTATCATAGTGTCTAAATACAAGTAAATAGAATCTAGCAGAACGCTTGCATCTCACGCTCCACATATATAGTATACAATCAAAACCGCGGGCGCTTATTGGAGATTGGATTTCCAACTATGACAAGGTATGGGACCACCTGCCGATAGTATATCTCTAGAGACGAATACACTGGGTTCAACAAGAACGTCTTGCAACCCGGCCCACACATGACCGACCACTCATTTCTCTTGAGTGTATCGAGTATATTGTCACCTTACGGCTTTTTGTCGCGCGACCACCGTAATCCCCGGGAGATACAGAAATGAAAAGAAGTAACAAATATGAATATTCTCTAGATGGTGACAATACACCCTAATGGGTGCGACCCACATAGCCATGCTGCCTGCCCGATTTTTGTCATTTCCCGGTTGATGAGGCTTGAGGTTATAATCGACTTTTGAAACATCTGGCCACCACTAACATCGTCCATACACGTCATCCAGGTACAGGATGAACCGAAGGCACTCTCCTACTGCATCCAATATAGGAATCACCCCATGGATCAGCAGCGAGAAGTCCTTGCAACCCATAGATTACAATCACGACAGAATCACAGTATATCTCTAGGGATCAGCCAGAGATTGTAAGTAACTCTTCCGCTTCATGAAGATCTACGGTCTTCAATTGCTCCATCTCGATCAATGTCTTCGACGTATTCGTATTTACTGGTCAGAATGGTTTTCGAATATAAATTCGATCCCGGTCTTCCCGTACCAATAACGTTGAGTTAGATTTTGATAGTTGGTTATTTGACTATCAAAATAAACAAGCACTAAAATAAAACAAATCCATTGTTTATTTCATAGCATCACTTGGCCCTTCTAAAATCAATATCTCAGTTGAGATACCCAAAATAATATATTGGTTCTAATCATATAATTATACTCAAATCCCCTTTTCTATATTTAGAAAATATCTTAAATCATGTCTAATTTATCTTTCACCAATATTTCCAAACATGGCTATAACCTTTCTTATCATTTTATCGAATCACTTATCATCTGTAAAATAATTATTACGACATCTTCTTTGGATTCATTTTTTTTTTTTTTTTTTTTGAATACCAAAACCACCCCTCATTCTTTTAGAATAAACCTGTTTGCATTTCATTCTATAACCTTGAAAATGCCGTTATCTTTCCACCAATCATTTCATACCATCACACCCCTTTTTATTTCCTTTTATTTCGAGATCTCTTCATATATATGCTTATATTTCCGAATCCTTCAAATAATATTACATTATTATTTTTCCAAAATATTTTACTTTACGATCTTTCGCCATTACGACTAATACTATCTTTTGATAATTCTGAAGCTGTTCAAGTTGGGGTATTTTAATTACCTCTCAGACCTTGATCAACAACGTTCTTATCACCAGATAGACATCAGTTGTAATACAAAAACTGACACTCATTTCCAATACGACAATCCCATTATAATTACATCTTGATGGAATATCATCTCTTCTTTTAAAAAATGGCAATTCTATATCGCATCCTTTTAACTTATCTCGATTCACTGCTCTAATTCAAGTCGGGTTTTATAACTTCGTCCAACTTGGATTTCCTATAATCCGATTTAGTATAATTCAATAAGAATTGAAATAAAACTTCGGTTTCACATTATAGATACTAAATCGCTTTATTAACTATCAACACGACTTTAAACTTCACAACATTCCTTACTATATTTAACATTCCAAAACATCACTTTGATTTTTAATAAATGACAACTAATTAAATTTCATCCTTTAAAAATAAAACTAGGTTACCCAACCATCAACTACTTTCTTTAAATTAATGAACTTATTTAACAAACAATTTCAGCAAAGCCGTTTACTTGTTTCTCTTTAAACATGACTAACTAGTTAGTCAATCGTTATCGATCTTGTCATTTAAATTAATTAATAATTAATTTAAATATGCTATTCACTTTGATTTTCAATAAGTCAATATCAATATAAACCCCATTCTATTTGTTGCATCAAATATGGCCACTTGAACTTGCTAAATAAAATTGTTTAACAGTCATTTGATAAGCACGTGCTTCGCGCACGGTAGATTTTGGATAAACCAAACGACGATTTGTGGTTAAAACGAACCAATGTATATATGTGATTAATATATTCCCCTTTTAGAACTTCATTTAAAATAATATATATATTTAAAAATATATATTCGGTTATACAATAATTTTTATAACTCTATTTTCCAGCGATTTACCTGACGGTGACTCGTTCTTTATAAAACAGTGCATATTTGGGCCATCTGCTATTTACTTATTGACCATGCTATTTATTGATTCAAAACCCAACCACATTCAGAAATCAACAGGGTTTAAAGTCAACGGGTCTTGAACAGTTCATATAAAATATGAAATAACAACAAAATAAATATTTGAGGAACCGGTTTGGTTCCTCCTACCTGTTCTTCCCTGCAACACAGACCATTAAAATCTTTCATATCAGTACATAGAGATATTTTAGCAACGATAATATAATTAACGTCAATCGTTAAAGCAACCATAGGCATCCAAGGCAACCAATCAACCAATTAAATTTAATTATACGAATTTAGCACATCCTAGTATTTCAGAAATGTGTGAGAATTAACTCACCTGTCTATTTCCGATTGTCGGTTCGCCCGTCGGTTTGTTAGATTTTGAATTTAGCATCTAAAATTAAACGAGAAATCTGATTGATTCCATTCCTTTCTGAATTAGCACAGTAGTATAGTAATCTTCACTGTGACTCTAACAAACCTGGTTCGCCCGATTCTGATAAAGAACGAACGAAATAATGCTATTACAACATTAACGTGAATTATAAAATTAACTTGGAGTATTTGTTTATTTAAATTAATTACCTTAGTAAATCCTTAAGCTCAAGATTTGTCGGCCTAATCGCATCTTTCCAAATGAACTTCTGAAACCGTCGGTGTAACAAATATACGTCCAGGTCCACTGCATGAGCCATCTGCCGAACACCATTCGTCACTTCTTTTCTCCCCACCTCGTCAGTTCTCATTCACGTTAAATACCTCCGAACTGTCCCTCCAAGCATAACCAAACTTAACCGAAGCCATTTTCCCTCCCTAGCATCGCCTTCTGTGTCTTGCCGTAACCTTAATAACCCATCTAACAACAAATATGACCACCTCCTGCATGTATTTACCCACTCACCTGTAGCCGCATGTCCCAATAACCGAACCTAACTCCTGTACAACCGCTACCATGCACCACTACCATTACTTCACAAGTACCAAACATCATCACCTTCACCACTGTTATCGCCTGCATCCACCTTCCGAGTCCTCGATGCGAGCTCACACCAGTGCTCCACCTCCCAGGTCCCCAAACCGCCTCATACCCTTCCCAGCAACCCACAAGTACACTCCATCGAAATCAGTAAAGCAATGACCTCCGCCAGTCCTTCCGTTTCACGTCATGGCCCACACATTTTCTTTCATTTAACGTCATTTTCATTAATATAATATAATATTAAAACAAGAGGTTGGGTTATGTTATGAAAGGGGAGCCTTCATTTTGTACTCGCTGAGACCAAGGAGACGGGGTACGTATTTATAGAGGATAGGAACCGTGGCCATCACGGTTTAACTAGTTTGGGCCTCAAGTAATTGGTGTAGGGGATGTAGGGTAGCTGTGGTGGAAGTTTAGCCTGTATGTGGTTTCTTTTCATTGTTTGCACAAGGACAAGCAGTCCGTCTTCTTGCTATTTGGTTTTCGTTCAGATCATGTGCGCTGATATTTGTTTTAAATTCTGAATGGGACTTGTGAGAAGTAAGGAAGGACAGTGTTCTTTCTTAGCATCCACAGCTATGACTTAGGGTGACGGCACGTTAAATGCTGATAAGATAGGCTAGTATGAAATAGGCATACATGTTTGTATTGGGGTAGGTTGTACATGCGATAGGGTCTGCATTGAGTAGCTTCTCTCTTTTTGACTAGGATGGTACGTTTAGTTTTAGGGTCGTAAGAACAGGATATTCTCAATGTCTCATGTGCATTTGTATAGTATACATAAGGTTTGCTTTATATATTCTCAGCGCAAAAGGTAATAGGTAGCCCATATTGAAAACGTAGAGTGGCAGTGTGCTTTCGGTCATAGGTTAGCAGGGTGTACTAATTATAGGCTTTGAATAGAAAGGAAATAACATGTTCAGGGGAAAAATGAGTTGTAATATTCATCTCAGATGCCAACTGGCTGATAGAAACAAATGGAAAGAACATGCATGGGTTTTTTCCCATTCACATATTGTACGCAACTCCCTTTTGTCACTTTTCAACATTTAATGAACCATACATTGTTTCCCAGCTGAACATGACCAATGATTTGTTCCCATTGAAGATGATATTTAGTCTTAAAATTAACGTACCCTGCTTATATCAAAATCCGTCCGCATACGACTTGCTATCGACAGAAATAAATATGCCGTCGCGTTCAACAGTGTGCCATGATCACAAATATATAATAATATCGGTAGGTTGACTCATATTTAGAAACCCCAAAATATTGATATAGGGTGCGAAATACTCCAAATAAAAAGTTGCTTATTTAATCAATTAAAAATTACAGTAAAATTCTAAAAAATAAATTAACACTACGTCTCAAAAGAACCTTGTCTAAATTCGAATCCAGTATGCAGTTATTTCAAATAAACTGTTACGGTCGTTGAACGATTCTATAGCGACTATTTGAAAATTTGATTTGGACGTAAAATAAAATTTACAATACGAAAACTCGATTTTTCTCTTTTATTAGAAAAATATTATCAACTAGATTCAGACGCTTCTTGTTTCACCGAAATCCGGCTTAACACGGATTCAGTATAGTCAATTGAAGTTGAAATTCCATTTCACGAACTACCGCGCAGTTTCGAGTTCGTTTTATAATTTAAAATATAAATATAAATGCTCATTCATCGTTTAATAAATGAATTCGATATTAGATTAATTCAAATATAATATTTAAAACAAATTTAAATATTCGAATCAAATAGCTAAAAATCTGGGTCGTTACACGGTACATTCAATTGAAGTTTGAAATCGAATTATCGAACTACCGCGCCATTTTCAATTCTATTTATAATTATGTATAAATATTTATATTCTAACGACGATGTATATAATATAACGGAAAATAACCTAAAGGATAAAATGAACTAAGAATTATTCCATAAGGACAAGGGGACAAAATTTTGTCCATAAGGACAAGTGTTAGTGTAAAGGGAGGAATTATAGTGGGCCCCTAAATTCCTCCCTTTACACTAAATTTTGTCCTTGAGGATAAAATTTTGCCCTCTTGTCCTTATGGAACAATTTTTTGTTCCTCTTGTCCTTGAGGGTAAAAACCCCTATAATATATACGTTCTAATTCAATCCAAAAGAAATTTCTCGTCGATATTATTTAAAATAATTCATTTTAAATAATCAAAATTCGCTAAAATTGCCAAAATAAAAATTTTAAACTGGCCCAGATTTTCTGGTTGTTACATTTAACCCTAGGAAGGACTGTTGTTGGGTTCAGAAAGGAGTTCAGAATCAAGGGGTATTTCAATTAAAGGATACCAGTTTTAATTAAAATAAATAAAATAAAAATTTAATAAAATTAAAGGTAAATAAATGGACACCTCCTCTTTGTTATTTACCACTCCTTTCCTTCCGCTCAAATCAAACCACGTCCTTTTTTTCCACTTATAAAAACATGACATCCCTCTGTAATTCTTCACAACTGAAAATGAAGACCAAAGCTTCAAAAATTTAAATGGCCGATTCACTTCAATAATAACTCATTCTCAAAAGAGTGTCGCCCCTCATACATTTGCAAAATCAATCGAAAGCTCAGCAAGAGAAATCGCGAGGTCCCTCTTTCCTCACAAACCGAAATAGTGCCAGTTCTTTTACTTCCTAAAATCGAAAATCGGAGTCTCTGCTTTTGTTTGGGTCGGATCTTCAAATTCGTGTGCTCCTCATAAGTGCGATTTTTCCCCAAAAATTGAATCGAACTGCAAAGGGTGGAGAGAACCGAAGTCGTGATGTTGTGGCATGTGAACGCGGCTAGTGGAGCAACGTCCTAGGGTTATCGCCAGTCACGATTTCAGTGAGTGATGGTGGAATGAAATAGTAGTTTGGAGAGGGGTGCGATGTTTCCTGAGGTCAGTAGGTTCGAGTTCGAACTAGGAAATTGAAGTCTGAAGCACGACGTTGGGTTCTTGTTGATGCGTTGTCCTTCAAGGCAACAAGGAAGGAGATGGGTTCATCGAGAAACAGCTGGAAGTTGAAAGAATCGATATGAAGTGAAGAGATGGAAGATGGAAACATGCGGAGCCTCTACTGGGAGTTGATATTTAGTTTTGAGGGGTGAATGAGCTGAGCTATGGACAGTGTTGGGTTGATTGATATTTTGTGGCACATCTATAGTGGTGATGATAGAAGGGATTGGCAGGCTGCTAGTAAGGTGTTCGACGAAATGCCGAGAAGGGTTTGGGTAAATATTTGGACTCATTTCTATGAAAGTGAGTCAATGATTATGGAGTTCGCTTCGTATTTGGTCGAGAGGGTTGCACGGAAATAAGATTCGAAGGCGGAACAAATTATGTTGAATTCTTAATACCGTCAATTACGCAATGGGATTGAATTTTGAATCAGAATGGATCGAAATAAAGACAAGGTGAGTAAATCTCACCTGTTTGTTTAGAATTATTTTTATCGTTAAAAATAATTGTTGTTGCTTGTTTGAATGCTGTTTGGTTGATTTAAAATATATTAGTTATCTAGGATTGGTTGACTATTATATATATATTGGGTTGATGATTGGTTGGATTCCCGCAGTATCATTAGCGGATGCCCGCAGTTTCATAGCGGATGATTACCCTATACACCCCACGCTATGATTAGTGGATGACCTTCATACCGCGATATCCTGCCTCGAAGCAGGATGGGTATATTACTATGTTGACTAACGTCTGTGGATGCAGGAAAACAGGTTGGAGGAATCCAACTGGATTTCTCAAAAATATATTATCTGTTTGTTGTTTGATTTCATATATATATTCATATATGATGTGTTAAAAATCAAATGATTGAAAATTTGTTGATTTGATTGTTTAAAATATCAATGGGGCTTGAATATTGATTTATAAAAATATCATGAAAAAGGATATTTGAAATTTAGAAAGAAAGTTCTATTTTTTTTTCTAAAATAGAATTTGAAATTTGAATATATAAGATTCAAATAGAATAGAATTTGAAATTCGAATAGAATAAAAATATTAACTTGTTTGAATATATATAAAACAAGTATTGAATTTATAAACTCTATTTATAAATGAAAAGGTGGGATTTGAATTGAATTTATAAACTTTGTTTATAAATATTTAATGGGGGATCTTAAGTAAAGTTATAAACGTTGTTTATAAATAATGCAGAGAATTCAAATAGAATTTGAATAGATTTGAATATAGAAATTCAAATGGACTTTAAACTATAGATTTGAATATAGTAATTCAAATGGACTTTAAACTATAGATTTGAATATAGAAATTCAAATGGACTTTAAAACTATAGAATTTGAATATAGAATTCAAATGAAGTTAACCATAGAGTTGAAAATAGAATTCAAATGGAGTTTAAATATAGGGATTTAAATAGAATTCAAATGAAGTTTAAATAAAGAGAATTCAAATAGAATTGAATTGGAATTTGAATAGAGAAGTCGATAAGGAAACGAGAGTATGAGTATAATTAGAATTTGTTAATATGCAAGTTAAAATATATTTGAACATGTCATGTTCAAATATGAAGGTGAAATAGACTGAAGAGTTAAGTAACAAATTTATTTAACAAATTTAGTTAAAAATATTGGTATAGTTAAAATAGATTGGACAGGTATAGATACAAGAGACAGGTTTGGAATAAAGTATAGAAATGAAATAGATAGAGTGCTCGACAAAAAGGTACGTATTTAATTCATATATGAGATTTTATGCGTCGTATCGGCTAGCCGCTTGGCTTTTCTTTTTCTTTTTGGATTGGTGAGGGCCATGGGAGGCTATTCGAAATTTCCCGATGCTCTCGGTACAAAGGAGGTTATGGCGATTTTTTCTGGGAATTTAAGGAGTTAGAATATTTTTAAGATAATTTGATAATTAGAAATCAACGTATCAATATATATAGAAGTCAATAAGGAAACGAACTTAGAAATAGAATAGTATAATCAAAAAGGAAGTATAAGAATAAAAAGAGAAAGTGTATACGTGTTTAAAGGTGAAGAATTAGTTGTATGGTATTGATTATTCGAGTAAGTAGTCTTATCTGTTTTGATGTTATAAATGTTAGGTCTGAGAGGTAGTTATACCCCAACTTGATTGATTTCATTATTAACAGATAAATAGTAAGATTCAGGATCGAAGATCAATGTTGGATAAGAGTTAGTTGAATATAGTATTTGGGTTGTCGTAATGATGTTTTACACAACATCTGTTTTGACCCAAATAAGTGTAAGTATAGAAATAAACGAGATCGGAAAAGAGATAAGTAATTGGAATGTTTTCCAATATTAAATAGCATATATTTTCTAAAGTTTAGAAAATAAAGGAAGGCGATATTCGGAAATGTTTTCCAAATAACGTAAAAGGCCAATATGGTTATTGAAAATATTTTGTTAACAAATATTGGTAAAGAAATGGAAAAGTGATTTAATTAATGGAATATTAATTAAGGGCTTAGTGATTGTTGGATGTTTGGATGAACACTTGTTTTCTTCGATAGTTAAAACATCGACTATCGAAACACTTGTTTTTATTCGATAGTTAAATCACAGACAATCGAAGTTTTGACCATCGTTGTCAATATGGAGAGACCGGTTGGATTATTATCAGAAGAACCACTTCGTATTGGCGGTAGCGTTGCGAATCAGATTATATAAAGATAATCGAAGACGGAGTAGAGTGCAAGGACTTTTTCTATTAATAGAAATAGTACCTTCGGCTCATCCTGTTCCTGGGTGACTTGTATGGATGAATGTCTGACAGAGTATTTCCATAAAGGTCACGTACATTGATTTCTTCAACCGTACCAAGAGTGGAAGCGGAGAAGGAAACTTCTTTAGCTGACACGTAAAGTACTGTTGTAGACGTCAATTAGTGATTTTTCGATGGATCTGACAATGTGGCATTCGAAGTGAATCTGATGTGATGATAAGGCGTAACCTCAAGCCTCATCAATCGGTAAATAACAGAAATCGGGCAAGCAGCATGGCTATGTAGGTCGCACCTATTAGGGTGTAGAATCACCTGATTTATAGTTTCATTTATTTCTAAAAAACTATTGTCGATGCTGTCCCATTCGGGAAACGGTTGCTGATCCCAACCGTTGGTGATATACATTCGATACACTCAAGCCAAATGAGTGGTCGGTCATGTGTGGCTGAGTTGCAAGATGTTCTTGTTGAACTCGGTGTATTCTCCTCTAGAGATATACCAGCGGAAGGTGGTTCCATACCATGTCATAGTTGGAAATCCATTACCCAATACGTGCTTGCGGTTTTGATTGTATATTATATATGTGGAACGTGAGATGCAAACGTTCCACTAGATTGTTATCTACTTGATTTAGACATTATTATAATATCAAAAGAGTTTTGATTTAAAGATTATAGTTCCTTTCAAAGGGATTTTGAAAGTTAAATCAAGTGTTGGATTCTCATAAGAGAAAACCCGTTCCGTGTTATACGGCGTGGTCTTATGAGATATCATTTATTTTTTCTGAAACTGTTTACTTATACCAGTCCCATGACTGACCCGGAGTTTATTTTGTTTTGTTCTACCTAAACTCTTGGGTGCCTAAATTTGTACGGGCAGTCAAGTAGTTCAGGATTTTTCAGATATATCTAAAGGATCTTGGAGCAGGAGGCTTCAGCGTTATCTAGTTATAGTGTTGTTCCGTTGTATTGTAAGTGTTGTACTCTGATAAGTATATGTTATACAGTTGAGCTTTTGTATTTCAAAGATATGATATATTATATTTTGTTCCGCTGCGATGTGAGATTCTGTGTTATTATTTCTGTTCTTCTTCTATCTCTTTCTTCTAAAAAAAAATGTTTCGTATTTTCGCGATATTTGGGTTGGACGTATGATGTATACAGTCAACTCTGATATTATGGAAATCTGGGTCATTACAGTTGGTATCAGAGCTTAGGTTGAGCGAATACCTAGGCTTGTTGGGATGTACTCATTAGAGATAGGATCAGTAGTATCCTAGAATGAGTTGAGTGTATATATATATATATATATATATGAGAGAGCGTATTTGTTATTTGATATAAAAACCGTTTTATATTGTGTTGACTAGTCTGTTGAGTGGATTATAAATTCTGATCGAATCGTGGGATGCCACGATGTCGATAGGAGTTTATAAACACTTGAACAGAAGATTGGACACAATATTGTTTTTAAATAGTTGAGTTGATTGTTAGGATTATAATCGAATGAGATATTAAAACAGAAACAGTTATAACCAATGGAATTTGTATATGAAATCAAATATACAAATGAGATGAATTATAATTGAATTCCAACCAGAATTCAGAATTTAAAATCCTGGGAGTTTGGAAAATATTTTTTTCTAAATGGAGTTTGAAAGAAATATAGCACTGAACTCACTTCAGTGACTGGGAAATAATTCTGATGATGGTCTCAACATCATCAGTGTTCATTTTCGAGTTTCTAAGTGACGAATTGCTGCCTTAGAAAAGTTTTGATGGAAATTTGTTTGAAAAGAAACAAGTTGTTTGAAAATTCAAATGTTTTGAATTTGAGTTAGATATAAATATATGTATATATTTATATTACATCAAAGAAATTTTGAAATGGGAATTGGAATATAGAATTCAAATAGAAGTAAATTAAAGGAATTTGAATATATATAAATAATTCAAATAGAAGTGAAATAGAATTTGAATTCAAAGGAATTCAAATGGATTTGAATAAAGAAAAGTCAAATAGAGATTTGAATATTAGAATTCAAATAGAATTTGGTTAAATAGAATTTCAAAAAGGATATAAAGAGGAGGTTGAATATTAGAATTCAAAGAAAATATAAAGTTTGAAATAGAATTTGAATTCAAAGGAGTTAAAATAGAATTTAAATTCAAAGGATTTCGAATAGAAATTGAACAAAGGAATTTAAATAGAAATTGAATAAAGGATTTCAAATGGAATTTGAATAAGGGATTTGAAATGGGTTTTGAATAAAGGATTTCAAATAGAAATTGAAGATAAGAAATTCAAATAGAATTTGAAGATAAGGAATTGAAATAGAATTTGAATAGAAGAAAATTCAAATAGAAATTGAACAGAAGGAAATAATATAGAGTTTGAATAAAGAAATTCAAATGGAATTTGAATATTGTAAATATATAGGATTTGAATATTAGAAGTGAAATAGATTGGAAATATTATGTTGAAATGGAAAAATGGATTGGATATATATTAAAAATTTATCAGATGGGAGTTGAATTTATTATAAACAAAGTTAAAACGTTTATATTTATAAATATAATTAAAACGAGCTCGTCGTAGCGCGACAGTTCGTAAATTGGTGATTCGAACTTCAATTTAGTATACAGAACTCAATTGAAGTCGGAATTCTTTGAAACAAGAATTGTCGGGACCGGTTGAACAATAGTTTTCTAATGAAAGAGAAAAATCTGGATTTCGTCGTATAGATTTTGAGTTATGTCAAAATCAAATTTTTAGGAAAACAGCGCCAGAACCATTATAAAACCATAACGGTTTAATTAAATAAATAAAATGATTTTTAGGAAATAAAATCCGAATTGGCATTTGAAAAATCCAGACTGGAGATATAAAATAAATATGAACTCCAGTGAAGTAAGTGAAATGTTTTTTAAGACAAAAATCATATTTTTAATGGTTAAATAGAATTAACTAAATTGGAAAATAATTAGTTAAAGGAAATTTGAATCGAAATTGAGTTTTTGGATAGGTGAAAGAGATTGAGAATTTATATTCGAAATCGAATATATAACTCGAGTTGAAAATATAATTAGATTAGTTTATATTTAAGTTGACATATATTTGAACAAGTTATATTCAAATAAAAAGGGTGAAATAGGCAAAACGGTTAATTAGCAACTAGTTAATGGGAATTTGAATGATTGAAATTAAATTTAACTTAAGTAAGTTAAATGGATCGAAATGAATAAATTGAGTAAAACCAATGTGAATGAAATATGAATTGGGTGTGAATAAAGGAAATATATTTGTAACACAAATACAAAGGAAGTTATGTGCAAACAAATAGAAGGGGTACACAACACTTGTGTAAGTGAAGTAACATTATTAAAGAGAACATTTATAAAGTGAAGAACCGTTACTAAAAAGTAAATCTTTATAAATAAATAAACGTTATCCAATAGGAGTTATTCGAATAGGAGAAGTCGATTAGAGTTAGAAATAATCGATAAGAGTTGGAATAAATCGATTAGAGTAAGAATTAACCATTTAGAGTTAATCAGTTAGGGTTAATCCGTAGAGTTAATTGAATATTAGTTATTCAATTAGAATTTATCGAATATTTGTTATTCAAATTAAGAGTTAACCAGATAGAGTTAATTGAACATAGTTAATCGAATTAGAATTTAAGTGAATGTTAGTTATTCAATTAAAGTTGATCGAATATAGTTATTAAGATAGAGTTAGTCAAACAAAGTTACTCAGGATAAGTTGCCATTTCGTACGACTGATAGCGTAATTCGCAGGGCTGCAGATAGCCTAGGGCGGTCGGATGTTTCCTGAGGGAATCAGGCGTAACCATAGTGATCGCTGCAATCTAGAGTCAAGCGAATAGATTAAATTAAATATAGTTTATTCGAATAGAGTTAAAGGAGTTAACGAATATAGCTTATTCGGAAGGAGTTAAGTGAAAAGAGCTAATCAAATAGAGTTAATTGATAAGAGTAAATTGAATAGAGTAAATCGAATATAGTTTATTCGAAGAAAGGTTTTCGAATCTAGTTATTCGAAAGAGAGATTATCGAATATAGTTTTTCGAAGAGATGAGTTATCGAATAGGGATTTATCCGAAAGAGAGTTACGTAAGGAAGTTGGAAATGTTGAGTATCAACATAAATAAGTTTTGAAAAGATAAATGGGTTTGTAGCACTTTTCCTACCTTAGCAATTTCGAGGACGAAATTATTTTAAGTGGGGAAGATTGTAATGACCCGGATTCTGATGGGTTAATTTTGAATATTTAATATTTAATTTAAATATTGATTTGATGATATAAGTGAATTTTTATGTTAAGTTATTAATGTAATAATCAATTTCGGTTTAACATCGAATATATTAAACCATCGTAACACGAAAAATAATTCAGTTTGAGATTTACAACTGTATTAAATACAGTTCAGACTTCTGTTTGAATTCGAATAATAATATTAATTTATTTTCGCAGAATAAATTGTGTTGAATTTAATTTATATCAGTTTAAATTTATATCATCTCCAGATGATCGAATAGGGGTTTGAAACCTGTCCCAGTGGATTCAGAATGGTGGTTTAACCCTAGGAAGGACTGTTGTTGGGTTCAGAAAGGAGTTCGGAATCAAGGGTTATTTCAATTAAAGGATACCAGTTTTAATTAAAATAAAAATTTAATAAAATTAAAGGTAAATAAATGGACACCTCCTCTTTGTTATGTACCAATCCTTTCCTTCCGCTCAAATCAAACCACGTCCTTTTTTTTCACTTATAAAAACATGACATCCCTCTATAATTCTTCACAACTGAAAATGAAGACCAAAGCTTCAAAAATTAAAATGGTCGATTCACTTCAATAATAACTCATTCTCAAAAGAGTGTCGCCCCTCCTACATTTGCAAAATCAACCGAAAGCTCAGCAAGAGAAATCGCGAGGTCCCTCTTTCCTCACAAACCGAAATAGTGCCAGTTCTTTTACTTCCTAAAATCGAAAATCGGAGTCTCTGGTTTTGTTTGGGTCGGATCTTCAAATCCGCGTGCTCCTCATAAGTGCGATTTTTTCCCCAAAAATTGAATCGAACTGCAAAGGGTAGAGAGAACCGAAGTCGTGCTATTGTGGCATGTGAACGCGGCTAGTGGAGCAACGTCCTAGGGTTATCGCCAGTCACGATTTCAGTGAGTGATGGTCGAATGCAATAGTAGTTTGGAGAGGGGTGCGATGTTTCCTAAGGTCAGTAGGTTCGAGTTCGAACTAGGAAATTGAAGTCTGAAGCACGACGTTGGGTTCTTGTTGATGCATTGTCCTTCAAGGCAACAAGGAAGGAGATGGGTTCATCGAGAAACAGCTGGAAGTTGAAAGAATCGATATGAAGTGAAGAGATGGAAGATGGAAACATGCGGAGCCTCTACTGGGAGTTGATATTTGGTTTTGAGGGGTGAATGAGCTGAGCTATGGACAGTGTTGGGTTGATTGATATTTTGTGGCACATCTATAGTGGTGATGATAGAAGTGATTGGCAGGCTGCTAGTAAGGTGTTCGACGAAATGCCGAGAAGGGTTTGGGTAAATATTTGGACTCATTTCTATGAAAGTGAGTCAATGATTATGGAGTTCGCTTTAGCACGGAAATAAGATTCGAAGGCGAAACAAATTATGTTGAATTCTTAATACCGTCAATTACGCAATGGGATTGAATTTTGAATCAGAATGGATCGAAATAAAGACAAGGTAAGTAAATCTCACCTGTTTGTTTAGAATTATTTTTATCGTTAAAAATAATTGTTTGTGAAAACCCGTAACTTCCCCGTAAAGGAAAGAGTTGATAGTTCGAGAACACGACAAATCAGAACGTAGACGGAAGAACATTTCATTGTATATTACAAAAATGCATCAGAACACAAGAATATACAGAGTATAAATGAATATTACACAGAAATATCAGAGATTTAAATACATCGCAGCAGAAAATAATACAATACACAACTGAAGGAGATATATGGATACAAAGCTTTCCGGATATCGTTCCAGCTGTAGACCAGGATCCTGTGAATATAAATCTGCAAAACCAAAACTACTAGCTGCCCGTGTCAAAATAAGGGCACCCAGAGTTTAGGTTAAAACAATAAACTCCAGGTCAGTCATGTGACTGGTGTGAGAACTAAAACAGTTATTAATCTTTGTTTTTAAAGTTAGGTAAATTAAGGGACCATGCCGTATAACATGGAACGGGTTTCCTCCCAAGAATACCAGTGCATAAAACAACAACGCAATGCTAAATAAAGAAAAATGAAGCTATTATAAGACCCAGGTCCTATCAAACAATGCAACGCAAGCCGGGGGATAGGGTTTTTACCTTATAATAGCCAAGAATGCTTGATACGTTTAAAACAAATCATTTGATACTATCATACGTGTACAGTGCATAAAACAACTTCAAATCATAAGTATCAATCATAGGTGGCATGAATGCCCCATACCACTATGTCGCCATATATAGGTTATACAATCAAAATCGCAAAGTCACGTATTTGGAAATTGGGTTTCCATCTATGAACCGAGGCCAGGGATCGTCCTCTACCGATTCGAGACTATCTAGCCCGAGTCTCAGGATCAAAGCTCGAGTGACCCTTGGAGCGACAGGGCCGGTCCACCGATGTGGATTAAAATGCCTGAACACTGCGTTTCGCTGCCCTTTGGGGCGTAAGTCTGGTCCGTCTGCCGACCAGAATGCATCGGCCGAAACCGATATAACTGAGGCGCCTCGCAACAGCAACAACCACATAAGTCAAACTCGTTAGGGTGTGTAAAACCACTGACGCCACTTTTTAGCTAGAAGGAAACGCATGCCCTCCCTGAGGTCCGTCTCCCGTTTTTGGTTCATACCGGGTGTGAAACTCGCGAAGTAAACGTTACACAAAGCTACGCCACAAAGGCCGTGCTTCGATCATCAACCACAAGACTTTGCTTTTCAACAAAAGCCTCGATCAATTGCCACTTAGGTATGCCACACAGGCAATTCACTCCATCCGTTTGATATCCATCAATATATAACCCCTGAGCTCGTACGTCTCAGAGAAGGGCGTTAAGCAAGAGAATAAATTCTCCGCCGCCAAACAGATATATATTTAATAGAGATCAATCACACGGACTAAAATCCAATGTCAGACACACAGTCCATTTACAAGTCCGTTCTGGGTCTGAACGAAACCGGAGGCACCTAGTACCCCGCATATCCATCGATCTCTAAGTACGTCTGGACGATCACTAACTGTTTTTATCTTCTTGGGTGTACAGCCCAATCAAGATCATCAGTAATCACCCAAACGACGTGAAGACTTCCGGTCTTCGACCACCGTCTTCATCTTCGACTTATCGTCGTATCAGTTATTCAGAATGGGATAAACCCGGTCTTTCTGAATAACTCGCGTATATTTTAAATAAGTGTTACACAAATACAACATACGCCTCATTCCAATTCATCAGTCACTAACCGTAAATTAATCAAGAGAATAATTCCCCAAATATTAACCCCGAAGGCCGAAACCAACATCAGATCAATATCCAGAAAACCATTCTACTTAGCTAACCGACAGTTAGCTTCTAAATTTCACATTCATAGGGAAAGGTTCCCATTAATTTTATCCAAGATAAATTCTTTAATTTATTCTTTAATCTACTTTTGAATATCAATTCAAATTAGTCGGGATTAACGAAACTTACCGAAGTAACCATTTGTTTTAATTTCCCAATCCCAACCTATTCATCCCATGAAGTAAAACGGGTCTTACTTCATATCTAACACCACGGTGTTAACGGTAAATTCAATTACCATTTCACGTTCAAATCTAATTAAAGATTTAACTATCGCCTGGAGCAAGACTGGTGATACTCCATTCTCGATCATTTCAATCTAATTAAAGATTCATCAAAACTCCACTTAGTTTTAATCTGTGACTGGGTTAAAGAATCAGTGTCATTTAAAACACGGTTCACGATAAACCCAAAATCACATTCCATTAATTATCGGGTTAAAGAACAAGTGTTATTTAAAAACACTGTTCACGATAAACCCAAAATATCATTCCATTAATTATCGAGTTAAAGAACAAGTGTTATTTAAAAACACTGTTCACGATAAACCCAAAATATCATTCCATTAATTATCGGGTTAAAGAACAAGTGTTATTTAAAAACACTGTTCACGATAAACCCAAAATATCATTCCATTAATTATCGGGTTAAAGAACAAGTGTTATTTAAAAACACTGTTCACGATAAACCCAAAAATCAATATCAATTAAATATTATTTAATTGGTACACTTCATTAAATCCAAATAAAAAGATTTAATCTTTTCTCAACTGGGTTCAAGAACAGTGTTAGTGAAGACACCATTCACGACAAACCCAAATCACATTTGATATTCAATACAAGGCTCTGAATAGAAAATATATCGGCTTATATTCAATATCAAATTCTACGACTAACAAATGTCGTATTGGAAATAACGATATAAATATATATCTTTCAAATTTCCATAACAGCATCTGTATAATCACGAATTCCAACATCGAAATATTCCGAAGACAATTTCGATTCAAATCCACTCTAATGCAATCATTGGAAATTCTGGTTATTTTTAAAACCCTTTCCAAATTCAATTTATTTATTTAAAAATAAATAGAATTATAATTCTAGTTCAAAACTAGTTTATTTCGATAAAAACCTATTTTTATCTTTTCAAATATGGAGTTTTTCATCCCAATTCTTCTCAAATCATTTCTTATGATTTTACACAAATTATTACTATTTTTAATAATTTTATCAAGGCCCGTACAGTCGATTTCCATCAACGGCCATCGAACTGCACTTACAGCGACCTTTTTCAAATTTGATTTGGACATAATTCCAAATCCAACCGTTAGATTTTTAATTTCTAATATTCGTTAGACAGCTCTTTTCGATACGAACCCAACGGTTCCGGTTTTAGGAGAATCCGATGGTCGGATCTCCCGCAATATCCATTCGAAGTCAATGGTCGAAATTCGCGAACTACCGCGGCGCGGCGCGTTCTATTCAGGCCATTATATTATATATATAATATATATAATATATACTTCGTCGATTTCCTTTCGAAATGAATTTTATAAATTGTTTAAATTCGTTTTCAAAACGGTTTCAACTTCATATTCAATTTCAAATCAAAATTGAATATTCCAATATAAATTCGTTTTAAATTCATTTCAAATCGATTTCAATTCAAATTGATTTCTAATTCAATTTCAGTTCGTTTTCAATTAAATTTCAATTCGAATTCATTTATATTCAATTTCAATTCGAATTTCAATTCTATTCAGTTTCAATTCGAATTTCCATTCTTTTCAAAATATTAGATTTTGAAATCACTTTCGATATTCATTATAAAATAAATAAAATCGATATAAATATCGTTCACGTCAAAATGGCGTCAATCTAATCAACACGGCTTCATATATTCCTATTTTCAAATATTCTATTTCAAATATTTCTTTTTCAAATATTTCTATTTCAAATATTTCTTTTTCAAATATTTCGTTCAACACATGACTAATCTCAACGGATGAGTACTGTCAACACATGAACCTTTATTTTATATTGATAAAGATGTAAATTTTATTATTAAAATATTTCGTTCAACACATGACTAATCTCAACGGATGAGTACTGTCAACACATGAACCTTTATTTTATAATATTCTTTATTTTCTAAATTGGAATGAGGCCCAATCAATCACCATATAAAGTTAATTATATGGATTTTCATACATCACACGTATATAATAGCATTGAAAAATAATCAACCATCAACCAAAGTGCATTACACTGTATAAGCATCAAATATAGATATCTAACGCTTATAACAGCCTGTCAATCAATCGATCGACATATTTAATCAATCAGGATGAGTGAACTTCAAATTTCATCCCAACACCCGTGTGGGGTTTCAAATCAACAAACACATATTTTAGTTGTGCAGTTGGGCGATGTGTAAAATTTATCGTCCCAATCAATGTCATTCAAATAGGTGTACATAAACAAACCGTCTGGTTTGTAAATGAATATTTATTTATTCACATTCACGTTAAAAATTATATTTTAACGATAAAACATTTTATTTCAACACATGAATTTCTATTCAGTTCATTCTTTCAATAAAATGATATTTTATTTTTCTAACATATTTTAGAAAATTTCGACGGCATAACGGCACGATACTAGAAACGGGACGAGGCCTAGCCTTATCCCCGGTCTAGTGAAGGCCCACGCCATTCACACATCAATCAAATCAATTTCATTTCACCAAACAATTCAATTCAGACCAAATAATCTAACCAACTACACAACCAAACAATTTAACAAACAAGCCATCCATGGTCTGTGGATGACGGGTGTCGGGTGCTACTAAACACCGTCTACATCCTAGTATATATTTATAACTAGAATAATTAAATTGAACGGTGAGAAGTTCTCACCGATAGCTATCCTAACTCCACGGCACTTCCAATGCAGGAAATCTTCACTGTTCTCGTCTCTTATCACTTTCTTCGCTCGTATTCTCTACATATGTAAAAATCGAATTTTTACTTCGCTATTCAATATATAAAAATCATATTTTTACTTCGATGTTCAATATATAAAAATCATATTTTTACTTCGATGTTCAATATATAAAAATCATATTTTTACTTCGATGTTCAATATATAAAAATCATATTTTTACTTCGATGTTCAATATATAAAAATCGTATTTTTACAATCACTTCATATATTTAAAAATCGAATTTTTACTACGCTACTATATAGATAAAAATTCTATTTTTACAACGCTATTATATAGATAAAAATTCTATTTTTACAACGCTATTATATAGATAAAAATTCTATTCTCACTTCGCTATTCAATATGGAAAAATTGCATCCTTTCGAACATAAAGGTCATCGCTTTCATGCTTAAAAATCCTAACTTTTAAATAAATAAAAATCGGTTTTTTTTTCTAAGTAAAAATCGGATTTTTCTACTTATATAAAAACTGATTTTATAAATGTTAACTAATTATTTAAATTAAATAAAAGTAAAAACTTACTGTGTTTCGATTCACGGAGGAGGGGGAAGTGTAGCTGGTCGGAATGGGGTGGTACGGTGGCAGCAAGGGGTGGATGGAGTTGAGCGTGCCCTCAATCTCGTGCTCGTGGGTTTCTGGGTGTCGAACGGAGCGAGAAGGGGGTGGGGGAGGGTCGCAGGTGGAGAAAAGGGGGCGGAGGTGGTTGGACGCGGGCTTTGGGGGGGGACTGCTTGCATCGCGCGGCGCCTGGAGGGGGGGTTCGACGGAGGAGATGGAAACGGAGGAAGGGAAGAAGGAAGGAGGATGAAGAGGAAGCGGCGGGGCAGCGTCGCTGGGGGGGGAGGGGGCGCGATGTGGTGGCGGCGGCTCATCCCCCCCCCACCCCCCCCACCCCGTCGCCCTTCTTTCTCTCTTTTTTATTTTTTTTATTTTTTCTGATTCGTGAAAACAAGAAAGAGGGGGGGTTTCTGAATATATATATATTTTATATTTAATTCATTTTATTTTTCAAAAAGCAACTTTTTATTTTGACCTCGAAAGGAGGCCCACCGCCTGTCGTCCCTAGCTAAATACCCCCATTCCGAACACAATGGGATATGTATCGTAAGCTAATTCGATCGTTTCGAATAGTTTCCGTCGAAATCAACATATAACTCTATATATTGAATTTGAACGCGCATTTCATTTTACTGGGGTCACATACTAACTCCAAAAATTCTCGAAAAATATTTTCTAGCTTTGTATTGACGATACGGTCCTAACAAAACTAGTTTCGTCGAATTCTGAGACCGTTAGAAAAATGGCCGTTTTCCAGTCGATTAAAATCAACTGAAACTGGTCAAACGCGTTTTCCTTTGCCATGCTCACATATTGAATCGAAAAATTACGAAATTTGAAACCTAGCAATAACTTTACACCACGGATCCAACAAAAGTGGTTTCGTCGAAATCCGAGGTCGTTTGCAAAATTTTCATTTTTAAGGGCCTGAATTCCATAGCGACTATTCCGAATTTTCAACTGGACATATCTTTTGATCCCCGCTATGAAATTTTGATTATTCGGATTCGTTGGAAAGATATCATAAAATAGATCCTATTATTTTTGGTTTCACTAAAATCCGGTTTGTTTTGCACCCGGTACATTCAATTGAAGTTTGAAATCGAATTATCGAACTACCGTGCCATAATCAAAATTCGCTAAAATTGCCAAAATAAAAATTTTAAACTGGCCCAGATTTTCGAGTTGTTACAATCTCCCCCACTTAAAACTTTTCGTCCCCGAAAAGGAACAAAGTCGAAAGTGGTTTGATTACTCAACTCTACGTTCGATCTGGCTTCCATTCTCCAACTTTTCAGTTTCTGAGAATTTTCAAATTCTTCAAAAATTTGGCTAACACCCTAAATTTTCGAAAAATTTCTCCATAACCTCCCCTGCACCGGGAGCCACGGGAAAATCCCGAAATTGCCATATAGGCCTTCTGATCTCAAAAAGAAAAAGAAAAAGCCAAGCAGCTAGCCAATAGGCTCATAAAATCATCATCACCCAAACAAAACAACAAATTATGTAGTAAACATGTACCTATTTGTCGGGCAAACAAATTTTATTCTCTGCTCTAGCCTCCTTGCTATGACCTGTTCAATGTAAGTACATGTATATGCAAGCAAATGCAACTAATTTTCGATACAATTCAATATTTGATACAATTAGGCTAAATGGTTCAAAAATTCAACTAACAAACAATAATCAAACTACAAAATCAACAATCAATTAGTTGATTATCATTTCAAATTTATAACTTTGATGTATAGTCAAAAATCAGATTTTTGATGCCAAATCACAACAATAAACCCTATCTAGTTTTTGGTTCTCACACCAGTCAATAGGAAATATATAGATATTACACATTCGTCACTCGAATATAAATTCTGATGATGATATATCAATCTTCAGAATCACCCCCGGGCGGCTAGAGTGTAATTCTATATCTATCCAGTATATTAAAATTTCAAATACACGTTTGCGAGGCGTATATGCAAAATCTTTATATACTGGACTGTCCTAATGAATATAAAATAAATAATCATATACGAATAGTTGATTTAAATTTCAAAACAGAATTGTTTTCATTTGAAAAATATACTCTTCACACTCGTTCGAGGACACTACTGATCCTATCTCTAACGAGTCATTCCCATTGGATATTACTAATCCAATATCTGATGAATTCTTTCGTATGGTTCTAATGTGCCTTGTTCTCTGAGCTTTGTAAACCAAAGCTCTGATACCAACTGTGAAAACCCGTAACTTCCCCGTAAAGGAAAGAGCTGATAGTTCGAGAACACGACAAATCAGAACGTAGACGGAAGAACATTTCATTGTATATTACAAAAATGCATCAGAACACAAGAATATACAGAGTATAAATGAATATTACACAGAAATATCAGAGATTTAAATTACATTTAAATACATCGCAGCGGAAAATAATACAATACACAACTGAAGGAGATATACGGATACAAAGCTTTCCGGATATCGTTCCAGCTGTAGACCAGGATCCTGTGAATATAAATCTGCAAAACCAAAACTACTAGCTGCCCGTGTCAAAATAAGGGCACCCAGAGTTTAGGTTAAAACAATAAACTCCAGGTCAGTCATGTGACTGGTGTGAGAACTAAAACAGTTATTAATCTTTGTTTTTAAAGTTAGGTAAATTAAGGGACCACGCCGTATAACACGGAACGGGTTTCCTCCCAAGAATACCAGTGCATAATACAACAGCGCAATGCTAAATAAAGAAAAATGAAGCTATTATAAGACCCATGTCCTATCAAACAATGCAACGCAAGCCGGGGGATAGTGTAACGACCCAGAAAATCTGAGCCAATTTAAAATTTTTAAATTGGCTAAAATAATGGATTTTAAATATTTAAAATAAATATTTTAAATAAAGGCGATGAAAACTGAGTTTGAATCGACAATTGAAAACGAATATAATTAATTATAATTATAAACAAGGCCTGAAATGGCGTGGCAGTTTCAAAAATTGAATTCAAACTTTGTCGGACTGTACCGGGTGCAGAACAATCCGGATTTTTGCGAAACCAAAAACATTAGGATCTAATTGGTAATATCTTTCTAACGAATCTGAAAAATCGAAATTTCATAGCGCGAATCAAAAGATATGTCCAGTTGAAAATTCTGAATAGTCGCTATGGAATTCAGGCCCTTAAAAATGGACATTTTGCAAACGACCTCGGATTTCGACGAAACCACTTTTGTTGGGTCCGGGATGTGAAGTTATTGCTAGGTTTCAAATTTCATAATTTTTCGAATCAATATGTGAGCGTGGCAAAGGAAAACGCGTTTGACCAGTTTCAGTTGATTTTAATCGACTGGAAATTGGCCATTTTTCAAACGGTCTCAGAATTCGACGAAACTAGTTTTGTTAGGACCGTATCGTCAATATGAAGCTAGAAAATATTTTTCTGGAATTTTTAGAGTTAGTATGTGACCCCGATAATTTGAAATGTACGTTTAAAATTCAATATAGTGATTTAAATGTAAATTCAACGGAAACTGATTGTAACGATCAAATCAGCTTGCGATACATATCCCATTGTGTTCGGAATGGGGGTTAAACGCTATGGACAACAGGCGGTGGGCCTCGTTTTGAGGTCGTGGGTAAAAGTCAACTTTATGCAATTAAATTAATAATAAAAAATAAAAATAACTCCTTCCCTAAATATCTTTCTTTCCCCCCCCCCCCCCCCCCGATTTCATTAAATCAGAAATCAAAATAAAGAGAAAAAAAACCCCGACTTCATTCAGGCGCCCCCCCTTCATCGTCGATCGCCTCCGCCTCCTGCCGTTCATCTTCTCCAGACGCCGTGCCCCCCCCCTCCGCTTCGCCTGCTCCTCCCTCCATCGCCGACGAACCCTCCGCTTCGCCTGCTCCTCCCTCCATCGCCGACGAACCCTCCGCTTCGCCTGCTCCTCCCTCCATCGCCGACGAACCCTCCGCTTCGCCAATCCTCCCTCCACGCAACGCCTCGTTCCCGAAACCCTAGCGCCGCCTTCCCCCGTTCGAGACCACTGAAGCCGCCCCCCCCCTCTCGAAGCCAGCTCCGACCCTGACGACCGCCGTGCCCCCCTTCTTCGCATTACAGTAAGTATTTCATTTTATTTTTATTTCTATTTTAATTCTGAAATACTGATTTTATTTATTTTTTTAAAAAAGAATACTGTTTTTTTAAAAGGTTTAAATACTGGAAAAGAAAAAAGATTTGAATTTTAAAAAGAAAAAAATTGAATTTTAAAAAGAAAAAATTTTGAATTTTAAAAAGAAAAAAGATTTGAATTTTAAAAAGAAAAAAGATTTGAATTTTAAAAAGAAAAAGATTTGAATTTTAAAAAGAAAAAGATTTTAATTTTAAAAAGAAAAAAGATTTGAATTTTAAAAAGAAAAAGAATTGAATTTAAAAAGAAAAGATCAGATTTTTAGAATAGAATAGATCAGATCTTTAAAATAGAAAAGACGGAATTTTTATTAAGTTGAAGAAGTAAGATATGATTTTTATATTTTTAAAGTAATAAAAATATAATTTTTACATCATAGGAATATTAAAAATATAATCTTTATTTTTGAAAAGGCGGAATCTATATTTTTGAAATGCAATTTTTATATATTGAATAACGAAGTAAAAATTCGATTTTTACATATGTAGAGAATACGGGCAACGAAAGCGACAAAAGGCGAGATTGGCGAAGATTTTTCTAAGCGAAGTGTCGTGAAGTTGGATAGCTATCGGTGAGAATTTCTCACTCTTCAATTTCTTTTTCTAGCTATATATATATGTGTTGAAATAAAAGTGAATTGCTATGTATATATATATATATATATATATATATATATACGCCCCTCGTCCACAAACCATGGACGATATTTATTGGTTGAAATTGTTGTGAAATTTGATTGATAGCGAATGATTGTTTGGGATTGTTTGTGGTTGATATTGGTTGATTGTGGTTGAAAAATACCCATTTGTGATTGAGAAATATTTGATTGAAACCACATAGGATTAGTTTGTGGAAATGAAATAAATATATACATGCCGCCTGCGTGCGAACTAGATGCATGATCCCCATTGTCAAAAACCGCGAGGTTTTAAGGTAGAGCGAGGACCCGTACTAGGGACGGTCCCGGTTTTAACTACCCTGCCGTTATGCTGCCGAAATTTTGAACAATATTCGTGTGTTTGAATTATTTTCATATGCTTAAACTATATTTATTCATTGAATAGAAAACCTTCATGTGTTGAATTAATATTCATTCGTTGATTAGAAATTCATGTGTTGAATGGTATTCATATTTTGAAATAAATTGTTTGATAATAAAAATCACATTTTTTATCTATATATAGAAACTATAGAAAACCTTCATGTGTTGAATTGATATTCATTCGTTGATTAGAAATTCATGTGTTGAATGGTATTCATATTTTGAAATAAATTGTTTGATAATAAAAATCACATTTTTATCTATATATAGAAACTATAGAAAACATTCATGTGTTGAATTGATATTCATTCGTTGATTAGAAATTCATGTGTTGAATGGTATTCATATTTTGAAATAAATTGTTTGATAATAAAAATCACCTTTTATCTGTATATAAAATCCTATTTTTGTCACCTATATGAACTATATAGAAAAATAGTGTTTTGAAATGAATTGTTTTACAATAAAAATCACAATTTTATTGTATGCATAAATCATTGAAATGTGAAGTGTTAAAAATAGCCACTTGTTCAAAATAAACATATATGAGTTGAAATATTCATTAATTAGCTAATGAAATGATTTGCACCTATTTATGTAACATTAGAATGAATGGTGTTTTTAAACCAAATAGAAATCAAATATGAAATTGAATAGAAAATGATAAATGATAAGAACTGTATATATATGTACATGCATATTCATTGAACAGGTTATAGCAAAGGGGCTAGAGAAGAGGAATAAAATTTTGTGCCCGACAAATAGATACACATTTACTGTTTTGTTTGGGTGATGATTTTATGAGCCTGTTGGCTAGCCGCTTGGCTTTTTCTTTTTCTTTTTGAGATTAGAAGGACCGGGAAAGCTATTTGCGATTTCCCGATGCTCCCGGTGCAGGGGAGGTTATGGCGAAATTTTCCAAAATTTTAAGGCGTTAGTGAAATATTTGAAGTGAAAACGATATTGAAATTGTTGAATGAACTATATTTATATAACTATATAAATATAAATAAAATTAAAACGAAACGAGGCCGTGCAGTTCGTATTTTGAAACCGTGATTTCAAACAACTATTACGGGGAATCCGACCATTGGATTTTCCCGAAACCACAACCGTCGGGTTCGCCTTGGAAAAATCTTTCCAACGGCACCAACTTTGTAAAGATCCAACGGTTGGATTGTCTGGAATGTTTAATTCAAATCTGAAGAAAAACAGCGCCAGAAACGATTATATTTATATATATATATATAAATATAATTATATTTAATCGAATAACGACGCTGCAGTTCGTATTTTGAAATCGAAACTTCAAACGATTGTACCGGGAGATCCGACCGTCGGATTTTCCCGAAACTGGAACCATTGGATTCGTTTTGAAAAGACCTTTCTAATGATGTAAATTTTGTGAAGATCCAACGGTTAGTTTTTCAGGTATGTGTAAATCAAATCTGAAGAAAAACAGCGCCACGGCCGCTTTATGGCCCGAAGCGTCGTTTTGAATAAATTAGCTATTTTAAAATAAATAAAAATAGCGATAAATAATTATAAAATATCATAAGCGATATGGAATGGAAATAAACTGAATTTTCTCGATTTATGTGGCTTTTGATGGTTGAATGTGTTTGGTGTGAAAATTACATTAAAGAACAAAATTGATGTTGTCGAATAATTTAACCATTGAAATAAATTGATTTGAAATTCTAAATATACGTGAATTATTTGAAAAGGCTGAGTTAATTCTCATTTCAAATAATCGACCAACGATTGAAAGTCGAAGATGAAGACGGTGGTCGAAGACCGGAGATCTTCACCTCGTTTGGATGGTAACCGAGGTCCTGATTGGGAGGCATCCCGAAATATGGATAATGAGTGGTGATCGTCCAGACGTACGTGGTGATCGAAGGGTTTGCGAGGTATTTAGTGCCTCCGGTTTCGTTCAGACCCAGAACGGACTTGTAAATGGACTGTGTGTCTAACATTGGATTTTTTCTGTGTGGCATGCTAAGATGCAGTGATCAGGGCTTCTGTTGAAAAGCAAAGTCTTGTGGTGATGATCAAAGCACAGTCTGTGTGGCGTAGCTTTGTGTATAACGTAAATTCGCGAGCCTCACACCCCGGTATGAACCAGAAACGGGAGAAGGACCTCAGGGAGGGCATGCGTTTCTTCCTAGCTAGGGTGGTGTCAGTGACCTACCAGCCCTGACATTTATATACTTTTCACCTATGTGGTTGTTGCTGTTGCGAGGCGCCTCGGTTTGATCGGACGATCCGGGTCCGATGGAGTCATTCGTTCGCTCGTTTACGCCCCAAAGGGCGGGGAAACGTATTGTTCAGGCATAATAATCCACATCGGTGGACCGGCCCTGACGATCCAAGGGGCAGTTGCGGCTGTTCCTGAGGCTCGGGCTAGGCAGTCTCGAATTCGGTAAGGACTATCTTTTGCCTTGGTTCAAGACAGAAATCCAATTTCCAAATACGACATCGTGCGGTTTTGATTGTATACCTATATATGGCGACATAGTGGTATGGGGCATTAATGCCGTCTATGATTGATAGTTATGATTTGAAATTGTTTTCAAAACATATAAACACTAGCAATAATATCAAATGCCTTTGTTTTATTCGTATCAAGCATATTTGGCCGTTATAAGGTAAAAACTCTATCCTCCGGTTTGCGTTGCATTGTGTGATGGGAACTGAGTCTTATAACGGCTTCATTTTTACAAAAAGCATAGCGATGTTTAAAAGAAAGATTTGTTTTAAAGCACTGGCAATCCAATGGAGTAAACCCGTTCCACGAAAGTGGCGTGGTCCTGTGATTATCCAATTATATATGTGTTGAGTGGATTTCTCATACCAGTCCCATGACTGACTCGTAGTTTGTTTCACTTTCAAACTCGGGTGCCCCTTTTTCTACACGGGCAGCCTTGTATTCAGGTTTAGCTGGTTCTTTTTCTGGATAGCTGGAGCTGAAGATGGATTCTATCATTTACTTCTTTTTATGCTGTTCAGCTCCTATTGTACATATTTTGTTTATTTCCGCTGTAGACATTTATGTATAGCTGAACTGTATTTGTACTAAGTAAGATCCTGTATACTGTGTAACTCTGATGATTACTTTTATCCAGTATATTCTATTGTTTATTATCTGGTGTATTTATTTAATTTTGTTCTGCTATTATCTGTTTTTGTGTTATATTCCAAAGATAACCCTTGTTTCCGTCTGAACGGGATTTGGGTCGTCTCAACGTGGTATCAGAGCTTTGGTTAAGCTTAGTTCTGGAATATAACATTTGAACGAACTCGTCAGAAATAGAACCAGTAGTGTTCTAGGACGGGTAACTCCATACAGATAGGATCAGAAATATCCTAGTATGAGTAGCAGAATGAAATAACACCTGGATATACACATTTACATTCAAGTATTTGTCTCTATATTTTGAAATATCTTTCCTGTTGACCTGACACTTGATCTGCTATTTGCAGAGGAACTAGAAAATGAGTGCCAGAAATAGAAGAAGTAATACTGAACCGGATATAGAAGCTCTATTTATGAAATATTGAAATCTGGGTGGAAAACCTTTCTCGGGTGAAGAAGCAATTATGAAAACACAAGCTTGGATTCGTTCGGCTAAGAAAATCTTCGAAGCATTAAAGCTGAGGGATGACCAGAAAAGATTACTGGCCTCCTGGGCACTCAAAGACGAAGCTTTGTTTTGGTGGGATTCAATCATTAAAGATAATCCAGAAGGTGATATCACCTGGGACAGATTCAAAGTGATTTTCCTGGAAAGATTTACCCCTCCCGAAGCGACTGAGCGCCTATGTGATGAATTTTCTTATTTGATACAAGGAGATATGACCATCCCAGAATATCATAAGAAATTCAACGAACTTTCTCACTTTGCTCCACATCTAATTCAGAATACGAGGAGAAAGAACCTGAGATTTATTTATGGGCTTCAAAGGAAATATCAGAATAAAGTAATGGGGCATGTGAAGCTTCCTTTTTCAGAAATGATTTATATGGCTTATCAATATGAAGATCTCCATAAGAAAGGCATGTTGCGCGATGAAGAGGAAGTCAGTTCTAGCAATAAAAATGAGTCTGAAACTGATCGTCCTGAGGGCAGTACGGTGTCTGAGGTCAGTAAGAAGCCCAAAGTAAGTCGGAAAAGGGCCAGACCTGAGAAAGAATCAGCAATGACCGCTATGTGCTTAAACTGCAATCAAAAAGGTCATTTGTCCCGGAAATGTAAGTCCTTGAAATTGCAAAAGAAGGAGGGATCTAAATCAAAGAGCAAGGTTAAAGGAAATAGTAAATGCAATCTCTGCCATCAGGCTGGTCACGTAAAGCAAGATTGCTGGCAGTTGAAAAAGACTGAAATAGTTCAAGTGAATGAAGTGACAGAAACTTCTGAGCCCTCAGCTATTCAGGAAAGGCCAGATGTTTTAGAAGGCACGCTAACTGTCAAAGACATCCCAGTTAAAGTACTGTTTGACACAGGCGCGTCACGAAGCTTCATTGCAAAGGATGCAGCTAAGAAACTGGATTTGAATTTGAAAAAGCTTAAGGAACCAATGACTGTCCAGAATCCGGTTGGGGGTTCCATTGATCTCAGTTGGATTTGTGGAGTGCCGGTTTCTTTCTCTCATTATCGGTTTCCTACCATCGCGGTCGTCATGAATTTCAAAGAGTTTGATCTTATCTTGGGGTTAGACTGGTTGACCAAATATGAAGCTGAAGTCAAATGCGCCGAGAGAGTCGTAAAGGCAAAGATTAAATCAGGTGATTATATAACCATTCCCTGCGAAGGTCAGAATGCAAATAGAAAAGACTTCTGGGCAGCTTTGAATGTTTCTCCAGCCCAAATAGGAAATGTCCCTGAGGTTACAGAGAATATTCCTGACCTCATCAAAGATATTCCTGTCGTCAAGAACTATGCGGATGTGTTCGAAGAAGTTGTTCGCTTACCTCCGCAGAGAGAAATAGATTTCAAAATTGCTTTAACTCCCAATGCGAGGCCGGTAGTTCACGCTATTCGAAGAATGTCCTTGAAAGAGAAGGAGGAATTAGACAATCAAACACGACAGCTAGTATGGAAAGGTCTGATAAGGCCTAGTTTCTCTGATTGGGGTGCAGCAGTGGTATTTGTCCCAAAATCTGACGGTACTCTACGGCTATGTGTGGATTATCGTGATCTAAACAAACAGACCATAAAGAACAAATATCCATTGCCGCGAATAGATGATTTGTTGGATCGATTAAATGGAGCACAAGTATTTTCACGAATGGACCTAGCTACAGGCTTCCATCAACTTCGAATAGCCGAAGAGTGTGTTCCAATGACAGCGTTCAGAGGCCCCGACTTATTCTACGAGTGGTTAGTAATGTCGTTCGGCTTATGTAACGCTCCAGCTTACTTCGTCGATCTGATGAATAGAGTATTCAGAGGAGTATTGAATAAATTTGTTCTGGTTTTCATTGACGATATTCTAATCTTCTCTAAATCAAAGGCCGAGCATGAAAAACATTTGGAACAAGTGTTAGAAATCCTCAGGAGAAATGTATTAAAAGCCAAATTTTCCAAATGTATCTTCTGGCAAGATGAAGTAAAATTTCTGGGCCATGTCGTATCGAAAGAAGGAATCGCTGTGGATCCCAGTAAAATCACAGCTATTCAGAACTGGAAGCAGCCCAGCACTCCCACTGAAGTCCGCAGTTTTCTCGGATTGGCTAGCTATTACCGAAAGTTCGTTCAAGACTTTTCGAAGATATCTGGTCATATAACGAAGCTTACAAAGAAGCATTCTAAATTCAAATGGACTCCAGAAGCTTTCGAAGAGCTAAAGTTAAGACTAACAACAGCTCCAGTGTTAACCATCATTGATGGCAACCAAGATTTAAAAGTATGGACTGATGCTTCTAGAGAAGGCCTTGGCGCAGTGTTAATGCAAAGAGGTCAAGTGATTGCTTATGCTAGCCGTCAACTTAAGCCGCACGAGAAGAACTACATAACTCATGATCTTGAGTTATTGGCTATAGTATTCGCTTTGAAAATCTGCAGACACTATCTTCTGGGCGAGAGATTTGAACTGTTTACAGATCACCAGTCGTTAAAGTATCTGTTCACTCAGAAGGACTTGAACTTGAGGCAGCAACGTTGGCTGGAGTTTCTTGCAGCATATGACTTTGAAATTATATATACTCCAGGGAAAGCCAATGTCGTGGCCGATGCGCTGAGCAGAAAGAATGTAATGATCGCCAGCTTTATTATCACGACTTCCTTGATTGACAAAATATCTATTCTTCAGAAGGAGGATAACTTTATTAAGGAAATGATCAAAAGGATTCAGAAAGGCGAACCCTCGTGTTTCCAAATAGATAACGACGAGACCTTGAGGTTAAAAGGAAGGATTTGTGTTCCTGACATTCCTGAGCTAAAAAGGGAAGTGTTAGACGAGTGTCACAAGTCCAAGCTGAGTATCCTTCCTGGGGTGGCCAAAATGTATAACGATCTCAAAAGAACATTCTAGTGGAAGGCTATGAAAAGAGACGTTTCAATATATGTTAGCCGATGCCCTACTTGCCAGCTAGTCAAGAGTGACCAACAGAAATTGGCTGGATTATTACAACCGCTGGAAGTTCCTGGCTGGAAGTGGGAGCATATTTCGATGGATTTCATTGATGGTTTGCCCAGAACCAGAAAAGGGAATGACAGTATTTGGGTGATCGTAGATCGCTTCACGAAGACCGCCCATTTCATACCTGTCAGATCAAACAGAACTGCTCAGAGTCTGGCGCAGATATACTTCAGGGAAATAGTTAGACTACATGGAGTGCCGCTCAGCATAGTAAGTGATAGAGATACAATATTCACTAGCAAATTCTGGGAAGCATTTCAAGTCGAGCTGGGAACGAAGTTAAACTTGAGCACCGCTTATCATCCTCAGACAGACAGTCAGACTGAGAGGGTGAATCGCATTTTAGAAGATCTATTGCGGGCTTGTGTTATAGATTTCGGTGGATCATGGGAAGACCATCTGCATTTGGCTGAATTCTCTTATAACAACAGCTATCAGGCAAGCCTGACAATGTCGCCATTCGAAGCATTGTATGGTAAACCGTGCCGATCTCCTGCTTGTTGGGTCGAGCCGGGAAATAGACTTGTGTTAGGGCCTGATATGATTCGCGAAGCTGCCGACAAAGTCGATTTTATTAAGAAGCGATTACTCGCCGCTCAAAGCCGACAAAAGAGCTATGCCGATAGAAGAAGAAGAGATATATCCTTTGAAGTTGGCGACTATGTATATTTGAAAGTATCGCCGATGAGAGGAGTTATTCGGTTCGGTAAAACTGGAAAGTTGGCACCCAAATTCATTGGTCCGTTTCCTATTCTAGAACGGATCAGAACTCTCGCTTATAGGGTCAAACTGCCTGACTGGTTGCCTGGAGTTCATGATGTATTTCACATATCTCAACTTCTAAAGCATGTACATGATCCAGACTTGATCGTGGAAGAAGCAGCTCAGCAAGATATTGAAATTACTCCAGAATTAGCTGTAAGAAGAGAGCCGCTAAAGATAATAGGCAAAGAAACCAAAGAACTGAGGAACAAGAAGGTTCGCTTAGTCAAAGTGCAATGGAGTGGAGATCCGCGAGATTGTACTTGGGAAACTGAGGAGAGCATTCAGAAAGCTTACCCCAGATGCCGAGTAGATATCTCTGATTGACTCCGGTGCAAGGTACATTTAACCTACTTTGCATTACCATTTAATTCTCTATTCTATTGCTATTTTCTTCCCATGGATGTGCACTATTTATTCTATACTCTGAATGATTTTTAAAGGAATATAGGATTTGATTAGTATATTTTTGTAAGGTTAAAAACAAATTGGTTGTTGTATTGTGGGATTGTAGATTTATCAAACCACTTTTCGACTTTGTTCCTTTTCGGGGACGAAAAGTTTTAAGTGGGGGAGATTGTAACGACCCAGAAAATCTGAGCCAATTTAAAATTTTTAAATTGGCTAAAATAATGGATTTTAAATATTTAAAATAAATATTTTAAATAAAGGCGATGATAACTGAGTTTGAATCGACAATTGAAAACGAATATAATTAATTATAATTATAAACAAGGCCTGAAATGGCGTGGCAGTTTCAAAAATTGAATTCAAACTTTGTCGGACTGTACCGGGTGCATAACAATCCGGATTTTTGCGAAACCAAAAACATTAGGATCTAATTGGTAATATCTTTCTAACGAATCTGAAAAATCGAAATTTCATAGCGCGAATCAAAAGATATGTCCAGTTGAAAATTCTGAATAGTCGCTATGGAATTCAGGCCCTTAAAAATGGACATTTTGCAAACGACCTCGGATTTCGACGAAACCACTTTTGTTGGGTCCAGGATGTGAAGTTATTGCTAGGTTTCAAATTTCATAATTTTTCGAATCAATATGTGAGCGTGGCAAAGGAAAACGCGTTTGACCAGTTTCAGTTGATTTTAATCGACTGGAAATTGGCCATTTTTCAAACGGTCTCAGAATTCGACGAAACTAGTTTTGTTAGGACCGTATCGTCAATACGAAGCTAGAAAATATTTTTCTGGAATTTTTAGAGTTAGTATGTGACCCCGATAATTTGAAATGTACGTTTAAAATTCAATATAGTGATTTAAATGTAAATTCAATGGAAACTGATTGTAACGATCAAATCAGCTTGCGATACATATCCCATTGTGTTCGGAATGGGGGTAAAACGCTATGGACGACAGGCGGTGGGCCTCGTTTTGAGGTCGTGGGTAAAAGTCAACTTTATGCAATTAAATTAATAATAAAAAATAAAAATAACTCCTTCCCTAAATATCTTTCTGCCCCCCCCCCCGATTTCATTAAATCAGAAATCAAAATAAAGAAAAAAAAAACCCCGACTTCAATCAGGCGCCCCCCCTTCATCGTCGATCGCCTCTGCCTCCTGCCGTTCATCTTCTCCAAACGCCGTGCCCCCCCTCCGCTTCGCCTGCTCCTCCCTCCATCGCCGACGAACCCTCCGCTTCGCCTGCTCCTCCCTCCATCGCCAACGAACCCTCCGCTTCGCCAATCCTCCCTCCACGCGACGACTCGTTCCCGAAACCCTAGCGCCGCCTTCCCCCGTTCGAGACCACTGAAGCCGCCCCCCCCCCCCTCTCGAAGCCAGCTCCGACCCTGACGACCGCCGTGCCCCCCCTTCTTCGCATTACAGTAAGTATTTCATTTTATTTTTATTTTAATTCTGAAATACTGATTTTATTTAATTTTTTTAAAAAGAATACTGTTTTTTTTAAACGGTTTAAATACTGGAAAAAAGAAAAAAGATATGAATTTTAAAAAGAAAAAAAAATTTGAATTTTAAAAAGAATAAAAATTTGAATTTTAAAAAGAAAAAAGATTTGAATTTTAAAAAGAAAAAAGATTTGAATTTTAAAAAGAAAAAAGATTTGAATTTTAAAAAGAAAAAGATTTGAATTTTAAAAAGAAAAAGATTTTAATTTTAAAAAGAAAAAAGATTTGAATTTTAAAAAGAAAAAGAATTGAATTTTAAAAAGAAAAGATCAGATTTTTAGAATAGAATAGATCAGATCTTTAAAATAGAAAAGACGGAATTTTTATTAAGTAGAAGAAGTAAGATATGATTTTTATATTTTTAAAGTAATAAAAATATAATTTTTACATCATAGGAATATTAAAAATATAATCTTTATTTTTGAAAAGGCGGAATATATATTTTTGAAATGCAATTATTATATATTGAATAACGAAGTAAAAATTCGATTTTTACATATGTAGAGAATACGGGCAACGAAAGCGACAAAAGGCGAGATTGGCGAAGATTTTTCTAAGCGAAGTGTCGTGAAGTTGGATAGCTATCGGTGAGAATTTCTCACTCTTCAATTTCTTTTTCTAGCTATATATATATGTGTTGAAATAAAAGTGAATTGCTATGTATAAATATATATATATATATATACGCCTCTCGTCCACAAACCATGGATGATATTTATTGGTTGAAATTGTTGTGAAATTTGATTGATAGCGAATGATTGTTTGGGATTGTTTGTGGTTGATATTGGTTGATTGTGGTTGAAAAATACCCATTTGTGATTGAGAAATATTTGATTGAAACCACATAGGATTAGTTTGTGGAAATGAAATAAATATATACATGCCGCCTGCGTGCGAACTAGATGCATGATCCCCATTGTCAAAAACCGCGAGGTTTTAAGGTAGAGCGAGGAGCCGTACTAGGGACGGTCCCGGTTTTAACTACCCTGCCGTTATGCTGCCAAAATTTTGAATAATATTCGTGTGTTTGAATTATTTTCATATGCTTAAACTATATTTATTCATTGAATAGAAAACCTTCATGTGTTGAATTGATATTCATTCGTTGATTAGAAATTCATGTGTTGAATGGTATTCATATTTTGAAATAAATTGTTTGATAATAAAAATAACATTTTTTATCTATATATAGAAACTATAGAAAACCTTCATATGTTGAATTGATATTCATTCGTTGATTAGAAATTCATGTGTTGAATGGTATTCATATTTTGAAATAAATTGTTTGATAATAAAAATCACATTTTTATCTATATATAGAAACTATAGAAAACATTCATGTGTTGAATTGATATTCATTCGTTGATTAGAAATTCATGTGTTGGTATTCATATTTTGAAATAAATTGTTTGATAATAAAAATCACATTTTTATCTATATATAGAAACTATAGAAAACATTCATGTGTTGAATTGATATTCATTCGTTGATTAGAAATTCATGTGTTGAATGGTATTCATATTTTGAAATAAATTGTTTGATAATAAAAATCACCTTTTATCTATATATAAAATCCTATTTTTGTCACCTATATGAACTATATAGAAAAATAGTGTTTTGAAATGAATTGTTTTACAATAAAAATCACATTTTTATTGTATGCATAAATCGTTGAAATGTGAAGTGTTAAAAATAGCCACTTGTTCAAAATAAACATATATGAGTTGAAATAATCATTAATTAGCTAATGAAATGATTTGCACCTATTTATGTAACATTAGAATGAATGGTGTTTTTAAACCAAATAGAAATCAAATATGAAATTGAATAGAAAATGATAAATGATAAGAACTGTATATATATGTACATGCATATTCATTGAACAGGTTATAGCAAAGGGGCTAGAGAAGAGGAATAAAATTTTGTGCCCGACAAATAGGTACACATTTACTGTTTTGTTTGGGTGATGATTTTATGAGCCTGTTGGCTAGCCGCTTGGCTTTTTCTTTTTCTTTTTGAGATTAGAAGGACCGGGAAAGCTATTTGCGATTTCCCGATGCTCCCGGTGCAGGGGAGGTTATGGCGAAATTTTCCAAAATTTTAAGGCGTTAGTGAAATATTTGAAGTGAAAACGATATTGAAATTGTTGAATGAACTATATTTATATAACTATATAAATATAAATAAAATTAAAACGAAACGAGGCCGTGTAGTTCGTATTTTGAAACCGTGATTTCAAACAACTAGTACGGGGAATCCGACCATTGGATTTTCCCGAAACCACAACCGTCGGGTTCGCCTTGGAAAAATCTTTCCAACGGCACCAACTTTGTAAAGATCCAACGGTTGGATTGTCTGGAATGTTTAATTCAAATCTGAAGAAAAACAGCGCCAGAAACAATTATATTTATATATATATATAAAAATATAATTATATTTAATCGAATAATGATGCCGCAGTTCGTATTTTGAAATCGAAACTTCAAACGATTGTACCGGGAGATCCGACCGTCGGATTTTCCCGAAACTGGAACCGTTGGATTCGTTTTGAAAAGACCTTTCTAATGATGTAAATTTTGTGAAGATCCAACGGTTAGTTTTTCAGATATGTGTAAATCAAATCTGAAGAAAAACAGCGCCACGGCCGCTTTATGGCCCGAAGCGTCGTTTTGAATAAATTAGCTATTTTAAAATAAATAAAAATAGCGATAAATAGTTATAAAATATCATAAGCGATATGGAATGGAAATAAACTGAATTTGCTCGATTTATGTGGATTTTGATGGTTGAATGTGTTTGGTGTGAAAATTACATTAAAGAACAAAATTGATGTTGTCGAATAATTTAACCATTGAAATAAATTGATTTGAAATTCTAAATATACGTGAATTATTTGAAAAGGCCGAGTTAATTCTCATTTCAAATAATCGACCGACGATTGAAAGTCGAAGATGAAGACGGTGGTCGAAGACCGGAGATCTTCACCTCGTTTGGATGGTAACCGAGGTCCTGATTGGGAGGCATCCCGAAATATGGATAATGAGTGGTGATCGTCCAGACGTACGTGGTGATCGAAGGGTTTGCGAGGTATTTAGTGCCTCCGGTTTCGTTCAGACCCAGAACGGACTTGTAAATGGACTGTGTGTCTGACATTGGATTTTATTCTGTGTGGCATGCTAAGATGCAGTGATCAGGGCTTCTGTTGAAAAGCAAAGTCTTGTGGTGATGATCAAAGCACCGTCTGTGTGGCGTAGCTTTGTGTATAACGTAAATTCGCGAGCCTCACACCCCGGTATGAACCAGAAACGGGAGAAGGACCTCAGGGAGGGCATGCGTTTCTTCCTAGCTAGGGTAGTGTCAGTGACCTACCAGCCCTGACATTTATATACTTTTCACCTATGTGGTTGTTGCTGTTGCGAGGCGCCTCGGTTTGATCGGACGATCCGGGTCCGATGGAGTCATTCGTTGGCTCGTTTACGCCCCAAAGGGCAGGGAAACGTATTGTTCAGGCATAATAATCCACATCGGTGGACCGGCCCTGACGATCCAAGGGGCAGTTGCGGCTGTTCCTGAGGCTCGGGCTAGGCAGTCTCGAATTCGGTAAGGACTATCTTTTGCCTTGGTTCAAGACAGAAATCCAATTTCCAAATACGACATCGTGCGGTTTTGATTGTATACCTATATATGGCGACATAGTGGTATGGGGCATTAATGCCATCTATGATTGATAGTTATGATTTGAAATTGTTTTCAAAACATATAAACACTAGCAATAATATCAAATGCCTTTGTTTTATTCGTATCAAGCATATTTGGCCGTTATAAGGTAAAAACTCTATCCTCCGGTTTGCGTTGCATTGTGTGATGGGAACTGAGTCTTATAACGGCTTCATTTTTACAAAAAGCATAGCGATGTTTAAAAGAAAGATTTGTTTTAAAGCACTGGCAATCCAATGGAGTAAACCCGTTCCACGAAAGTGGCGTGGTCCTGTGATTAGCCAATTATATATGTGTTGAGTGGATTTCTCATACCAGTCCCATGACTGACTCGTAGTTTGTTTCACTTTCAAACTCGGGTGCCCCTTTTTCTACACGGGCAGCCTTGTATTCAGGTTTAGCTGGTTCTTTTTCTGGATAGCTGGAGCTGAAGATGGATTCTATCATTTACTTCTTTTTATTCTGTTCAGCTCCTATTGTACATATTTTGTTTATTTCCGCTGTAGACATTTATGTATAGCTGAACTGTATTTGTACTAAGTAAGATCCTGTATACTGTGTAACTCTGATGATTACTTTTATCCAGTATATTCTATTGTTTATTATCTGGTGTATTTATTTAATTTTGTTCTGCTATTATCTGTTTTTGTGTTATATTCCAAAGATAACCCTTGTTTCCGTCTGAACGGGATTTTGGGTCGTCTCAGATAGGGTTTTTACCTTATAATAGCCAAGAATGCTTGATACGTTTAAAACAAATCATTTGATACTATCATAAGTGTACAGTGCATAAAACAACTTCAAATCATAAGTATCAATCATAGGCGGCATGAATGCCCCATACCACAATGTCGCCATATATAGGTTATACAATCAAAATCGCAAAGTCACGTATTTGGAAATTGGGTTTCCATCTAAGAACCGAGGCCAAGGATCGTCCTCTACCGATTCGAGACTGTCTAGCCCGAGTCTCAGGATCAGAGCTCGAGTGACCCTTGGAGCGACAGGACCGGTCCACCGATGTGGAATAAAATGCCTGAACACTGCGTTTCGCCGCCCTTTAGGGCGTAAGTCTGGTCCGTCTGCCGACCAGAATGCATCGGCCGAAACCGATATAACCGAGGCGCCTCGCAATAGCAACAACCACATAAGTCAAACTCGTCAGGGCGTGTAAAACCACTGACGCCACTTTTTAGCTAGAAGGAAACGCATGCCCACCCTGAGGTCCGTCTCCCGTTTTTGGTTCATACCGGGTGTGAAACTCGCGGAGTAAACGTTACACAAAGCTACGCCACAAAGGCCGTGCTTCGATCATCAACCACAAGACTTTGCTTTTCAACAGAAGCCTCGATCAATTGCCACTTAGGTATGCCACACAGGCAATTCACTCCATGCGTTTGATATCCATCAATATATAACCCCTGAGCTCGTACGTCTCAGAGAAGGGCGTTAAGCAAGAGAATAAATTCTCCGCCGCCAAACAGATATATATTTAATAGAGATCAATCACACGGACTAAAATCCAATGTCAGACACACAGTCCATTTACAAGTCCGTTCTGGGTCTGAACGAAACCGGAGGCACCTAGTACCCCGCATATCCATCGATCTCCAAGTACGTCTGGACGATCACTAACTGTTTCCATCTTCTTGGGTGTACAGCCCAATCAAGATCATCAGTAATCACCCAAACGACGTGAAGACTTCCGGTCTTCGACCACGGTCTTCATCTTCGACTTATCGTCGTATCAGTTATTCAGAATGGGATAAACCCGGTCTTTCTGAATAACTCGCGTATATTTTAAATAAGTGTTACACAAATACAACATACGCCTCACTCCAATTCATCAGTAACTAACCGTAAATTAATCAAGAGAATAATTCCCCAAATATTAACCCCGAAGGCTGAAACCAACATCAGATAAATATCCATAAAACCATTCTACTTAGCTAGCCGACAGTTAGTTTCTAAATTTCACATTCATAGGGAAAGGTTCCCATTAATTTTATCCAAGATAAATTCTTTAATTTATTCTTTAATCTACTTTTGAATATCAATTCAAATTAGTCGGGATTAACGAAACTTACCGAAGTAACCATTTGTTTTAATTTCCCAATCCCAACCTATTCATCCCATGAAGTAAAACGGGTCTTACTTCATATCTAACACCACGGTGTTACCGGTAAATTCAATTACCATTTCACGTTCAAATCTAATTAAAGATTTAACTATCGCCTGGAGCAAGACTGGTGATACTCCATTCTCGGTCATTTCAATCTAATTAAAGATTCATCAAAACTCCACTTAGTTTTAATCTATGACTGGGTTAAAGAATCAGTGTCATTTAAAACACGGTTCACGATAAACCCAAAATCACATTCCATTAATTATCGGGTTAAAGAACAAGTGTTATTTAAAAACACTGTTCACGATAAACCCAAAATATCATTCCATTAATTATCGGGTTAAAGAACAAGTGTTATTTAAAAACACTGTTCACGATAAACCCAAAATATCATTCCATTAATTATCGGGTTAAAGAACAAGTGTTATTTAAAAACACTGTTCACGGTAAACCCAAAATATCATTCCATTAATTATCGGGTTAAAGAACAAGTGTTATTTAAAAACACTGTTTGCGATAAACCCAAAAATCAATATCAATTCAATTAAATATTATTTAATTGGTACACTTCATTAAATCCAAATAAAACGATTTAATCTTTTCTCAACTGGGTTCAAGAACAGTGTTAGTGAAGACACCATTCACGACAAACCCAAATCACATTTGATATTCAATACAAGGCTCTGAATAGAAAATATATCGGCTTATATTCAATATCAAATTCTACGACTAACAAATGTCATATTGGAAATAACGATATAAATATATATCTTTCAAATTTCCATAACAGCATCTGTATAATCACGAATTCCAACATCGAAATATTCCGAAGACAATTTCGATTCAAATCCACTCTAATGCAATCATTGGAAATTCTGGTTATTTTTAAAACCCTTTCCAAATTCAATTTATTTATTTAAAAATAAATAGAATTATAATTCTAGTTCAAAACTAGTTTATTTCGATAAAAACCTATTTTTATCTTTTCAAATATGGAGTTTTTCATCCCGATTCTTCTCAAATCATTTCTTATGATTTTACACAAATTATTACTATTTTTTAATAATTTTATCAAGGTTCGTACAGTCGATTTCCATCAACGGCCATCGAACTGCACTTACAGCGACCTTTTTCAAATTTGATTTGGACATAGTTCCAAATCCAACCGTTAGATTTTTAATTTCTAATATTCGTTAGACAGCACTTTTCGATACGAACCCAACGGTTCCGGTTCTAGGAGAATCCGACGGTCGAATCTCCCGCAATATCCATTCGAAGTCAATGGTCGAAATTCGCGAACTGCCGCGGCGCGGCGCGTTCTATTCAGGCCATTATATTATATATAATATATATAATATATACTTCGTCGATTTCCTTTCGAAATGAATTTTATAAATCGTTTAAATTCGTTTTCAAAATGGTTTCAACTTCATATTCAATTTCAAATCGAAATTGAATATTCCAATATAAATTCGTTTTAAATTCCTTTCAAATCGATTTCAATTCAAATTGATTTCTAATTCAATTTCAGTTCGTTTTCAATTCAATTTCAATTCGAATTCATTTATATTCAATTTCAATTCGAATTTCAATTCTATTCAGTTTCAATTCGAATTTCCATTCTTTTCAAAATATTAGATTTTGAAATCACTTTCGATATTCATTATAAAATGAATAAAATCGATATAAATATCGTTCACATCAAAATGGCGTCAATCTAATCAATACGGATTCATATATTCCTATTTTCAAATATTCTATTTCAAATATTTCTTTTTATAGAAATATTTCTTTTTCAAATATTTCGTTCAACACATGACTAATCTCAACGGATGAGTACTGTCAACACATGAACCTTTATTTTATATTGATAAAGATGAAAATTTTATTATTAAAATATTTCGTTCAACACATGACTAATCTCAACGGATGAGTACTGTCAACACATGAACCTTTATTTTATAATATTCTTTATTTTCTAAATTGGAATGAGGCCCAATCAATCACCATATAAAGTTAATTATATGGATTTTCATACATCACACGTATATAATAGCATTGAAAAATAATCAACCATCAACCAAAGTGCATTACACTGTATAAGCATCAAATATAGATATCTAGCGCTTATAACAGCCTGTCAATCAATCGATTGACATGTTTAATCAATCAAGATGAGTGAACTTCAAATTTCATCCCAACACCCGTGTGGGGTTTCAAATCAACAAACACAGATTTTAGTTGTGCAGTTGGGCGATGTGTAAAATTTATCATCCCAATCAATGTCATTCAAATAGGTGTACATAAACAAACCGTCCGGTTTGTAAATGAATATTTATTTATTCACATTCACGTTAAAAATTATATTTTAACGATAAAACATTTTATTTCAACACATGAATTTCTATTCAGTTCATTCTTTCAATAAAATGATATTTTATTTTTCTAACATATTTTAGAAAATTTCGACGGCATAACGGCACGATACTAGAAACGGGACGAGGCCCAGCCTTATCCCCGGTCTAGTGAAGGCCCACGCCATTCACACATCAATCAAATCAATTTCATTTCACCAAACAATTCAATTCAGACCAAATAATCTAACAAACTACACAACCAAACAATTTAACAAACAAGCCATCCATGGTCTGTGGATGACGGGTGTCGGGTGCTACTAAACACCGTCTGCATCCTAGTATATATTTATAACTGGAATAATTAAATTGGAAGGTGAGAAGTTCTCACTGATAGCTATCCTAACTCCACGGCACTTCCAATGCAGGAAATCTTCACTGTTCTCGTCTCTTATCACTTTCTTTGCCCGTATTCTCTACATATGTAAAAATCGAATTTTTACTTCGCTATTCAATATATAAAAATCATATTTTTACTTCGATGTTCAATATATAAAAATCATATTTTTACTTCGATGTTCAATATATAAAAATCATATTTTTACTTCGATGTTCAATATATAAAAATCATATTTTTACTTCGATGTTCAATATATAAAAATCATATTTTTACAATCACTTCATATATTTAAAAATCGAATTTTTACTACGCTACTATATAGATAAAAATTCTATTTTTACAACGCTATTATATAGATAAAAATTCTATTTTTACAACGCTATTATATAGATAAAAATTCTATTCTCACTTCGCTATTCAATATGGAAAAATTGCATCCTTTCGAACATAAAGGTCATCGCTTTCATGCTTAAAAATCCTAACTTTTAAATAAATAAAAATCAGTTTTTTTTTCTAAGTAAAAATCGGATTTTTCTACTTATATAAAAACTGATTTTATAAATGTTAAATAATTATTTAAATTAAATAAAAGTAAAAACTTACTGTGTTTCGATTCACGGAGGAGGGGGAAGTGTAGCTTGTCGGAATGGGGTGGTACGGTGGCAGCAAGGGGTGGATGGAGTTGAGCGTGCCCTCAATCTCGTGCTCGTGGGTTTCTGGGTGTCGAACGGAGCGAGAAGGGGGTGGGGGAGGGTCGCAGGTGGAGAAAAGGGGGCGGAGGTGGTTGGACGCGGGCTTGGGGGGGACTGCTTGCATCGCGCGGCGCCTGGGGGGGGGGGGGGGGGGGTTCGACGGAGGAGATGGAAACGGAGGAAGGGAAGAAGGATGGAGGAAGCAGCGGCGGCGGCAGCGTCGCTGGGGGGGGGGGGGGATGTGGTGGCGGCGGCTCATACCCCCCCCCCCCCCGGTCGCCCTTCTTTCTCTCTTTTTTATTTTTTTTCTGATTCGTGAAAACAAGAAAGAGGGGGGGTTTATGAAAATATATATATTTTATATTTAATTCATTTTATTTTTCAAAAAGCAACTTTTTATTTTGACCTCGAAACGAGGCCCACCGCCTATCGTCCCTAGCTAAATACCCCCATTCCGAACACAATGGGATATGTATCGTAAGCTAATTCGATCGTTTCGAATAGTTTCCGTCGAAATCAACATATAACTCTATATATTGAATTTGAACGCGCATTTCATTTTACTGGGGTCACATACTAACTCTAAAAATTTTCGAAAAATATTTTCTAGCTTCGTATTGACGATACGGTCCTAACAAAACTAGTTTCGTCGAATTCTGAGACCGTTAGAAAAATGGCCATTTTCCAGTCGATTAAAATCAACTGAAACTGGTCAAACGCATTTTCCTTTGCCACGCTCACATATTGAATCGAAAAATTACGAAATTTGAAACCTAGCAATAACTTTACACCACGGATCCAACAAAAGTGGTTTCGTCGAAATCCGAGGTCGTTTGCAAAATTTCCATTTTTAAGGGCCTAAATTCCATAGCGACTATTCCGAATTTTCAACTGGACATATCTTTTGATCCCCGCTATGAAATTTTGATTATTCGGATTCGTTGGAAAGATATCATAAAATAGATCCTATTATTTTTGGTTTCACTAGAATCCGGTTTGTTTTGCAGCCGGTACATTCAATTGAAGTTTAAAATCGAATTATCGAACTACCGTGCCATTTTCAATTCCTTTTATAATTATATATAATTATTTATATTCTAACGACGACGTATATAATATATTCGTTCGAATTTTATTCAAAATAAATTTCTCGTCATTATTATTTAAAATAATTCATTTTAAATAATCAAAATTCGCTAAAATTGCCAAAATAAAAATTTTAAACTGGCCCAGATTTTCGGGTTGTTACATTGTTGTTGCTTGTTTGAATGCTGTTTGGTAGATTTAAAATATATTAGTTATCTAGGATTGGTTGACTATTATATATATATTGGGTTGATGATTGGTTGGATTCCCGCAGTATCATTAGCGGATGCCCGCATTTTCATAGCGGATGATTACCCTATACGCCCCACGCTATGATTAGTGGATGACCTTCATACCGCGATATCCTGCCTCGAAGCAGGATGGGTATATTACTATGTTGACTAACGTCTGTGGATGCAGGAAAACAGGTTGGAGGAATCCAACTGGATTCCTCAAAAATATATTATCTGTTTGTTGTTTGTTTGATTTCATATATATATTCATATATGATATGTTAAAAATCAAATGATTGAAAATTTGTTGATTTGATTGTTTAAAATATCAATGGGGCTTGAATATTGATTTATAAAAATATCATGAAAAAGGATATTTGAAATTTAGAAAGAAAATTCTATTTTTTTTCTAAAATAGAATTTGAAATTTGAATATATAAGATTCAAATAGAATAGAATTTGAAATTCAAATAGAATAAAAATATCAACTTGTTTGAATATATATAAAACAAGTATTGAATTTATAAACTCTGTTTATAAATGAAAAGGTAGGATTTGAATTGAATTTATAAACTCTGTTTATAAATGAAAAGGTGGGATTTGAATTGAATTTATAAACTTTGTTTATAAATAATTAATGGGGGATTTTAAGTAAAGTTATAAACGTTGTTTATAAATAATGCAGAGAATTCAAATAGAATTTGAATAGATTTGAATATAGAAATTCAAATGGACTTTAAACTATAGATTTGAATATAGAAATTCAAATGGACTTTAAACTATAGATTTGAATATAGAAATTCAAATGGACTTTAAAACTATAGAATTTGAATATAGAATTCAAATGAAATTAACCATAGAGTTGAAAATAGAATTCAAATGGAGTTTAAATATAGGGATTTAAATAGAATTCAAATGAAGTTTAAATAAAGAGAATTCAAATAGAATTGAATTGGAATTTGAATAGAGAAGTTGATAAGGAAACGAGAGTATGAGTATAATTAGAATTTGTTAATATGCAAGTTAAAATATATTTGAACATGTCATTTTCAAATATGAAGGTGAAATAGACTGAAGAGTTAAGTAACAAATTTATTTAACAAATTTAGTTAAAAAGATTGGTATAGTTAAATTAGATTGGACAGGTATAGATACAAGAGACAGGTTTGGAATAAAGTATAGAAGTGAAATAGATAGAGTGCTCGACAAAAAGGTACGTATTTAATTCATATATGAGATTTTATGCGCCGTATCGGCTAGCCGCTTGGCTTTTCGTTTTCTTTTTGGATTGGTGAGGGCCATGGGAGGCTATTTGAAATTTCCCGATGCTCTCGGTACAAAGGAGGTTATGGCGATTTTTTCCGGGAATTTAAGGAGTTAGAATATTTTTAAGATAATTTGATAATTAGAAATCAACGTATCAATATATATAGAAGTCGATAAGGAAACGAACTTAGAAATAGAATAGTATAATCAAAAAGGAAGTATAAGAATAAAATCTAGTAAGAATAAAAACAGAAAGTGTATACGTGTTTAAAGGTGAAGAATTAGTTGTATGGTATTGATTATTCGAGTAAGTAGTCTTATTTGTTTTGATGTTATAAATGTTATTCAATCAAGGTCTGAGAGGTAGTTATACCCCAACTTGATTGATTTCATTATTAACAGATAAATAGTAAGATTCAGGCTCGAAGATCAATGTTGGATAAGAGTTAGTTGAATATAGTATTTGGGTTATCGTAACGATGTTTTACACAACATCTGTTTTGACCCAAATAAGTGTAAGTATAGAAATAAACGAGATCGGAAAAGAGATAAGTAATTGGAATGTTTTCCAATATTAAATAGCATATATTTTCTAAAGTTTAGAAAATAAAGGAAGGCGATATTCGGAAATGTTTTCCAAATAACGTAAAAGGCCAATATGGTTATTGAAAATATTTTGTTAACAAATATTGGTAAAGAAATGGAAAAGTGATTTAATTAATGGAATATTAATTAAGGGCTTAGTGATTGTTGGATGTTTGGATGAACACTTGTTTTCTTCGATAGTTAAATCATCGACTATCGAAACACTTGTTTTTATTCGATAGTTAAATCACAGACCATCGAAGTTTTGACCATCGTTGTCAATATGGAGAGACCGGTTGGATTATTATCCGAAGAACCACTCCGTATTGGCAGTAGCGTTGTGAATCAGATTATATAAAGATAATCGAAGACGGAGTAGAGTGCAAGGACTTTTTCTATTAATTGAAATAGTACCTTCGGCTCATCCTGTTCCTGGGTGACTTGTATGGATGAATGTCTGGCAGAGTATTTCCAGAAAGGTCACGTACATTGATTTCTTCAACCGTACCAAGAGTGGAAGCGGAGAAGGAAACTTCTTTAGCTGACACATAATGTACTGTTGTAGACGTCAATTAGTGATTTTTCGATGGATCTGACAATGTGGCATTCGAAGTGAATCTGATGTGATGATAAGGCGTAACCTCAAGCCTCATCAATCGGTAAATGACAGAAATCGGGCAAGCAGCATGGCTATGTAGGTCGCACCTATTAGGGTGTAGAATAACCTGATCTAGAGTTTCATTTATTTCTAAAAATCTATTGTCGATGCTGTCCCATTCGGGAAACGGTTGCTGATCCCAACCGTTGGTGATATACATTCGATACACTCAAGCCAAATGAGTGGTCGGTCATGTGTGGCTGAGTTGCAAGATGTTCTTGTTGAACTCGGTGTATTCTCCTCTAGAGATATACCAGCGGAAGGTGGTTCCATACCTTGTCATAGTTGGAAATCCATTACCCAATACGTGCTTGCGGTTTTGATTGTATATTATATATGTGGAACGTGAGATGCAAACGTTCCACTAGATTGTTATCTACTTGATTTAGACATTATTATAATATCAAAAGAGTTTTGATATAAAGATTATAGTTCCTTTCAAAGGGATTTTGAAAGTTAAATCAAATGTTGGATTCTCATAAGGGAAAAACCCGTTCCGTGTTATATGGCGTGGTCTTATGAGATATCATTTAGTTTTTCTGAAACTGTTTTAAACTATTTACTCATACCAGTCCCATGACTGACCCGGAGTTTATTTTGTTTTGTTCTACCTAAACTCTTGGGTGCCTAAATTTGTACGGGCAGTTAAGTAGTTCAGGATTTTTCAGATATATCTAAAGGAGCTTGGAGCAGGAGGCTTCAGCGTTATCTAGTTATAGTGTTGTTCCGTTGTGTTGTAAGTGTTGTACTCTGATAAGTATATGTTATACAGTTGAGCTTTTGTATTTCAAAGATATGATATATTATATTTTGTTCCGCTGCGATGTGAGATTCTGTGTTATTGTTTCTATTCTTCTTCTATCTCTTTCTTCTAAAAAAAATGTTTCGTATTTTCGCGATATTTGGGTTCGACGTATGATGTATACAGTCAACTCTGATGTTATGGAAATCTGGGTCATTACAGGGTTTATCCCATTCTAAATAGCTGATACGACGATGTGTCAAGGATGAAGACGGTGGTCAAAGACCGGAGGTCTTCACGTCGTTTGGCTGATTACTGATGATCTTGATTGAGTTGTACACCCAAGAGAAGGGAATTAGTTAGTGGTCTTCCAGACGTACTTGGAGATCGATGGATATGCGAGGTATAAGGTGCCTCCGGTTTTTTTCAGACCCAGAACGGACTTGTAAATAGACCGTGTATCTAACATTGGATATCATTCTGTGTGATTGATGGATATCGGTGGCATGGAGTGGTCTGCCTGTGTGGCATGCTAATATGCAATCAAGGCTTCTGTTGAAAAGTAGAGTCTTATGGTTGATGATCAAAGCGCAGCCTGTGTGGCACAGCTTTGTGTAGCGTTGATTCGCGAGCCTCACACCCCGGTTGTGAACCAGAAACGGGAGAGGACATCAGGGAGGACATGCGTTTCTTTCTATGTAGAAGTGGCGTCAGTGGTTTGACACGCCCTGACAAGTTTGACTAATGTGGTTGTTTGGTTGCGAGGCGCCTCGGATATATCGGTGACTATGTGGAGCCGATGGAGTCATAGGACTCATTTACGCCCCCAAAGGGTGGGGAAACGCAGTGTTCAGGCATTTTAATCCACATCGGTGGACCGACCCTGACGATCCAAAGGCTTGACTGAGTACTTGCTTGAGGGGCGGGCTAGAGGTTCTCGAATCGATAAGGATTATCTTTTGCCTTGGTTCACAGATGGAAATCCAACTTCCAATACGTGACTTTGCGGTTTTGATTATATGCCTATATATGGCGACATTGTGGTATGGGGCACTTATGCCGTCTATGATTGATACTTATGATTGAAATTGTTTTGGCACTATACACTTATAGTAATAATAAAACATGAAATATAGCATATCAAGCTTTCTTTGGCTATTATAAGGTAAAACCCTATCCTCCGGCTTGTGTTTCATTGTGTGATGGGACCTCGGTCTTATAATAGCTTCATTGTTCTTTATTTAGCATTGGGTTGTTGTTTTATGCACTGGTATTCTTGGGAGGAAACCCATTCTGTGTTATACGGCGTGGTCCCTTGATTTACCTAACTTTAAAATAAAGATTAATAACTATTTTAGTTCTCGCACCAGTCACATGACTGACCTGGAGTTTATTGTTTTAACCTAAACTCTGGGTGCCCTTATTTTCGACACAGGCAGCTAGTAGTTTTAGTTTTGCAGATTTATATTCAAAGGATCCTGATTTACAGCTGAGGCGGTATTCAGAAAGCCCTGTATCCGTGTATCTGTTTTCAGTTGTGTTTTGTATTATTTTCCGCTGCAGTAGTGTATTTAAATCTCTGATATTTTCTGATGTATTTTATTTATTCACTCTGTATATTCTTGTATTCTGATGGAATTGTTGTAATAAGCAATGAAATTTTCATCTGTTTGTGTTCTGATTTGTCGTGTTCTCAAAACAATCAGGGGTTTCGAACGGTCTTGGTCGGTTTAGCGATCGATTCGGATCGAGCGAAATTCCTAATTGTCACACCTTATAGCCCTGAAATCAAGGAAAGAGAGCGGTGTTAACGTTGTAGTTGTAGAATCAAGGGTGTTTGGAGCGATGTTAACCTCGTAGCCATGAAATCAAGGGGATTGTACATGGATATCAATAATAATATAAATCTGCACAATCTAGCGTTGCGGGGGACTTGACGTAGGAGTAATCTGAACCAGTATAAAATCCGGTGTGTTCTTTCCTTTTCTGCATTTTATATTTATCTGTTTTTGTGTTTGATTCTATGTCTGTAATCATCTCTGTTGTGTGTGATTCATATAGTACATCATTTAAGTTTAAGATTTTCCTAAACTCCTTATAAACACTATTCACCCCTCTTTAGTGTTAGTCTTGCCTTAAGATCCGCATTCCGCAATCCCTAACAACAACGTTTAAGTTAACATGTGAAAAATATCCATCACATGTCAAATCAAAAACTAGAAAGGACAACTCTGATCCCGCTTCTCTTCGACAACCTACGGTGATAGCCTACCCAAAAGAAAAACAGAGAAGAAGACACACAATCAATCATAACATACAAAGAATCCAATATCCTAGCTATCACCATGTACAACCGTGAATCCATCTATTACCGAGCTTGCTTTTCACCGATCAAAAGGGCTAATGGAAAACTCTGGTTCTAGCCAAACTTCTGTAAGCCATCGTGACTCGTATGTTTGCCTTAAACACCAGAGACAACTAGATAACCCCTAGCTGAGTTTGATCCAAGGTACACAATCTTACCTGATCCTTATGGGCATCCCCACGACATCTCTTCTTTGATTCTGCTAGAACCTTTGATAACTAATGAATCCTTAGCACCTCAAATCTGTCAAGCCTTTCCTCTTGGCGATTCACTTATTTGGTCAAGCTGTTTCTTAAATTAATTCCATTATCATCCCTGATTAACTCCTACTTGAGTCAACCCATCTTCAGACTGTATCGTATACCACCCCACGACTAGTATTGCATCAACTTAGCTTCGACCACTTTTGCCTGAGTTCACAGTCAGAACATCATCCATCATTGAGTTGCATGTCGACGGTCTGAAGTCCTTTTTCTACCAAAATTCACCAGCAACCCACAAGAGCCACCATAATTCACCTTAAAAAAACTCACTGCTGAGCCATCATCCCTGTGGGTCGGTGCCGTCCTATGATGGGTCAAAGGATCTTGGGAATATTATCAACATTTAGTGAGGAACAATAGTTTGCTATTGCCAAGTTCCTTCTTCCATTTCATCAACAAGCATATATTCCCATCCTACCTAACCTATGTTCTTGAGAGCAGGGGGATCAGAACAACAGTTCAGGTGAATAAGAATTCTTCAAGAAGCATATTTCCTGTACCCGATAACATAAAGCTTATCAAGTTTATGTCTAGGCGAATATAAATGCATATATGCTCAAATATACGAATTTCTAAATTTAGTGGAAAGAAGTTGAAACAACCCAAACTTCCTCGTGAAGGAAAGCCCAGATTGCTTTGAGAACAAGACGATTCAGAACACAAACAGAAGAACATTTCATTGCTTATTACAACAATTCCATCATAATATAGGAATATAACAGAGTATTAATTAATATTACACATTCGACAAGTATCAGAGATTCAAATTTCGTTCAAATACATAGCAGTTGAAAAATAATACAAAACACAACTGAAAGTAATAAACGGATACAAAGCTTTTCGAATATCATTCTAGCTGTAAAACCAGGATCTTGTGCATATAAATCTGCATAACCAAAACTACTAGCTGCCCGTTTGGAAAATAGGGGCACCCAGAGTTTAGGTTAAAAAAATAAACTCTAGGTCAGTCATGTGACTGGTGTGAGAACTAAAACAGTTATTTAAAACTTTACTTTTAAAAGTAAATCAAGGGACCACGCCGCATAACACGGAATGAGTTTCCTCCAAAGAATGCCAGTGCATAAACAGTTATAAACAACGCAATGCTTTTTGGAAAAAGAAGCTATTATAAGACCAAGGTCCCATCACACAATGCAACACAAGCCGGAGGATAGGGTTTTCCCTTATAATTGCCATGTTTGGTATGTTTAAAACAAATAATGTTGATACTATTATAGTGTAAACTGTATAAAACAGGTTCAAATATAAATTTATCAATCATAGGGGGCATGGGTACCATCTATCATGTTGCTAATACTAGGCTCTACAATCAAAATCGAATTGTCACGTATTGGAAATTGGATTTCCGTCATGAGTCTAGGCACGGGATGTACTCCTTTCCACTTCGAGACACTCTAGCGGATGTCTCGGGACTACACACTCTGGGTAACCCCTGGATCCTGCAGTGTCGGTCCTTCCTTACGTTTGAGGATTGGTAATTCCTGAACACACGTTTCCCAGTCCTATAGGACCTATCCATCGACTCTGTAGAGACCGATATAACCGAGGCGCCTCGCATTCCAACAACCACAAAGGTAAAAATATATAAATGTCAGGGCTTGCAAAACGCTGACACCACCCATAGCTAGAAAGAAACGTCATGCACTCACTGCGTTCCCTTATCCCGTTTTTGACTCATACCGAGGTGTGAGGCTCGCGAATTAACACCACACACAAAGCTAAGCTGCATTAAAGCCGTGCTTTGATCATCAACCACAAGACTTTGCTTTTCAACAAAAGCCTTGATCACTACATCTTAGCATGCCACACAGGCAATTCATGCCATGCGACTGATATCTATCGATATATAACCTATGAGCTCGTACGTCTTAGAGAAGGGCGTTAAGCAAGAGAATAAATTCTCTGTTGCCAAACAAATATATATTTAATAGAAATCAATTAACACAGAATAAAATCCAATGTCAGACACACATCCATTTACAAGTTTGTTCTGGGTCTGAACGAAACCGGAGGTACCTTATTCCTCGTCCCATATGTCTAATGCAGGAGAGAGGCCCTCGCAAATCCGTCGATCTCCAAGTACGTCTGGACGATCACCACTTATTACCTCATCTTGGGTGTATAGCCCAATCAAGACATCGGTATTCATCCAAATGATGTGAAGACCTCTGGTCTTCAACCATCGTCTTCATCGTGACATATCATCGAATCAGTTATTCAGAATGGTTATAAACCCGGCCTTTCCGAATAACTTGCGTATATAATAAACAAGTGCTATAAAAACACAACATATGCCTCATTCCAATTCTGAATATTCTTTTATTCAAATAATCACATACTTTGGGAAAGGTTCCCTTTAATTTTATCAAAGATAAATTCTTTAAAATTTATTCTTTAATCTTCCTTTGGATGTCAATTCAAACCATGTTAAGGTTTTCCAAACTAGCCGGGATTAGCGAACCACACCGAAGTAACCATTTATTTTATTTCCCAATCCCAACCAATTAATCCCATGGAGCAAAACTGATCATACTCCATATTTAACACCATGAAATAATCGGTAAATTTAATTACCATTTCACGTTCAAATCTTTAAAGATTTAACAATAGCTAGGAGTAAAACTGGGATACTCCATTCTCGATTATTTCCCGAATTTGATAATTTAAATTATCAATTCACATTTCAATCTAATTAAAGATTCAATAAAGATCCACTTAGCTTTAATCTTCCCAAAAATCAATATTAATGATTATTTAACTTTGGAAACACAAACATGTCGCAGCGACAATCTACATCGTACTATTGATTTCTGTTGATATATAACTCTGAGCTCGTACGTCTCAGAAAGGTGTTAAACAAGAGAATAAATTCTCTGCCACCAAACAGATGTATATTTAGCAGAGATCAACCATACAGTTCGAAATACAGTGACAAGCATGTAATCCTGCCTTTAACCGGGTTAAAGAACTAATGTCATTTAAATACACCGTTCACAATAAACCTAAATCACAATCCATTAATTATGGAATCTTCACTGAAAACAAATCAATATATAACTGATATCAATTTCCGCATCTGACTAACAATATAAATGGAATAACGACAAAGCCTTTTAAATTCCATATGTATTAACAGTCTTCCTCCACAGAAGTTCACTTCGATTATTATCAATCGAATTCCATTCAACTCCAATTTAATATATTAAATTGGAAAACCGTTACTTTGGAAAATTACGATTAAATCTTAATAAAAAGATTTATAAATTCCAAATAACATTTCACCGTAAATCGGGTTAAAGAACAAATGTCGTTAAAAACATAGTTCACAATAAACCCAATTCACATTCTATTTTCAGTTCCAATTAGATGTTAATTAATTGGTAATTCTTCTTCAAATATTAATTAAAAGATTTATTCTTTTCACCCTGGGTTTAAGAACAGTACCATTTAAGACACAGTTCACGACGAACCCAAAATCCCATCAGTCTCTAACCGTAAATTAGTAAGAGAACAATTCCCTAAGTATTAACCCCGAAGGCCGAAACCAACATCAGATCAAGAGCAAGAAAACCATTCAACTTAGCTAATCTCCAGTCAGATTCTAATTTTCTTAACTCCATTGGGTTTAAGAATAGTATTATTAAAGATACCATTCATGACAAACCCAAAATCCAATTTGATATTAAATACAAGGCGCTGAATAGAAAATATATCATCTTATATTCAATATCAAATTCTGAAACCAACAAATATCGTACTGGAATAACAATATATATATCTTCCAAATTCCTCCACAATATCTGTATAATCACAGAATCCAATATCGAAATATTCCGAAGATAATTTCGATTCAAATCCATTCCAATTCATATATTGGAAATTCTGGTTATTTTTAAAACTATTTCAAACCCAATTTATTTATTTTGAAAATATTGGATTTCTAATTATAGTTCATAACTAGTTCATTTCGATAAAAATATTTTTTTGTCTTTTCAAATATGGAATTTTTCATCCCAATTCTTTCTAAATCATTTATTATTATTTTACACAAATTATTGATATGTTTAATAATTTTATCAAGGCCAGTACAGTCGATTTCCATAAACGGTCATCAAACTGCACCTACAGCGACCTTATCCAAATTTGATTTGGACATAATTCCAAATCCAACCGTTAGATTTCAAATCTCTAATATTATTTGGAAAGATCTTTTCGATACGAACCCAACAGTTCAGGTTTTAGGAGAATCCGACGGTTGGATCTCCCGTAATGTCCGTTCGAAGTCAATGGTTGAAATTCGTGAACTGCCGCGGCGCGGCGCATTCAATTCGGGCTATTAAATATATATAATATATATTTCGTCGATTTCCATTTAAAACATATTTTATAAATAGTTTTAATTTTGTTTTCAAAATGATTTCAACTTCATATTCAATTTCAAATCAAAATTGAATATTCCATATCATCGTTATATAAATGATAGTATTTTCAAGACATTAGAATTTGAAATCAATTCTTTTTCGATATTCATTATAAAAATGAATATAATCGTTATAAATATTGTTTACGTCAAAATGGCGTCAATCTAATCAACACGGCTATATATATTTAAATATTTTCATGTCCATCCCAAATCGTACATCAAAATCAGATTTTAATCCATTACTGAATATTATTTTAAAATATTCATTATTTAAAATAATCGTTATTTTAAAAACATTTATTTTTTGAGCTGGAATCAGACACAGTCAATTACCATATAATGTTGATTATATGGATTTCATACAACAGATGTATACAACACAACCAAACACAGTCAACCATTATCCAGAGTGCATTCTACACTGCATAAGCATTAAATATAAATATTTAACGCTTACAACAGTCTTTTAATCCATCGATCGACATACAACTAACTATTGGGACTAGTGTATGTCATATATCATCCCAATATCTGTGTGAGGTTTCAAACAACAAACACAGATTTACTTGTGCAGTTGGGCGATGTGTAAAATTTATCGTCCCAATCAGTATCAGTCAAATGTGTGTACATAAAAAAATCGTCTAATTTGTTTATGAATATTTATTTTATTCATATAAACGTTAAAAATTATATTTTTACCTATAAAATATTTTATTCCATTCCACATCACACAATCAATTTTCACAACACAATCAAACAAACAAACAAGTCGTCCATGGTCTGTGGACGACGGGTGTTGGGTGCTGCTAAGCACCATCCGCATCCTAGTATATATTTTAACTAGAAAATGAAATTTAAAGTGAGAAGTTCTCACCATTGGGTTCCACTCCGCTGTGCTTTGATTATCGATCTATGTAGTATACCTACGTTAAAAATTATATTTTTAACCAGTCAATAATTATTTCTTTATATGATTATTTTATAAATAACATACATAGGCTAAAAATTATATTTTTATCTTTCTAAAAATAATTTCATATTTTTATAACAATGCTACATAGATAAAAAATCACATTTTTACATTGCTACTATATAGATAAAAATCGAATCTTTCTTTCGCTAATGAATATATGAAAATCACATTTTTACATTGTCATTCAAACGATAAAAATCATATTTTTATTTACCTTTCGGACATATAAAAATCCTATTTTTACTTCACTTCCTAGATAATAAAAATCATATTTTTACTACTCTATATAAATAAAAATCATATTTTTATATCTTCTATATAATATAAAAATCATATAAAAAAATCACTTCTTTCTAACTATAAAAATCGAGTCTTTATTTATTAAAAAATCTTGCTACTTCATGTGAATAAAAATCAAATCTTTCTCATATAAAAATATAAACTTTCTCAAACAAAGATCATATTTTTCTTCATATAAAAATCAAAGCTTTCTAAATTAAAAATCGTATATTTTCTATGTAAAAAAATCAAATGTTTTCTTTGTTAAAAACCATATCTTTGAAGTGTTATAAATCAGAATTTTAAAGTGTTATAAATCAGTTTTTTAAGTAATAAATAAATAAATCAATAAACTGAAAACTCACATTCGAAGCTCGAAGAAGGAGAGGAAGCTGGCGCTGGTGGTCGGGGTGGCGCCTAAAGCCGGTGGCGGTAGTGTTTTGGTCAAGGCGGTCGTGTTTTGGGTGCTCAGGGGGTTGGGTTCGGGCTTCACGTGGTCGAGGGGGAATAGGGAGAGGCGAAGGGAAGGGGGGAATCTCGCCGGCGGCGCCTGGCGCGAGAGGGGAGAGTGCGACAGGAGGAAGGGGCGATGGAGTCAACGTATTTTTTTCTTTCAATTCGAGATCTGACGGAGAGGGAAAGAGGAAAGGGGTAGAGAGAAAGGTTTTATAATATTTATTATATTATATTTAATTATCTAAAATGTTGACTTTTAATTTCGAAGTCCAAACGAGACCCACCGACTGTCATTCATAGTTAATTACCCCCATTTCAAACACAATGGGATAAGTTCATCATTTTTTTCAGCAGTTTCGAACAGTTTTCATTTTAATTAAAATATAAATCTATATATTCAATTTTAAACGTACATTTCAATTTACCGGGGCCACATACGAACCCCAAAAATTCCAAAAAAAAATATTTTGCCTTCGTATTGACGATAAGGTCCTAACAAAACTAATTTCATCAAATTTGAAGACCGTTCGAAAAATGGTCATTTTCTGGTCGATCCAAATTGACTGAACTGTCAAAACCCGTTTTCTTTTTCCACGCTCACATATCGATTCAGAAAATTATGAATTTTGGAATCTAGCAATAATTTGATATCCCGGATCCAACAAAAGTGGTTTCATCGAAAACGGAGGTCATTTGCAAAATTTCCATTTTTAAGGGCTATATTTTCCATAGCGACTATTCTAAATTTTCAATTGGACATATCTTTTTATTCCGGCTATGAAATTTTGATTTTTTGGATTCGTTGGAAAGATATTCTCAAATAGATTCTAATATTTCTGGTTTCACTAAAATTCGTTTAGTTTTGAATCCTGTATAGTCATTTGAAATTTGAAATCGAATTTTCGAACTACCATGCCATTTCCAATTCCTTTTTTATTTAAAATAAATATTTATATTATAATGTCGATTCAAATAAATATATATACGTTCTAATTCTATTCAAAATAAATTTCTTGTCGTTATTATTTAAAATAAATCATTTTAAATATTCAAAATTCATTAAAATTCCAAAATATATTTTTTTTAAATTGGTTCTGATTTTCCGGGTTGTTACAGAGGTAAACTCTTCTAATCACTTAAGGCAATCATAAATATGGAAGGATTCCTACGATCACTAAATACTCCATGGGAAGATTCCTGTGATCATTTAATACCTTTTAGATGACCCTGGTCACTTAAGACCTAGCTTTCTAGTAGAGTACATTATACAAATATTCTCTCAATGTAATGCGAGAGATAGTAATAAACCAGTAGGTATTGGGTTTAGGCAGACACTCAACGTCATTTAAGACCCTTGTAGAAGACCCATATGTTACTATCTAGCCATCATTACAAGTGAACTCCTAGAAACTTAATACTTCCCTTAGACAGGCGGTTCCCCTTACATGTTCGGTGAAACTTTTAATAACCTATCCCAAGGTGTGCCCTCACATAGTCTTTAAATAAAAAGAGGATAACTTCCAAAGAACTATCTTACTCATTTGTACATCATTTAATATTTTATTCAAGACCATTTAATACCTCATAATTATTAGAGAAACGAGGACCCATAAACTACTTACTACCAAATAAGAGAGGCTCCCATGTCTTTATCCCAAACCCAAGGATCAACCCTTAGGAGTGGACCATGTCTTAACCACTTAGTACCAAAATAATGTGGATCAGCCACTTAATACCTTCTCGAGATTGGCCTATCACACACTAAATTGTTAATGGCACCACGCGTCTCACATTAACTCGACTTCTTGTAGCTGATGGATTTGTCGAGCTGTTCCGGACTAACTTCTATTATATGTAAGGGTTAACCTCACGTCCACTTTCCATTTAATATTTTTAAGAGGCCACTAATAAACATACAACATATAAATTTTCTTAATGGGGACATCTGATATGAATTTCTGAATTTAAAGCATTAAATACACATGTATGATACGTGAATAATGAAATTTAACAAATGTAAATACATATAAAGGAATAATTAGTAGTGCATGTAAAGAAAGCACACTAAACACTGAAATGTCAATTCTTTCTCCTAATAATGGTGTATAAGTCATATTTCCCGAATTCCAAAACATAGCACATAAATATGCATTTCAAATTTGAAGCAATAATAAGGAAATAAACATAACACAATAAAAGATAAACCTATAACCTAGGCTTTTAATATTGTCCCAATAACCAAAAAGAGAAAAGGTGAATAAACAATATTATATGTATATACCATATAGTATCATTTTACTTCCACTTGTGAGATTTGTACAAAAGCAGATATTTTGGGCACATGTGTTTTATTACATCTAAACGAAATATTTTATGAAAACAGAGATTTAAACATAAATATGTTATAGTATCCAAATCCATACTTTTATGTTAATTTAATTTACAACAAAAACAAAAAAGTAAAATATAGTAGATGATAAATTTACATACACAATAAAAATCCCTTTTTATTTACATTAATAATAAAAAACCCAGATAAATAGCTAAATTGACCATTTTCGAATTATTAGAGATTTGGGGGAATTAAATATGTTTTTTTCATGCAATCTCAATCCCTGTAGGAATAATCAATGCAGATTCATATTAACAGTTATAGAAAAATAGGTAAACTTGAAAGAATTCCCACTCACTATACAGACAGAAGAAGAAAACTGTGAATAAACCTAATTTTGGATTTCATCCATGAAAAAATGTACTTAAATTCTTTCTTCTATAATATTATACATGTACAAGAATCAATATAGAATCATAAACTATATAAAATCTAGTTTTAGAAATTTTAACTAGAAATTAGAATAGAGGAAGTAGAAATTGGTTAAAATAGAGGAAGAAGAAGAACTTACCTAACCAAAACCGAAATTAAATAAAATTGAGAAGAGAAGGTAGAGTCCAGAGAAGATGTGGGATGTAGAGAGGAGGCTAGGGCTCTATTTATATTTGTTGAAGTGTATGAGAACTTTTAGATTTAGATTATAAATTTGAACTGTTGACACGCTTTTTGGTCAAAGTGGTAACACGTGGAATTTATGGTTAGCAGAAGTCTTAAGCATTGAGAACATCATTAGAAGACATTCAACGATTTGTCGAAGTCGCATTGCAAACATAAAATGGCCTGAAACTCTTGTCAGATGACCTCGTTTGGGCTAGAAAACATCAATTACGGTTCCTTGCATAGTAACTATTATAGCCCTCTGAATTTGCTTCAGGTATAACTTTCATTTGGCCCAAACAGTTTAACGGTTTGGAAGTTACGCACGTTTCTGTGAATGCACGCAGAACAGGAATAACTTGGATTTTGCATTGGCAAAACCCCGGATCGGGTCAACCCCTTCGGTATCGAATCACATGAAGTGGATTGGGCGAGCAAGGACCCGACCCCATCACATACGATGGAGCGAAGGCACCTGGGAATTTGGCGCCCAAGCACTTGATCGGGTCAAGATGGAAGAACCAGACCCGCTTATGGTAAGCTCCGGGCATACATGAATTGGAAACTTAGCAAGCATATGGTCGGATAGGAGAGGAGGACCCGACCCTTTTTAAACTCTGGACCGAAGTGCATCCTGTCTCTTGATCGAAGACACTGGCTCGGGTCGGATACGGCACGACCCAACCTACCTTGGATGTATTCTGGACAGTAATGTTGAGTTTTTCTTTTGGTTATTTCAGCTCCTATTAACTCGGATTGAGTTACACTTGTCATGGCACGACTTGGAGAGGATTTCGCCACATTTTCCACCTCATCTCAAGATTCTTGGGATGCATGCCATGTGAAATCCGACCCGGAACTCGTGCGAGCCTCCACACAGCTATAAATACACCACCACATGGCATTTTCAGGGGTCTTTTGGCCTCCAAGCTATCCCGGCCTACATTACAACTACACAAGGACATTGTGTCTCTCTCAAATCTAATTAACACGAGGATTTTGTGTATAAATTCATTCTCTTTCTCCACTTTCTTACAAGTTTCCGATTTCTCATGTAGTTTATCAATATAAAGATAATAAAGTGGACGTAGGCTTGGTTTGAGCCAAACCACTATAAAAAACTCGTGTGTCTCCTGTTATTTACTGTTTTCTGCATTCTATGATTTGTGATTTTTGATGACTTCACACTGCATTTGGGTGTTAGTACCAAATTATGGACTAACATGAAACGTTCAAATCGGCAAATAATATATAAGAGCTTACCTAAACCTAGTTGCCACTAACCCATCATCTCTCTGGGTATCAAAACCCTTTATAGGAGGGCGGTTAACACTCAGGTCGATCCCCCTAAAGGAGTGAGCATAGAGAATTTATTTCACATGCACGTTTGATTTATTATTAATTAATAATTGATTACATTGAATTGCAATACAAAAAAGGTTTTCACGGTAAGACAATGTTAATGGCGACATAGTTGTTCCCTCCCCTATCTTCCTTTCTATGTTCTCTCTTTAAATCCTTCTTTTATCCATTTGCTCCTCTCAAACCAAAGTCCATCTACCCTTCTCTACTCAAGCTATGTTTTCGTCATCGTGTTGTTTTACCGTGATTTAATTCAAATCTAGTTTTAGATCAGACCCTTTTCTTCTCTAAATAATTGTTTCTGATTTCTTTCACCCATACCGACATCTAACGCCATCTTCCTACCCTGCCCCTTTGTTAATTCATGTGGTGTCCTTCTCATATTCCCTTTTCTACTGCTTTAAGCCATTAAGTTTAGAGTTTCGCGACTAACTATCAGCCTGCTCCTATAATATGCTTAGTGAGGTATCCAGGCGATTTTGGACCGCATTGCCTGGTGATTTATTGTCCGACCAAGTCTGACCGGTGTCAGAAGGGGCGGTTGGGAGGTGCTTTTTGTGCTCTTTATTCTCTTGGTTTGGATCTGAGGTTAAACGTTATAATGATTTTGGTCGACTTGTGCTCTTAATGAAGTCTCCTCAAACCGTGGAGTCACTTAATTTTCTGTTTGGATGTGCTCTGAAAGAGGATCTCGCGTTTCTACCTACTTATCTAATACAAGTTATGCGTAAACACTAATTGAATCAGGTCTCCCGTTTGAGCAGTGCCCTGCCTCTTGCCTATTGAGCCAACGAAGTGTCCGCACGTTATCTGGGATGAGTAAGTATGTGATGGGTTTCTCTTGATGGGTTTATCTGAATGGTTTTTTTTGTTGTTCGTCTTGGTGTAAGTGAGTTGGTGGTGTATGCATCAGTGGCGTTTGGATGTCGTGCGTGAGTGTGCATCATCTTTCTTGTTTGTAGAATGTGATGTGTGTTGGATGAACATAATTGTGTTCATCTGATATACATGTATGTTGGATGTTAATGTCAAATTGCAAGTCATTCCATGTACTGTTTGGATGGAGTTGGTGTATCGGTTTGTTGCTTGGCCTTTTTGCAACACAAGGAAGCTTTTGCTCACTTCACTGCGAAGCTATGGCCAATAATCCGTCCTCTTCGTTTAATGTTCATCCACGTCTCACAGGGAATTCATTCATGTTATGTTGTTGGCTATGGTCTGGAGCATGCCTGCACACAAGATAAGCCACTGTGCTATGTCACTACATCATGGAGCTTATGGTTGTACCCTGTACCCTCTGTGCTATGTATTGCTTTATTCATTTCTTTTGTAAATGTATGTGATCCACTACCATAATTAGTATGTAACTGGATGTATTTCTCTCCTTGCGAGGAGATGTAATAATTGTAGTCTAGTCAAATTAGACCAGCTCCAAAACTATAAGCATGTTAGGTAGAGTAGACGGAACACTATAAATTCCATTAGTGGTGGACGGTCCACCTTAAAAACCGATGTTGCTGATTGTTAACTGCAATTGCCTATACCATATTGTATTTTTTTTTTATTCTTAATTATAATAAAAAGGTGTTTGCGGTCACCTTAAAAACCAGACGTCTTTACCAAAAAAATACATTGAGTTGTTTCCATTATTTTAAAACATTATCCCCCTCTTTCATGTTCATATATACACACAACTACGAATTTGAAAATATAATACTCTTGTGACACCCCACATCCGTGAATGTCACTCAAAAGAGAATGCATTAAGTTTCGTGAAGCACAATGGGTAAACAGTACAGAAATTTACAAGAAAAATATAAAATAAGCAGCGGGAAGTTTCAACTTTACTATTGAAAATAAAGACATAGCCTCAAAACAGGCTATATCATCAAACTAGTTACATCAAAACCAAGTATCTCAAATTTGTCTCATAATGCAAAATAGCAGAGTGCCCTAATATAAAATCATATCCCCCATAGCAAGTCATAGCAAAGTAGAAATTAAGTCAAAGTGGTACATCTCAGAAAGCCTAGAACCAAGCAGAAAGAGAAAGTCCTAATCACTGAGGAGTGCTACCACTTTGAGGACCTAGGGGGAAAGGAAGAAAGAAGCAAAAACAAAAAGGGTAAAACGTAAATTTTGGCGAGTTCTATTGATTTCCAAATATGCATAAAATAAAGATATCAAGACTGGTAAACAAGACTAGATGAGGAAGTGCAATACCATATAAGGTAATTGGTAAACTAGATAAACAGAATAGCAGGATAAACAGGAATAATAGTAATAAACGATGATCGAGTAATGCTTCACATTTATATCCCTAAAAACAGGTTGTGTCTGCACTAATACTAGTATAACAGTATTAGGCATTAGCCTAATTACCTAACAGAAACAACATGATTAGAAAACAAGATTAAGCAACAGGAGTACATGCACCTTAATTACACAACAGGATTAGGTGTTACCCTAATGACATATAGGATTAGGTGTACCCTATGTAACACCCCACACCCGCTAAGGTCACTCACTAAGGGAATGCCTCAACTTAGGTGGAGTATTTTAAGTGAATATAGAACAGAAAAATTACAACAGGACAGATATAAATAATACTTGTTAACTAAAACATCATTTCATTGCAGCAGCAGGTAAACATGTTTGGTTACAATAACAAAACCATAAAACAAGAGTCAAGTACTAAATATCCATCCTGATAAAAACATAAGTACATAATCCCACTACATAACTAACAGCCATAATAGAAAAGATAACCGAGCTTTACTTCAAGAGTCCAAGCTCCAAGATAGATAAAGGAGTCTGAATCAAACTCCACTAGAACTAGGCCCAACCTGAGGACCTGAGGGGGAAAAAGGTAAAAACAACGGGGTCAGACATAAGTCTGAGTGAGCCCTATAACTTTAACAATACAATCATTAAAGTGATTAGGGTATGATATAAACTTGGTACGGTAACGACTGGGGATTAATGACTACACTAAGCAACCAACTAGACATAGGAAGAACGAAGACAACGGTAAAGACGCATCTACCCACCCAAGGATAATTACTACACTGCACCACACCAGTCATTCCTAACTTAAAGGTTGATCCCACCCAAGGACTTAGAAATTTAACTAGTAGTTTCGTGTACCCCTAGCTGACCACATAGGTGTCGTCTGCCCCTATCTCCACTAGGTGTACCCACTACTCCCCAAGCGATCGACTCCCTAACGTAGATACCCGTGCTGGCCCCACAGTGGGGTGTATCACTCCCCAACGTGGCAACCCGATACAACCAATGGTGCATGGCTTATACCTACACGATGCAACAACGTCTTACCTACCAGTCCGGGTCCACACACGCATATGAAACCCGTTGGACTTGTGTTGCCACCGCTAACCCGTTTTTGGCCTCTTATAGTTAAGCCCAGTACGCGTGTCCCATCCTCGACATGGGTCGAGCCCACAAAGATACATATGGGTTACTGGTTGAAATGGCCCCCCACAAGCTACCCACCTAAGCTTGTCCCATTTTCTAGTGCATCCCACTTAACCCTTTAATCATGTTTAATTACATGTTTCCACTTGGTTAAGTATTCTAATCGTATTTTCTATTGCCACCCAAGGCAACCCACTAGATTTCCACATGCCACCCAAGGCACTTGATTTCCACATGCCACCCAAGGCACCCACTTAACCCCTCATGCCCCACTACATGCTTATCTGGTTAAGTGTTTCTTAATTGATTAAGACCGTAACCTTGTAAAGACCTCTCACATTAGACTGTCTTTTATGGCAACTGGATTTGCCGGTCAGGTCCGGGCAGCCTTACGCCATAACAGAGTCTAACCTCGTGTCTTTACACTTGTCACGTATTTAGTTTATGCCTAAGACGTCTCACATTGGACCGACATTTGTAGCCGCTGGATTTGCCGGGCAGGTCCGGGCAGTCTTATGCTACAAGAGGGTCCAACCTCGTGTCTTAGTCGATTAATTACACCTAATTAATCACCCCCATATTTTGAATTAATTTTCCCTAATTAATTCCAAATTAAACGATGTACGTAATTGACTCAATTATGTCCATCCATTTATGGTATGCAACATCATACCAATTTCACCACAATTTTGTTAACATGAATATTAACCCCATCGTTCCCCACGTAATACGCTAACATGACATACTTAAAAGGGAAGATTCATCACAAATACAATGGGTTCTACTTAGAATAACACTAGCATCAACATGGGTTTTAAAGGTGTCAACTTGCATATATGACCATGGCATCAAACCCAACTAGCATAAATAATCAACCCAAACTCGCATGAATCACATATGTCATAAAGAGGGTAACTTGCATAGATGTTCATGTCATAGACCTATTATAAAGGGATAAACTTGCATACATGTCATAGGTCTAAAAAGGGATGAACGTGCATATGTTACTCATATCATAAAAAGGGGTAAACATGCATATGTATGCATGACATACAAAGGGGTAAACTTGCATATGTATGCATATCATACAAAGGTGTAAACTTGCACATGTTACTTGCATATAATCAAACACCAAACTTGCATAACATGTCATATATGAACTTGCATATAATCAAACACCAAACTTGCATAACATGACATATATGAACTTGCATATAATCAAACACCAAACTTGCATAACATGCCATATATGAACTTGCATATAATCAAACACCAAACTTGCATAACATGGTGTCATAATGGATCAATGTTTATCATAGTGATTTGCATAACTAGCATCATGAACACATAGCATAAAACTTGCATAACTAGCATCATGAACATATAGCATAAAACTTGCATAACTAGCATCATGAACACACAGCATATGATAACATAACTTGCATTGATCCACATACATAACCATAACCTCATTATATCCTATCATAATTAGTTTAGCAATTGCTTGCTAAAGGCATAGAAACTCACAACTAGTTGATTAGCACTTCTATGAAGAAGATTAAGTTGCTAGAGTTGATTAGAAGTTGATTTGAGAAGCTATCTTCCTCTTTAATTTGTTGGTGGCTCCTTCTAGTTGCATTTTGACGGCATAACGACGTTGTCTCCAATTTTAGTATGAATTAGGGTAGTCTTAGGGTGTATTTATAGATTAGTTAAATGTTTTAGGCCATTAGATTAACCCTAAATCAGATTAGAGCCGTCAGATCTCGTCACTAGCCACCAAAACACAGCCCAGATCCCAAATCAGTGCACCCAGGTCACCTGGGCTCGACCAGGGAGGTCGACCCCGAGGTCGACACTAGGGTCGACACCCATGTCGACCTGGTGGGCAGGTCGACCCCCAGGTCGACCCCCAGGTAGACTCCCAGGTCGACCTGGTCTGGGCGGGAATTTTCCCGCCTAGCCCATATTCTGCATTTTTGAAATCTGTTTCGTTTTCTGATTTTTCGTGAAACTTCTAAAGGCCATATCTCGGACATACGGACTCCGATTCATGAAATTTCGGACTCTATTTCGCGTATTTTTCTGAGACGAACGCAACCGCGAAACCCGTTTCCCTTAATTCTCACGTCTGAGATTAATTATTCCTTAATTACTAAACATTAATATTAAGTGAAATTCGGGGTGTTACATTCTCCCCTACTTAAAGGATTTCGTCCCCGAAATCTCTAAGTCAAGAAGAACGTATCCTACCAACCAAACAACCATCTACTAAACCATCAAACATGGGCATCCATTGTCCTTAAAGTTTCTAATGCTGTATGAACATTTGCAAGAAGTGTGTGTATATGTTCCCTATCTAATGCAAAATCAGGCGGTCTACTGATTCAGTTGACCTCCTTAATGCAACCCATGATAGTGCCATGCATCCAATATGTATGCGAAAGAACCCTATCGACACATACTATTTCTACATGTGTGCACAACCATACACCAAAATGCATCATCCATATGATAACACAACCATTATACATCCATTAATATAGCTACCTACACACAGTTATATGCAATATGCAACATGAAGTGACTGAGCCGATCTAGTGTCTAAAGTGTGTGTATATGCATCCACGAGCAACCACTAGCAAACACTTGCATCCACACGCATCCATCAATCATAACATGTCTCAAACACATGTTTCAACCATAGGTTTACCCTATCTAAAGGTCAAAGGTACTAACGAGAGGACATACTAAAGATAAGATAAGAACTAGACAAACGGTAAAGGGGAAATTAAAAGACATACCCTCAAAAAGGAATGGGTACAGCGAACGCATCTTCGCCTCTGTCTCCCAAGTAGCGTTGCTCTCATCATCTCCCCATTGTACTTTGACTAGTTGAACCTCTCTGTTTCTCAACTTTCTAGTCTCTGACCCAAGGATGCGAGTAGGAGCTCGACGAATCGTCGCATCACGCTCTACCTCCACTTCTCTAAGCAAGCTCGGCTCTACCACCTCTGCGATCTCATGTAGGCACTTCACCAAATGTGACACATGGAATACGTCATGTACACCACTAAGTCTCTCGGGCAAATCCACTCTATATGCCATCTGTCCAATCCTTTCCTTAATAGGAAACGGTCCTACAAACCTTGGTGCTAACTTCCCAACGGACCCAAAGCGAACCACATTCCGTAATGGAGATACTTTGACAAAGTCCATGTCCCCAACATTAAACTCAAGATCCGTTCTCCTCTTATCCGCGTAAGATTTCTGTCTGTCCTACGCCGCTTTCATCCTTCTTCTAATCAAATCAATCTTTTCCGAAGTCTCTCTAACCATATCAGGCCCAAGCAAGATCTTATCCGTAGATTCCCACCAACATGTAGGTGACCGACAAGGCCTTCCATAAAGAGCTTCGAAAGGAGCCATGCCAATACTAGACTGAAAGCTGTTGTTATACGTGAACTCCACCAATGGAAGATGCTCTTCCCATGTACCTCCAAAATCTAAGATACATAGCCTCAAAAGGTCTTCTAGAACACGATTCACCCTCTCGGTCTGGCCGTCCATCTGAGGATGATATGCGGTGCTCAAACACAACTGAGTCCCTACTGCCTCTTGCAACCTCTTCCAAAACTCGCTAGTGAAGATAGGATCTCGATCGCTCACTATGCTAGAAGGTACTCCATGCAATCGAACTATCTCTCGAAGGTAAACTGAAGCTAGCCATGGAGCAGTCCTCTTGCTCTTCACGGGTATGAAATGGGCACTCTTAGTAAGTCTGTCTACCACAACCCAAATTCCCGTATTACCCTTCCTCGATCTCGGTAACCCATCAATAAAATCCATCGAGACGCTATCCCACTTCCATTGCGGAACCTCCAATGGGTGCAGCAACCCACCGGGTTTCTTTTGCTCCGCTTTCACTTGTTGGCACACCAAGCATCTTGCGACATACTCGGCCACATCTTTCTTCATACCGGCCCAAAAGAAAACTCGCTTCATGTCTTGGTACATCTTGTCCCCACCGGGATGAATGGTCCTCTTTGAACGATGTGCATCATCAAGTATAGCCTTCCTCAAACCCTCGTCTTGCGGTACACAAAGTCGACCGTCTCTACGCAACCACCCCTTATCATCTAGGGTGTACCTACTCAAATGGATGGACGACTCCCCCCTTATGAGCTTCTCTACTAACTCAACCAACTGTGGGTCGTCCCATTGTGCTTCACCAATCCGTCCTAAAAGAGTAGGTCTGACCTCTAAGGATGCTAGCAAACCGGGTACAAAGTCAACGGAGGGTCTGAAGTCAAACATCGAGATAAATTCCAAGCTTCGTCGTTCAATGAACAATGGACTCAAAGACAACCTTTTTCTGCAACGCGTCCACCACCACGTTACCCTTGCCAGGGGTATACGCTATCTCGAAATCATAGGATGCTAAGAACTCCATCCACCTTTGCTGTCTTAAGTTCAAATCCTTCTGAGAAAACAAGTACTTCAATGATTTGTGGTCAGTGAACAATTCAAACCTCTCGCCAAGAAGATAATGGCGCCAAGACTTAAGTGCAAAAACAATAGCGGCCAACTCTAGATCATGGGTAGGGTAATTTTTCTCATGCACTCTCAACTGCCTTCCCCCATAGGTTATTACCCTTCCCTCTTGCATTAAGACTGCGCCTAGTCCTTTCCCACAAGCATCGGTATAAACAACAAATGGCTTACTCCCATCTGGCAACACTAAGACTGGAGCTGTGGTTAAAGCTCTCTTTAACCGTTGGAACGCATCATCACAATCTACGTCCCATGTGAAGACTAGGTTCTTCTTTGTCAAGCGAGTTAATGGGGCTGATATCTTCGCGAAGTCCTTGATAAACTTCCTATAGTAGCCAGCCAACCCCAAGAAACTCCTCACCTCGGTAGCATTCTTCGGAACCTTCCAATCTTGGATGGACACTACCTTCGCGGGATCCACAGCTATCCCTTCCTTAGAGACCAAATGCCCTAAGAACCGCACTTCCTTCCTCCAGAAGTGACATTTAGAGAATTTAGCCTTAAGGCTATGCGCTCGAAGAGTCTCCAACACTTCCCTAAGATGTAGGGCATGCTCTTCTTCACTCTTAGAAAAGACTAAGATGTCATCCACAAAGACCACCACGAACTTATTAAGGTACTCCCTGAACACCCTACTCATCAAATCAACAAAGTATGCAGGGACGTTCGTCAAACCAAAGGGCATCACAAGCCACTCATAGAAACCATCCGGAGTCCTAAAGGCAGTCTTGTCTATGCTATCCTCAGCCACTCTCAACTGATGAAACCCCGTGGCTAAGTCCAACTGTGAAAACACTGAGGCGCCAACCAACTGATCAAAGAGATCATCAATCCTCGGCAATGGGTGTCTATTCTTCTTTGTAAGCTTATTGAGTTCTCTATAGTCTACACAAAGTCTGAGGGACCCATCCGCCTTCGTGGCAAAAACTACTGGAGCACCCCACTCCGATATACTTCGTCTTATGAACCCCTTCTCAAGCAACTCCCCTACTTGCTTATGGAGTTCCCTCCTCTCACGAGGAGCCATGTGGCGCACTGGAAAAGATACTGGTTTAGCATTGTCTACCAGATATATTCGGAAGTCAATCTCCCGCTTCGGAGGTAAGCCCTTCACCTCCTCAAACACATCCGAGTATTCCCGGACTACTCTAACATATTGCAAACTCTCGACCGAAGCGTCAAGCGATTCAAGATAACTTAGCATAACGGAATCCATGGGATTACAAGAGATCTCGAGAGTGTTACACAAGCGGGTCATGAGCCTAACAACTCTCCTTTCGCAATCAAGAACGGCACCATTACTGGATAACCAGTCCATGCCCAAAATTAACCCATAGCCCATGAAGCCCAAAACAAAAGCATCACATCTAAACTCAACGCTAAGTATAGAAATCCTCAAACCCAAACATATCATGGACAAATAAGTGGAGCCCCCAATTGGGTTTGAGACAACCAAGGGATCATCTACTAGACTGGTGTCTAAGTGCAGTGACTCAACTAATGATGATGAGATAAACGAATGCGATGCGCCAGAGTCGAATAAAGTACGGACAGGATGATCAAACAAAAAACCAGACTTTCAACAGAAATAGTTCTACCTCTTTCCTGAATCGGTGGAACCGCGAGAGCCTGAACTTGCCCCCTTGCCTGACCTGGTGCCATAAGAGCTTGCACCTGTCCTCCTGAGGTAGATCCCGTCCTCTGCCCCTTCTTTGGGCAGTCTTTCACTAGATGCCCTGCTTCTCCACAGTGGAAGCAGCCAGTCTTCTTCTTCTTCCGACAATCTTTGCTTAGGTGGCCTGGTGTCCCACAATTGAAGCACTTCTTCTTTCCCTTGCCACTGTTGCCTTTCCCACCCTTGTTTTGTTGTTGTTGTTGAGGTCTCTTCTGATCTCCTTTCTTCTCGGGTGCCTTATTAGCATTGGGACCCTTCTCTTCCTTATGCATAAATGCCATGTCTACTAGCTTCTCAAAGGTGGCCCCCATAGGGATGTGAGTCATGGCCAATCCATGCATCGGTTCATTCAAGCCTTTAACGAACCTCAAAGCCTTCTTATCCAGTGTATTCACCATGTCTATGCCAAATCTTGTTAGCTGATTAAACTTGTTGACATATTCCTTCACTGATAAGTTTCCTTGCTTTAGTGTCAAGAACCTTTCCATATACAGATTCTCTTCCGCCCTTAAGAGAAACTTTGCCACAAACCTTTGTCTGAAATCCGCCCAAGAGTCAACTAGGCGTTCTCCATTAGTGACCTCCCACCAGAACGAGGCCTCTCCCTTCATTAACCAAGCAGCTAACTTGACTTTCTTTCCTTCTTCCATCTCAAAGATATCTATCAATTCTTCCACCTCCTTAAGCCAATCCCTAGCTTCCACAAAAGTTTCTGATCCTTGAAAAGGTTTCCCTCCCATAGCCTTAAAATCCTTGCAAGTCTTAGCAAAAGTATCCGCGCGAGGAGGAGGAGGAGGAAGATCGGGTGCAACTGGTGGTGGAGGAACATTTGCTGGACCCGCAGTGGCGGCCCTAGCCTCCATCAACCTCCTATACCATACTGGTATCACTACACCCTCTGGAAAGTTAAGATCTTCAGCCATGCTGAAACGAAAAAGGAAAGATTCAAAACGGAGAATTCGAAAGATAAAGATATGGCTATTGGGGATTATGCTTTTCTTTCAAAAACTTTTCTCTTAAAAGACATGTTTTTGAAAATACTCCTTCAAAAATGTTCTTAGAAAAATAGTTTTTCTAAAAGTTTTATCTGTTCTGGTAACCTTAAGCTCTGATACCACGTGTAACACCCCACACCCGCTAAGGTCACTCACTAAGGGAATGCCTCAACTTCGGTGGAGTATTTTAAGTGAATATAGAACAGAAAAATTACAACAGGACAGATATAAATAATACTTGTTAACTAAAACATCATTTCATTGCAGCAGAAGGTAAACATGTTTGGTTACAATAACAAAACCATAAAACAAGAGTCAAGTACTAAATATCCATCCTGATAAAAACATAAGTACATAATACCACTACATAACTAATAGCCATAATAGAAAAGATAACCGAGCTTTACTTCAAGAGTCCAAGCTCCAAGATAGATAAAGCAGTCTGAATCAAACTCCACTAGAACTAGGCCCAACCTGAGGACCTGAGGGGGAAAAAGGTAAAAACAACGGGGACAGACATAAGTCTGAGTGAGCCCTATAACTTTAACAATACAATCATTAAAGTAATTAGGGTATGATATAAACTTGGTACGGTAACGACTGGGGATAAATGACTACACTAAGCAGCCAACTAGACATAGGAAGAACGAAGACAACGGTAAAGACGCATCTACCCACCCAAGGATAATTACTACACTGCACCACACCAGTCATTCCTAAATTAAAGGTTGATCCCACCCAAGGACTTAGAAATTTAACTAGTAGTTTCGTGTACCCCTAGCTGACCACATAGGTGCCGTCTGCCCCTATCTCCACTAGGTGTACCCACTGCTCCCCAAGCGATCGGCTCCCTAACGTAGATACCCATGTTGGCCCCACAGTGGGGTGTATCACTCCCCAAAGTGGCAACCCGATACAATCAATGGTGCATGGCTTATACCTACACGATGCAACAACGTCTTACCTATCAGCCCGGGTCCACACAAGCATATGAAACCCGTTGGACTTGCGTTGCCACCACTAACCCGTTTTTGGCCTCTTATAGTCAAGCCCAGTACGCGTGTCCCGTCCTCGACATGGGTCGAGCCCACAAAGATACATATGGGTTACTGGTTGAAATGGGCCCCCACAAGCTACCCACCTAAGCATATCCCCTTTTCTAGTGCATCCCACTTAACCCTTTAATCATGTTTAATTACATGTTTCCACTTGGTTAAGTATTCTAATCGTATTTTCTATTGCCACCCAAGGCAACCCACTAGATTTCCACATGCCACCCAAGGCACTTGATTTCCACATGCCACCCAAGGCACCCACTTAACCCCTCATGCCCCACTACATGCTTATCTGGTTAAGTGTTTCTTAATTGATTAAGACCGTAACCTTGTAAAGACCTCTCACATTAGACTGTCTTTTATGGCAGTTGGATTTGCCGGTCGGGTCCGGGCAGCCTTACGCCATAACAGAGTTTAACCTCGTGTCTTTACACTTGTCACGTATTTAGTTTATGCCTAAGACCTCTCACATTGGACCGACATTTGTAGCCGCTGGATTTGCCGGGCGGGTCCGGGCAGTCTTATGCTACAAAAGGGTCCAACCTCGTGTCTTAGTCGATTAATTACACCTAATTAATCACCCCCATATTTTGAATTAATTTTCCCTAATTAATTCCAAATTAAACGATGTACATAATTGACTCAATTATGTCTATCCATTTATGGTATGCAACATCATACCAATTTCACCACAATTTTGTTAACATGAATATTAACCCCATCGTTCCCCACGTAATACGCTAACATGACATACTTAAAAGGGAAGATTCATCACAAATACAATGGGTTCTACTTAGCATAACATTAGCATCAACATGGGTTTTAAAGGTGTCAACTTGCATATATGACCATGGTATCAAACCCAACTAGCATAAATAATCAAACCCAAACTCGCATGAATCACATATGTCATAAAGAGGGTAACTTGCATAGATGTTCATGTCATAGACCTATCATAAAGGGATAAACTTGCATACATGTCATAGGTCTAAAAAGGGATGAACTTGCATATGTTACTCATATCATAAAAAGGGGTAAACATGCATATGTATGCATAACGTACAAAGGGGTAAACTTGCATATGTATGCATATCATACAAAGGTGTAAACTTGCACATGTTACTTGCATATAATCAAACACCAAACTTGCATAACATGTCATATATGAACTTGCATATAATCAAACACCAAACTTGCATAACATGTCATATATGAACTTGCATATAATCAAACACCAAACTTGCATAACATGACATATATGAACTTGCATATAATCAAACACCAAACTTGCATAACATGGTGTCATAATGGATCAATGTTTATCATAGTGATTTGCATAACTAGCATCATGAACACATAGCATAAAACTTGCATAACTAGCATCATGAACATATAGCATAAAACTTGCATAACTAGCATCATGAACACATAGCATATGATAACATAACTTGCATTGATCCACATACATAACCATAACCTCATTATATCCTATCATAATTAGTTTAGCAATTGCTTGCTAAAGGCATAGAAACTCACAACTTGTTGATTAGCACTTCTATGAAGAAGATTAAGTTGCTAGAGTTAATTAGAATTTGATTTGAGAAGCTATCTTCCTCTTTAATTTGTTGGTGGCTCCTTCTAGTTGCATTTTGACGGCATAACGACGTTGTCTCCAATTTTAGTATGAATTAGGGTAGTCTTAGGGTGTATTTATAGATTAGTTAAGTGTTTTAGGCCATTAGATTAACCCTAAATCAGATTAGAGCCGTCAGATCTCGTCACTAGCCACCAAACACAGCCCAGATCCCAAATCAGTGCACCCAGGTCACCTGGGCTCGACCAGGGAGGTCGACCCCGAGGTCGACACTAGGGTCGACACCCATGTCGACCTGGTGGGCAGGTCGACCCCTAGGTCGACTCCCAGGTCGACCTGGTCTGGGCGGGAATTTTCCTGCCTAGCCCATATTCTGCATTTTTGAAATCTGTTTCGTTTTCTGATTTTTCGTGAAACTTCTAAAGGCCATATCTCGGACATACGGACTCCGATTCACGAAATTTCGGACTCTATTTCGCATATTTTTCCGAGAGAACGCAACTGCGAAACCCGTTTTCCTTAATTCTCACGTCTGAGATTAATTATTCCTTAATTACTAAACATTAATATTAAGTGAAATTCGGGTGTTACACCCTATTTACTGGTGTTACAGCAGCTTAGTTTCCCTAATCGGACTCATGCACGCTCATGACTCCACCGGAACGTTCTCGAACCCACCTTCCCCATGTGAACCTCTTACTATCCAGTTTAGTAAAGTGCGCCTTGACCCTTAACTAGTGCGCGACCCTCTAATAAAGTACCAACAAGGATACTGATTGATATGGGTTCCAAACAACAGAATGACACAAGCCAATCCCCTTAAGCTTGTTCCCCCACATAACAAGGATTTAAGAGTCCCCAAAACCTGATACAATAGCAGAACGAGGTACCTCTTAGCATATTAATAATCGGGTTTAACCTTGCAAGTTTAGGTTTACTAATAAACATGATTGTAATTTTACATGTTATTATGTGTGTACAACCCTTCCCAAAAACATGTGCCCAGATGTATGTATAATTACTATAGTGATTCAGTTTACTAACCTACATCTGGTACTTACATAATTTTAACAAGTCCTTTTACTTAATATCTATATTAAGTCAAATTTAACATATTTATACATATGCATACTTATTCCATTCAATTATACCCCATATTACAGCATGTACAGGTTTATGCATATTATCTCTTTTTATCATCTTCTAAATTTACAACAAGTACAAGTATATGCATACTATTACTTTCCCAAATTATAGTCAAACAATCCTCAAATTAACAATATGCACAAATTCCCCATTTTCATGTCATTTCTTATTATCCTAATGTTTACTATACACAAATTTTAATTGGATATGGCCTAGGATTTTGAAGGCCTAGGATTAGCGTAAACCAAAAGGGAAAAATAGAGGAAGGAGAATAGAATCAAATCACATAGGCATATAGGCAAGATTGTTAATAAACTAAAGCAGAAAAAATAAGGAAAAGAAAGATAGATACACATAACTAATTAATTATCCAATAGTAAAAGCACATGTCTTTCTTATAACAATGGCATAGGTGATTAACAGTGAAAACATGTATAGCAATTATCTTATAAACACTGTATATTCTAAACCCAGTTTTATTTAACTGTTATGATAAAGTTCTACGTATCAGATCTGAAAATAACAAGGAACTCACAACGGGTCTTGGTGAAGAAGAGATTAGATCTCTTATATGTGTGTGTGTGTATGCCCATATGCCGTTGTAGAAAAATCCACTTCTATCTCTTTCACTATTGTATGCAAATCTTGTATTTTGAGTTATATTTATAGATCTAGGATTTAGCAACATCTCCCTATTATATATTTATTTTAGAATAGATTCATGGAGGCAGAAGGTATGAAGAATAATTGTGTGTATTGAAATGGGAGAGAGCCACCTATTTATAGATTTAACATCAACCTTTAGATTCTAGGTTTTCAATCTAAGTCGTACATGTAGCGTTGAGTCAGCGTCGATGTGACGGCTGCCCCATACCATCAGACATTTCCCCGAAATGCGCTGTGCCAATGCCCCACTAGCACGGGATGATCATCAAAAAGGTTGAAAAGATGAATTACCAAAGGATATGTAGTATATCTCACAACGCATGAAATGAAATATAATAATAACATAACTTGATATATAATAGGCGAGACAGTATATAAGTTGAAAAACGAAACCATATCCAATAGAGTAGTGGAATCCAAAATACAGCTTCATACCTAATTATTACAACTTTAAAATACTGTCCCTAAAAGGAAATAAAAGAGGTGCACTACTAGTGCCGAAAGCAGTGACTAGCAATAACATAGGGAGAATATGTATAAAGTACTGGAAGCCTCTTGCTCGTCTCCAGACAACTACTCGTGCATATCCACCTAACATGCATTTAGACTGCTCGTTTAGGAGCACCTAGAGTAATAAGAATAAGCAAAAAACTCTGGGTTAGACGAAAGCGTGGTGTGAGAGATAGAAAATCTATAACTGGATAAAGTAATAACAGGTATAAATAATCATACCTGACCTGGACTAGCAACCAAAGAGTTAGCACAACAAGATGTACAATACTCTAAGGTATCACTAATATAGAGTGCAAAATGGAAGTGTGTGTGTCATGGTGATAGCAAACATCAAACATAGCAATCATCCTCACATCTCTCACTCAGTGTGTAAAGCATATTATATCTACCGCTTTAATCACCAAATCCATTGGGGCCATGATGGGTCCACACCGCTCTGGACTTTGTACAACTATTGCTATGACCATAATGCCCTGGTTTATAGTCAATAACCCTACCCGGTCCACACTGCCCTAGCTCTGGGGTACGGGCCAAACAGTCCACACCGCCCTGGCTCTGGTTCGTCTACATGCCCCCTCTATCAATTGTGAACCAAAGTTATAGATATCGATAACTCCTTTGCACACGTCCCGCAGCAAAGCCCAACTCTTGAAGTTAACTTGTTGGTTTCTATATGGATCCTGAGCAATAACTTCCCACTTGGACTTCCTTTGCATCTCGGGCTTTGGTCGAATTGGAGTTGATCTTCAGAAGAGTTCACAATCGTCGCCGCGTTGTAGAAGCTCAAATCCGGTTCGATTCGGGGTCACCTTCACGGCTCAGTTCGTGGTCATCATCGGCTCGTGATCCTCCGTTCGGGTCATGGTACACCATCGGGGTTGGGTCGTGGTCCACCATCGGGGTCGGATCGTGGTCCACCATCGGGACCCGAAACCATGCAGATTTTTACCAACAAGCTAATTTCGCCAAAAGATGACATTTTCAACCATTCTAAGCTTCTTATGCAATCACGAAACATACCAAACAGCAGTAGTAACATGTAGAATCAGCCAAACACATCAAAACAATGATTTCATATGTTAATTTGGATCAAACATACCCAAATCCATATTTTTCCCTTTAATCCGGTCTAACTATAGGATTAGCAAACTTAATCCAAATTAACCCAATTTCATATATGTGACTTAAAATATGTTCTTAGAATTTATGCATATTTTCCCATAATTTTTAGATGTATAATTTCGCTAATTTTCAGTAATCATCCCTAATTAGCATTAATTAGTGTATAAACATGCAGATCACTCACCTTAGCCAATAATAAATAGTAGATCTGAAATTTTTACTGATTTAGCTCGGATTCCAATGTGGTGCAACAGCTCTACCTCGAATTTGATGTTAATCCGGCTTGATTTGATGTAGATTTGATTAATTTGTGATTAGAGAGAGATTTAGAAGATGGAAGTCGTGGTTAGGGTTTGAGAAAGGTTTGTGGCAGCCAGAAAAATGAAAGGAGACGATGCTCCAACTCCTTTCATCACTCCCATAAACCTAATCCCGAATTTGGTTATGGGCCTAGCTGCTAATCACTTAATTAAGCCCAATTAGGCTATTTTTCCCATCTTCAAATCTTATTTCAGCCATATCTCCCAAACGGTAAGTCCGTTTGATCAATGTGACCACTCTACGGAATGGCAAGCCATCGTCTGAATCCAATAGAAGTGGTTTCACGTCATAAATCCCCACTAATCAAAAGTTATATGCGAAACAAGATTTGCTAGGGGCAAAATGGTCATCTTAAATCTGGCAAAAATCATGAATGTGGGAAATGACCCCAATAGCCGTTTCCCAAAGTTACACGACCATGTGACTTCGTATGAAAATAAATTAAATACTCTACGATCTTTCGATACGTAGAATACGGGTCGTTACACTCTCCCCTTTTAGAATTTTTGCCCCCGAAATTCCTTAACCAAGAAAACATACAATAGTGTCCCACATGTCTATCAATCATTTACAAACTACCAAACACACATTATAAACACAACAAGCCTATCGTAGCATGCGTTTTACTAATAAGGGAATAACTATATCGCGATTAAAATCTTACCAGGTAAAGAGCTCTAGATACGACTTCCTTATGTTCTCCTCGGTTTCCCAAGTACAGTCATTTCCATTATCACTCCACTGTACCTTACCAGTTTCACCGTCTTCCTTTGAAGTTATATAAGAACTGGCTCAAATTCTACCTCGATATCATCCAACTGATCTGGTGAAATAGTTATATCAAAATTGTGTACGAACTTCCTTAATTGAGAAACGTGAAATACGTTGTGCACCTCATCCATCTTGTCAAATAATCCAACTTAATACGCTAAATTCCAAACTCGCTCGAGAACTAGAAATGGACCAAAAAACCTTGGGGCTAACTTTACCTCTCCTACCAAATCGAATCACAATCTTCAATGGAGAGATCTTGACGAATACCAAATCGTCAACGGAGAATTTCAAATCTCTTCATCTTATATTAGCATACCTCTTCGGCCTATCTTGGGCAGCCTTCATTCGTTGTTGAATAACCTTGATCTTATTTAAGGTTTCTCTTATTACTTCTGTCCCAAGCACAAATTTCTCACTGGTTTCCAACCAACATGATGGTGAGTTGCACGGTCTTCCGTACAAAGCTTCAAATGGAGCCATACCAATACTGGACTGATAATTATTAATATATGCAAACTCAACCAGATGCAAATGGTCATCCCATGACCCCCCAAAATCCAATATACAAGCTCTCAAGAGATCCTCTAATGCATGATTCACCCTCTTTGCTTGACCGTCGGTTTGATAATGATACGCAGTACTGAGATGTAATTCTGACCTTAAGGCCTCTTGTAAGCTCTTCCAAAACCCACTAGTAAATAATATATCTCGGTCACTCACAACACCTTTAGGTACTCCATGAAATTTCACTACCCACTTCATATACAGTTCCGCTAACTTAGATGCCGTTCTTTTCAACTTGACCAGTATAAATCTTGCACTTTTGGTCAATTGATCCACAATCACCTAAATACCGTCATGACCCGATCTAGTCCTTGGTAAACCATCAATGAAATCCATTGAGACTTAATCCCATTTCCATTTGGGAATTTCCAATGGTTGTAACACACCACTAGGCTTCTTTCGCTCGACTTTAACTAATGGCAGTTCATGCACTTGGATATAAACTTCCCAACATCTCTCTTCATCCCTTCCCAATAGTAGGTTTGCTTCGTGTCTCGATACATTTTGTTACAATCGGGATGTATAGTCAGTTTCGAGTGACGACACTCTCTAAGCACTTCGTCTCTTAATCCATTAACGTTGGGCACAACTAGTCCCCCATTATTTCGAAGCCATCCTTCTCGATCAAGTCCATACTTATTCGTCCCCTCAGTGTCGATACCCATCTCTACCATGGAGATGATTTCCAATAGGTTAGGATCATCCCTTTAACTAGAACCGATCCACTTAATCAGAGTCGGTCTGATCCTCGTACTTGCTAACGTCTCTGGATCCAATTCGCACTTAGGTCTGAAATCATATCCCGTGATATACTCCACTTGCTTCCATTCTAGAAACATAGCCCCGAAGTTGGCATGTCTCCTACTCAATGCATCAGCTACTGCATTTCCCTTCCGGGGTTTGTATGTGATATTGAAATCATATGAAGCTAGGAACTCTAACCATCTTTGCTGACAAAGATTTAAATCCTTCTAAGAGAAAAGATACTTTAATGACTTATGATCGGTGAACAACTCGAATCTTTCTCCCAAGAGATATGTCTCCACATCTTTAACGCGAATACAATCGCTGCCAATTCCAAATCATGGATAAATATCTTTTCTCATGTGGTTTTAGTTGCCGACTAACATAAGCCACAACCCTACCTCCTTGAATCAGTACAACACCTAGTCCGGTACCACAGGCATCCGTGTATACTGTCATCTCTTCATTCCGCTTAGGAATAACTAACACTGGTACATACATCAACTTCTCCTTTAGACTCTTAAATGCATTCTCATGCCTTTCATCCTAAACAAAAGCTTGATTCTTCTTGGTCAACTGAGTTAACGGTGTCGCTATCCTGGAGAAGTCTTGAATAAACTTACGATAATATCCAGCTAACCCTAAGAAACTTCTCATGTCTGTTGTATTCTTGGGCATAGACCAATCTTTCACTATAGCCACCTTCATAGGACCCACGCTATGCCATTCTCTGAAACAATATGGCCCAAGAACCTCACTTCCCTCCTCTTCCAGAATTGACACTTAGAAAATTTCGCTTTCAATTGGTGTTTCCTCAACACTTCCATAATTGTCCTCAAGTATTCCTTGTGTTCTTCCTCTGTCCTCGAGTAAATCAAGATATCGTCCACGAACACAAGAACAAACTTATTTAATTGATCCCTGAAAACCCCATTCATAAGATCCACAAAATATGCTGGTGCATTGGTCAACCCGAATGGCATTACCAAAAAATCATAGAATCCAGATGGTATTCGAAATGTCGTTTTGGGTGTACTCTCAATTGCTACTCGGAGATGATGAAATCCTATCGTGAGATCTAACTGGGGGAACACTCTTGATCCATTTAGTTGATCAAACAAATCATCTATTTGTGGAAGAGGATACTTATTCTTCCAAGTCACCTTATTCAACTAGCGGTAGTCTACACATAAGCGAAGGGAACCATCAGCCTTGGTAGCAAATACAACTGGTGATCCCCACTCGGAAACACTTCTCCAGATATACCCCTTCTTTAAAAGATTGCCTACTTGCACTTCGAGCTCTCGCTGCTCCCTTGGCACTATACGATGAAGAGGCATTATAGGTCTGGCTTCTTTCACTAAATCAATCCAAAACTCGATCTCTCGGTGTGGTGGAAGTCTGGTCACTCCCTCAAAGATGTCCGGATACTCGCCTACAATAGGCATATCTAATAACTTATCATGCAGGATGTCGAGGGAATTTAGAAAACTAGCCATCACCCCATCACTAGGTAGGCAACCCAATACTACCCTCTGCCCATCATCCGCTTTAATGGTCACCGAAGACCCCTCATAGGCTACCACCACCCCATACCTTTGGAGCCAATCGACTCACAAAATAATGCCAGACCCAGTAAATCCCGAAATAAAGCAATCACAAGCAAACATACATTCATGACTCGAAAAAACCAAATTTCGACAAATCATACAAAGGCTAGTCGAACCACCGATTGGGTTCGTCACAACTAAAGTTTTATCGACAATCTCGGGTATCAATTCCAACTTACCTACCAGGTCACTAGATATGAAGGAATGGGAAGCCCCGGTATCAAACGATACTTGGACAGGAACATCATAAATAGAAAGCATACCTTCGTATCATCGCGGTAGTTTGGTAAATTTAGTTTTGAACTTTAAATGAACGTACAGAATTCAAAATAACTCGGATTTGTGTAAAACAAGAAACATTGGGATATTTTGAACTATATATTTCTAACGAATGTAAGAAATTGAGATTTCATGTTATAAGTTATGTCTAAATTAAAATTTCAAATAGTCGCTATGGAATTTATTAAAAGGGTTGTTTTGGCTCATGTCCCTAAAACATTTCAAAGTACAAACGGCATCCCTCCCAAGTTTTCTTTTCAAGGCTAGTCCCTATTTTTGGGGTTACGCGTTTTAGCCAAAAAAGCACTGTCAAGTAAAAAAAAGAATTCGAAATTCTGGAAATATTCCCAAAAGTCGACGAAAAAAAGTTGCATACATATCTACAACTAATACCAATAGTTGCATACATGTATGCAACTATTGGAATACACATGCGCTCTCTGAATAATTGCATACAAGTATGCAATTAGTTAGAATAACTGCATACTTGTATGCAAGAATGTTCTGATGGCCAAAGGAATGGAAATATTTGCATACTCGTATGTAGATTTTCTTCTTAACTCCACACTTATATGCAAATATATGCAAGTGCATGTTTTCCATGCAGAATTGAATTGTTGCATGAACACATGCATGTATTTCATGAAATCTGCACACATGTGTGCACATATGCTGCTGTTTGACATAGAAAATGAAATAAGTGCATACACGTATGCAACTGTTTGAAATATATGCATGTTTTTATGCACTTTGATGCATTTTCACAGTTTTTGTGTATTTTTTGATTTTGACGTGGTTTTTGATGGTTTTTTTAACTGATTTTTTTTCAATTAATTATTTTATTTAATTATGAATTTACGTATTTTTTTATTTTGTTAAATTTTTTTGGACCTATTTTCGAAAAATAGGGACCTAATTTATAATAAGTTTATGACCGGATGTGAGTCATTTTGCACTTATTAATATCTTAATATTATATAAGCCTTAGAAAATGGCCATTTTGCAAACTACCTCCATTTTCGACGAAACCAATTTTGTTGGATCTAGAATATTAAATTATTGCAAGATTTCAAATTTTGTAATTTTTAGAGTTAACTATGTGATCGTGGTAAGTTAAAACATATGTTGAAAATCAATATTAAACGTGATGTTAACGTATATTTCAATTTTAAGAAAAACTAACTGAAATGATCGAATCATCTTACGAAACCATTATGTCTGGAATATGGGTATTTTGTTAGGGACGTTAGTCATCGGGATTCGTTTGGAGTTAGAGAGTGAAACTTCACCACGAATTTTCATTATTAATTAAATAATATTAAAATTAAGGTATATATCCCCTAATTTCTAAAAGTACCTAGATTCAATGGAATGCATAAGCCGCCGTTTCACACCAGAAATGGTCATGGCTGTGCATCAAAAATTAGCACGCCTTGCCTCTGCTCGTAGAAGAGTACGCCCTGCCTCTGCTAGAACTAAGCACGTTCTACCTCTACTCGTAGAAGAGCACGTCCTACCTCTACTTATGTTCTGTGTTACCCGTAGAAGGGAGCACAAACCCCTATAATCGCCTACAATGGTCAGGATAAGGCACCTATCGGAGGGGGTGGCGTATAAGCCTCTAACAGAACCTATGATGGTCTGTATAGAGCGTCAAAAGAGTAACCCTTAGCTCTGTGTCTACAATATCCCCGTCTAAGTTTCTAAGACCTTTCATTACCTACAATGGTCAAGATTAGGCGCCTCATGGAGGAAGATCGGGTAAGCCCTTGGGCCCTGCTTGTGGATAAGCTAGCCAAGCGCTCCGGACGCATAGGCCCAGAGAGTGGCCAACAAAGCACGTACATCCTCTGTTTGACATCAAAATCCCAAGGAGAGGCTCGGGAAGCATGTACAACCTCTGCTTCACTAATTGAATCCAAAAAGGGATACCAAAGTAACAAATGCCGGAAGAGTTTCCGGTCTTCAATCTCCACAAATACTGGAAGGGGTTTCGGTCTTCTATATTAATACCCAAATCTGGGTCAATGAGGTTCTCCACAAATACTCGAGGGCGTTCCGGTATTCTATTTTAATACCCGGATCTAGGTCGATTCAGCTCTCCATAAATACCGAAGGGGGTTCTTAGTCTTCTATATTGGTACCCAAATCAGGGTCCACTCATTCTTTACAAATGTTGGAAGAAGCAATCCAACTTTTTCTCGACGTCGAACATCGGCGCAAATCGCGATCGGATGTAGAACCCAGTATTAACACAAGGCATCCGGATCTGGATCAGTTCAAATTCTTAGAGCTGAACAGGAAGGAACTAGTCAACCCTTATCCCGATTCAGAACCGGCTCAGGGGCCCTCCCCCACCGTTGTTAAGCACACACTAGTAGCCTTTCTCATTTCTCATTTATGCTCAGAAGTGTATATTTGATTTGCACGAGCATAAAAAATGTTCGCACTAACACATAAAACACGAACGAGCATTATAGATACTTTATGTTGAACGCACTATGGTATTGTGAATCCCACAAAGAGTACGGGGAACTATTCAAGGGACCACAAGACAGACTCCAAACATAGCATGCCGGAATTGTGCACCTTGTCACGATATAGCGATGGATAAAGAGAAAGCGTTTGTATTGAAATACACAATCACATACCAAGTAACATCATTATAGGTCCTACCCTTATCTGTGTATGCTATTTATATAGAATACTACACTCCATTAACAAAATACCAGATATTTCATGCATTACATAGTTTCTTACGAGAACGCTTGAGAAATGAAAACACTTTCTTTCAAAAAAAATGAGAAGAGAAAGAGAAGGGGAAGAAAACACGCCCCGACTCAATAGTTCCCATATGAATAATAGACAAACCCCTGATAGGATGCGCTCTGTTCATGTAACTGGGAAGAAGTGGCTGAACGATGAATCACCGCACATAAAAGACTATCAACCTTTCGTATCTTCTCCATAACCACACATGGGTCATCTGAAGGTTTAGGCTACCACATTAAGGCTGGATTGAAAGCCTTGCCCATCGCGCGGAGGTTTTTGTTATCTTCCCTCTGGTCGAAAGCATCTCTGCGCAAGAACTGTTTCTCCTTTTGTAATTGCTTAAGTTTGGAGGTATAAAAGTCAACACGACAAGAGGTACCCTCAATCCCTTTCCTATCATAGAAACTTATCATGCTTTCCTTAACCAGTCTATGCCACCTGGCAGTAAAGGAAGGATCCATTCTAGAGGGAAAATCCCCAATCTTAAACTCTGAACAATAGGAATTCATTGAGGCCCACAATACGTTAGAGGCAGAGACCTTAAGAGCGCTTCCAAACACAGTCTCCAACTGTTTACATTTTACTAGTATGCCTTTGCATCTCGCCTCTAAGTCCATAACTTGACGTTGCAGCTTGTCATTTTCTCCATCAAAATCAACAAATGGATTCGTTTTTACACCCCTCTTTATCTCAAGGATGTCTTTATCCTTTTTCCATATTTGAGTCTCCAGCACACTTATTCGTTCTGCCAAATGTTACGCAAATCGTTCCCCGGACAGGGCAAGTCCGCCACCAATGTTGGTAGGACAATTTCCCGAAAAATCTCCCAAGTGCAAAGTAAGAAAAGCACCTCCATCTACGAAAGAGGATGTGTCTTCAGGTAAATCTTTCTGTTTAAATAAACAAATAATCTACTTCTGCAAGATTTATTACCAGAAAGCATCATTATTTGAACCCAAGGAAAGCATGCGACAGAAAGAAGTTAAAAACGGACACAATTCACATTCATACGCGTTCTTTTCAAAAAAAAAAAAGAATACATCAAGTTATTTTCTTTCCCCTATATTCTTTTCCTTCGTGTTACATATTAACTTTGCATGATGAGTCCCAAGTTTCTTTAATATTATCTCCTTGTCGTTTCCCAAGAAGTTGAAAGATAACTGAGGGTACTTCATATAAATATGTTTGAGTTCTTTCAAGAAGTGTTCCCTGCCAGATTTAAAAGGGGCTTTGTAAGAAACTCCTTCTTCAGCTTAGAGAGAGAATGAAGGTCATCCTTTAAAAAAAAAATGTAATAAGCAAGGACGAAATTCCCATCACCATAAGAACAAGTCATTAAGGGTCAACTTCTACAAGTAAAGAAAGAATTCAAAACCGAGATTTATACCTGAGGAATGGGGGGCTATGCGCACCGCCTGCTCTCTCTCACCAAGCTCCAAAGGATTTACCCCCTCCGCAAATCCATCATCTCCACACGAATTGCCAACATTACCACTTGCTTTATGCAAGATCAGATTTTCATCATCCCCAGACAATGGGCAGCCAAACATCTTTTCGACGAACAAAAGATCCTCAACCTTTGCTTTCTTTCCTTCAGAAACTCCAGTACCCTGATCTAAAGCAATAGCACCCCTTAAGATCCTATTCCGAAGGGACAAAGGAAGAGAAGGAAAGTCCATGTCAGGGAACTTGCCATAGTTATCACGGTAAACTAAGAGGAGAGCTTTTTCATAACAATCAAACATCATGTCTGGAAAATGCACCCCTAGGAACAAAGAAATCCGATTCCAAGATTTGTAACTTATCCGCCAAGCATCAGAAAAAGTTTCTTCCTTGATTTTTAGGCTCCCTACTTGCTTCATTAGCATATCCGACCGCTCACGCCTGAGGGCCGAAACTTCAGCAGTTAAGGAATTGTTAGCTCCCCTTTCCCTTTCAAGGGACTCCTTCAGTTGGCTATAAACCTCTTCATTGCTACTCTTCGCAAAGGTTAGATCGTGGAGCTTAGACTCTAGCACGGCCTTCTCTTGTTGGAGTTCTTCCTTATCCCGGGAAAAGGAGGCAGTTGTAGACCTGGAAACATTCCAATCTTGGATATCTAAAAAGAAAAGAAAAGGAAAGGGTGGTGGAGGCAAAAATGATACAGTGTTAGTCCTTACATCAATAAGGCGAATGAAGAGTCATAGGGAAATAAAACTACAAAACAAAAGTTGTCGTTTAATAAGGTTAAGGTAAAACTTAAACCATCCTTTAGAAGCAAGTTGTGGAACATCGGAGACACCAATAGAGGGTAAAACAGATCCGATAATTGTATCAAAGTCCAAGACCTGAAAGGAGGGACCCATGGAGTCACACAGCCGATAAAAAGAAAGGGAAGGCTCACGCTCTCTTAAATTTGGATCTCCCTAAGAATCGAATCTTAGGAAACCAGTAACAAAATCACTTCCAATGGTCTCCATTGAGGAAGGGCAGACGTTACGAAAACCTCTATAAGAAAGTACGAGAGGGGTATGCAGTAGTCAACGACAAGACGACTCAACAATTTCACCTCCAGAAGAATGGGAATAGAATTCGCCCTTTATGATCCCAAAAGGAATCGCTGTTGAAAGTTTAAGCAGATCTCTTCTTAGGCAAAAATCCAGGAGGAGAAGAAATCATAGAAGGTCAGAGTGAACCATATCCAAGAAACGCAGAACAATTGAGAGAAGGTTGTTCTAGAAAATCTGGTCCCAAAAGTGAAGGGGCGTGTCTGTTAGAAAAGTTTGAGAATAACAGCTTGGAATGATGGTTCAAGATACCTGGGACTTCATTTATTACAATGTTCACTTGGGATTCCTTCACTCCAAGCTTCTCCTCCGTCAAACAAAATCCGGACTTATTCGGAATGGAATCTCCAATTCATGAGATCTCATACATAGTCCTTCCAGGTGATACCATAACATAAACATGTATTTTAATCTAATTTCTATTTTATGGTTATACACAAACAACACATAGGCATAAAAATGACTTGAAATTTCATTGTCATATTGGACAACAATCCTAGCTAGGAAAATTGATGTCAGCATGTTGAGTTACCTTCTAGTATGCGTTTTTCATTTGTGCAGACTTTACTTCCCAAAGCCCAGGTAGTGAATGGGGATGGGTATGACTTTGTAAAAGGTCGCCATTAATTGTCGGTTCAGATGGTTAATGGGGGTTCGATCTACATTAGAATTATCAATTCCTAATTCAAAGCATAATCCAAATCAGTAATTGGAATTCAAGCAGAAAACTTACTATCAGATAGAACTGAAATCCTGGGAAGATAATACGACAAGTTTCGATGAACAATAATCTTGCTTTAGTAAAATGCTATGCTAGGAAAGGAGGAGAGAAAAAGATTTACCTTGCCCCTCAGCCGCATGCCTGAGACCGGATCAATGGACAGGATTCATACGAGGAAAGTGGAAATACTATCCAAGGGTAAAAAGTAAAAGAAAGTAGAATTCGTATTCAGAATCCAGAGACAATCTAGACTGTGCAAAAGGAGAGCAATCAACGTGCCCGATTGAAGGAAGGCAGGAGACGCAGGAATAACAGTTTGAAGAAAAGACAAAAGTTTGACTTGTAAAGTCAAAAATACCCCTTCACTAAGGGGAGGGGCAAATGTTACTACCAAAATTAACAATGAAGCAAGCTGGCGGTGAAGGGTATCAGATAATTGAAGGCTCACCAAAGGCTAACAGAAAGTGGGACCAAGTATTAGGAAGGATAAAGTGTAGGAAGGAATAACCCGAAAAGCTACATCAACCGGAACCCTCATAGGGGAAAGGATCATAAAAGCTACATGGATATAACCAGCGGGATTTATCCACCACGGTCAATGCGACAAGAAGTCTCCGACAACATCAGTCCAACAGAAGATTCCATAGCAAAGAATTATCCTAATCTAAAGCCAAGTGAGTCGGAATCAATAAACCCGACGAACAAAACCCAAAGGAATCTTCAATAATGACCTGCCCGAAGACCGATACACCTGAAGACGACTGCATCGAAGGTACTAAACCAAGAGAACGCAAAGGCCATCCAAAACCAATTTTCAGAGCATCTGCTGCACGAATACTGAAAGGCCGAACTCACCAATAACAGGAAGGACATCAGAAGCCACCCACCAGGAATCCAGGATACAGCAAAAGCCCCCACCGAAAGGCTAACCGAGGCCCAAGCAGAGATACAGGCTACCCATACTAATTTACTTTGTACCGAAACCCATATCGGCTTCGAACAGGCAGTTATCAACATACATCATGAGGGAAGGCCTCTCTAATTATTCACGATAAAGCAGGAGGCCTACATCCGACAGCTTATGTCTGAGAGCCTACATTCAGGAGTTGTTACCAAAGACACAAATATCATCTGAAGACCGTAACTGATACCCCAAGGATGACCGAGAGGCAAGCGCCTGAAACTTAGGAAAAAGCAGCCAGCGGAGACCCGGGCATGCCCAATAGCCCATGAGCGAAAGAAGCCCTAAACCACTATAAATACGACCCCAGGGCTCACATATGAGGGGGGATTCTTTTTCTACATTTGTACTATAAAAGAAAATAAGCTAAGCGCTGAGATTAATTGAGGAATTCTCTCTATTGCATCTATGTAATCCCCATGAAAGTTCAATAAAAAGGGATCTTCTTATATGAAAACTTCTTTGTAATGTGTATTTCTATTTCTGTAATCATAGATGTTGCAGTTTACTATTCATTTTTTAGATAAGCATGGATTCCCATCTCAATATGTCCATGAATAGGGGAATGAATCTTGTCCTCTGAGTTTAGGTCCATTATGGTAATCCCTAAGTGATCCCATCCTTCCAGACCTCAATATACGAGGAAGTAATTCGATTTCACCCAAAAATAGCCAAATTGGCGATTTCCTCCTTTAGATCTGTCCCAGTCGACCCATCTCCAGTGTTGACGAAAAGTATCGTTAACTATAGATATCGTTATTCCCAATATAGTATCTGTTAGTTCCAGAATTTGATGTTGAATTTAAGTGGATATGATTTTTATTCAAAGCCTTATATTTAATATCAAATTGGATTTTTCATGAATTGTGTCTAACAATATTGTTCTTAAACCCAGTTATGAATGAAATAAATCTTTTAACTAAGATTTAGTGTAGTTTTTCCATTTTAATAAACTAAATTGAAACTGGATGGAATTCGATTTAGTGATAATCGAGATGAACCTCCATGGAGGAAGACCTTTACTATTTAATGAATTTAAAAGGCTGTGCCATTATTCTACTTATAGTATTAGTCTTATATGGAAATTTATATCGATTATAAACTGATATGATTTCCGTGAAGTTCCATTTTTAATGGAAGTTGATTTTGGGTTTATCATGAGCTGTGTTCCAAATGACATTTGTTCATAAACCTAGTTAAATACAGAAGTAATTTCATAAGGTTGAATAATCATTAAATAATAAATTTTTGGAGATTAAAACTAAGTATAGTTTTAATGAATCATTAATTAGATTCAAAATGTAACGAGGTAATTAAATTTACTATAGCGCGAGGGCCTTTAAATATGGAGTACCACTAGTTTTACTCCATAAGATTATTAAATCTTGAATTAGATTGGAAACGGAAAATGGTAATTAAATTTACCAATAACAGGACGGGAGTTAGATACGGAGTACAACCTGTTTTGCTCCATCAGATGAATAGGTTGGGATTGGGATAATAATATGAACGATTACTTTGGTAAGGCTCGATAATCCCAACGAGGCTTATAGACCTTAATTTGGTTTAATTCTGTGAAAAGATATTGTAATATCTTTTCCAGTAGTTTCCAAGGAAAAGATTTAAACTATAAGTTTAAATGAAGAAAGATTTATGGGAATAGTTCCTAATATAAATAATATTTGAATAAAATAATATTTTGAATTGAAATGTAAAGGATATTTGAATAAAAGAATATTCTAGATTGGAATGACACGTATGACTTTTTTATATATCACATGATTTTAAAGATATGCGAGTTATCCAGAAAGACCGGTAACTGTTACAACAATTAAAAGTCGAAGATTTGAAATCGATGGTTGAAGACTGGAAATCTTCACATCGTTAGGGCTATTGTCGAAGTCTTGATTGGGTCATACACCCAAGACGAGGTAATAAGTGGTGGTCGTCCAGACGTACTTGCAGATTGACTGGATATGCGAGGGCCTTTCTCCTGTATTGGACATATGGGATGAGGAATAAGGTTCCTCCGGTTTCTTTCATACCTAGAATGAACTTGCAAAAGGATTGTATGTCTTGCATTGTATTTCATGCAGTATTTTTTGATCTCTACAGAATATATATCTGTTTAGTGGCGAAGAATTTATTCTCTTAGCTTAACACTTTCTCCAAGACATATGAGCCTAGAGGTTATATATTGGTTGATATCAATGGTATGGTATAAATTGACAATGTGACATGTTGAGTGCCGTGGGCAGATAGATCAAAGCTTCTTATTGAAAAAAAGAGCTTTATGGATGATGGTCTAAGCATGGATAATATAGCATAGCTTTATGTGTCGTGACTTCACGTGCCTCACACCTCGGTATGATGGCAAACTGATGGCTAGATCGGTATAAATTTCCGTTTGGAAATGCGCAACCTTCGAGTGGGGATTGGACAACTTTTAGGGTTGTCATGGATTCGGTCGACCGAGGTAAGTTGGGTTGTAGTCGCTCCACACTTAGGGGGATAGAGCATATACCTAAGTCCCGAAAGGATAGAGTATAGGAGTGTTTTCCGAAACCCTGGACGTAAGCCGCGGTGTGGTACTCGGATCCTGGATATAATGCGGATGTGTATTGCCGTGCTTTCCAAAGCTGGACTTAATCGTGAAAATGCACTTCACGATTGATCTTTTGGATCAGGAGGCATCATGATGGAAATCCAAATTTCAATACAAGCTTTACAATTTTAGTTGTAAACCTATATAGCGACATAATATGGTGGGGGTATTATGCCATCTTAGATTGATAAATTTAATATTTAATTAAAACAAACTTGAAACATCATAGTAGTTTGGAAATTTAGTTTCAAACTTTAAATGAATGCACAAAATTCTGTATAAATCAAAATTTGATGAAACAAGAAACGTAAGGATTTAATTAACTATATCTTTCTAATGAATGTATGAAATTGAGATTTCAATTTATAAATTATAAGTTATGCCTAAATTAAAATTCCAAATAGTCGCTACAGAAATTAAAAATATTTTTATAACATTACATAGCCCTTACAAATAGAAATTTCGCAAACAACCTCCGTTTTCAATGAAACCAAATTTGTTGGATCCAAAATATTAAATTATTTTTGGATTCCAAAATTTCAAATTTTTTGAGCTAATATGTGGCCATGTGCAATAAATTGTGTATCGATCCACCATTTATGTCCAAACTAGAGATTTTTGAGCAAACGGGCTCAGAATTCGATTAAACGAGTTTCACTGGGACTGTATTGTCAAAACATAGAGTATGTCAATTTTCATCGCCAATGAAATTCGTGTGTGCTCGAGGCAACGATAAGTGTTGAATGAAGAGAGCATGAACTAAATAAATAATAAAGAATACTAAACCCTACTATATATATTATCTTTTTCTCCTATAAACCATGTTCTTCTTCTTCACTATGGTAAAATTGCAGCCAACCCCTTCTCCATTCTCATGACGTTTAGCGAAAAATCCCCTTTACCAAAAATAATTTATATCTTTCAATCCGTAAACAATTAGCCAAAACTCATAAAAGAAAAGTTGTAGATCATGTTGACACCTACCTCCACAAAAATTTCAGGCCTAAGGAGTTACAGATTCATTAGAATCTTAGTTCAAAACTCAAAAACCTATTTTTGGTATATGGGGTTTTGTGGTCAAACGAAGAGGAATTAGAAGTGGGCACCAAAAGCAAAGTTGTAGAGGAGTGGTCAAGCTGCAACTTTGCTTTCGAGTGTTTGATCTGAAATTGACCATGGTGGCCAGAAAATGGGTTCAAAATCGTTGACGTTGTATGGAGGAGCAGCAAAACTATTTGGGTTCGCCGCCGTCGATGGAGGCCGAGATAGCCTAAGGTGTCTAAAGGCCGTAGCTTCGTCTTGGCACGACGGAGGTTTCTGGTGGGGTCCGCGATCAGGTGGTGGCGTTGGTTGGCAGCAATCGACGTCGAAGTTGAATTAGGGGCAATGACGATTTCTCGTCGCTAGCGACGAGACGAATGACACCACTACTGGCCCAGGCGCGCCTCGTATAGGAGAAGCTATTGGTGGTGTTGGTTTGGTCCTAGGTGGCCCCACGGTGGCGCAGCGAGGCTTTGGACAAGGTGAACAATGGTGAAGAGGATTTTAGGGTATTTTATTATTATTTAATATTTAATTCAAATGTTTGTATGATCATAACTCGTCCACACAAACTCAGAATCACGCAAAACAAGATCCATTGTGATCAAGGAGTCCAGAACTTCGCAACAAAACTAATTTGGTCAAATTTGGAGCAAGTTGAATTATTGGATCAAATTAAACCCAAGTTTAATTTGATCTAAAAGAAACTGTCAATCCGAGTCGATCAAGGTGGGAGTTCTTTCTGACTCAACTATTTATTATGTTATTGTAATCATATTTAAATATATATAGATTGCTAGTGTTGCTTTTTACTTGTTTAATTATCACAAAATGTTGCACGGTACATGGTAGCTCACCTCACTGTTGTTTGCAAACCCATGCATGAATTTTTGATTTATTGGATTATGTTGTGATTGTGAAATTGAAATATTTACATGTTAGAATAATGTTAATATTTGTGGTAGTTGAAATTAAAGGTAAATATCCATTTATAATTTGAATAATGAAAATTGGTTAGTTAGAAAAATGACACAAATTAAATTTGATATAATTAAATTCATAAAACTTTAGTTGATTTAAATTGACTGTTTATTGGTTGAAAAACCCCACACGGGTATTAGGACGATGGTTCACCTACACAAATCCCAAGTGATTAGTTTGTATGTCGATCGATTGATTAACAGACTGTTATAAGCATTATTTAACTATTTAATGATTATATGGTTATAGATGCACTCTGGATCTTATTTTGGATGTTGATAGTTGTTTAAAACTATTGCTGGATGTACAGAATTCATGAATGAAATTATATGATGTTTGATTGAATGTTATTCCAATCCAGAATGAATATGAATATTTTAATAATATAATATTCTGCGAAAAAGCCGTATTTCGATGTCCTATTTTGGACAGATGCGTTTATATCAAATATCGATGAATATTCATAGTAGTAATGAATGAATTTTAAGTATTTTTTAATATACTTATAACTAGTCGAAGTTTAAATTTAAAATGGATATTAACTTTTCAAAGTGAAGTTTGGTTATGGTATGTAGCGAACATTTGAAAATAAATTATCTTCCAAAAGTTTATTGTTTATTTTTTATAACTACTGTAAGGAAAATTTGAACAAAAAAATAAAGACTTTCGAAAAAAAAGTATTGTTTTATTCATTAAAATAATATTAGAATTGACTGAACAGTGAAATGTGCAACTTTAAAGATAAACGGCTGAAACTAGTTTTCAAAGATGATTGCATATATTTTATATAAATTATAAAAATGGTTTAGAAGTATTTGATATATATTTAAAATTTATAAATTGATTCGGGCTTGAATAGAACTCGTCGCGCAACGATAGTTCGCGAACGTCAACCGACAACTTTGAACTAACGTAATGGGAGATTCGATCATTGGATTCTCCTGAAATTGGAATTGTTGGAACTGTAATGAAATCAGTTTTCTAATGAAATAAGAATTTTTGAAATCCAACGGTTAGATTTTAATATAAGCCCAAAATAGTTTTGAATAAAAGGCAGCTATGGATGTAGCTCGTTGACCGATATTGAAAAACGACTGTTAATGCCTTAATAAAATCATTAAAAATATAAATAAATTATGTAAAATCATAATAAATGATTTGAAAAGATTTTGGATGAGATATTGCAACTTTGAAAAAATAAAAGATATTTTTATCTGAATGAACTAGTTAACAACTAGAGTAATAATCCAAAGATTTTAAAACTAATAAACTGGATTTGTGAAAGGTTTCGTTATAACCAGAGTTTTCCAACGAATAATTTGGAATGGATTTGAACGGGAATTATCTTTGGATTTTTCAATATTGGATTCCGTAATTATACGAATATTGTTACGAGAATTTGGAAGATATTGATATCATTATTCCAATACGATATCTGTTGGTTTCAAAATTTGATGTTGAATATAAGCCAATATGATTTCTATTTAGAGCTTTCTAATTAACATCAGATTGGACTTTGGGTTTGTCATGAATGGTTTCTTCAATAACACTGTTTTTTACCTAGTTGAGAAGTGAATAAATCTTTTAATTAAGATTAATGAATTTTCCAACTAATAAATATAATTGGAATTAAAATGGAAATCGATTGGGTTGTTGTGAATGGTATCTTAAATAATATTGTTCTTGAACCCAAAAATGTAAAAGAACAAATCTTATAAATAATATTTAATGAAGTTTCCAGTTTATTTAATTAAATTGGAATTGAATGGAATTCGATTAATAATAATTGAAATGAGCTTATGTAAAGGAAGGTCTTTACTATTTACGGAATTTAAAAGACTTCACTTCTATTCCACTCATATTTCTGATACAGAAATTATGTCAATTATAAATTATTCAGATTTCCATGAAGATTCCATATTAAATTGAACATAATTTTGGGTTTATCGTGAGTGATGTTTTAAAGACATTTTTTCTTTAACCCAATTAAAGACAAGGTTAATTTCCTAAGCTAAATAACCACTGAGTAATGATTTTTGAGATTAAAACTAAGTAGAAGCTCTAATGAATCTTTAATTAGATTGAAACATGAATGAAGTAATTAAATTTACTGAATTCAAAAAAATATTCAAAAAGGATATCACTAGTTTTGCTCCATCTGATAGTTAAATCTTTAATTAGATTTAGAGCATTAAATGATAACTAAATTCACCAATAACATAATGGGCGTTAAATATGGAGTACCACCAGTATTTCTCCATGGGATGAATAGATTGGGATTGCGATAATAAAAGGAATGATTACTTCGATGAGGCTCGTTAATCCCAACTAGATTCATAAACTTTAATATGTTTTAAGTTGTGAAAAGATAATATAAAATCTTTTGAAATGATTTCCGAAGAATGAATTAAACAATAAGTTTAAAAGAATTATCTTTGATAAAATTAATGGGAACCTTTCTCAAAGGTAATGAATATTTGAATAAAAGAATATTCTGGATTGGAATGAAATGTGTGCTATCTTTGTGTATTTATCACATGATTATAAAGATATGTCAGTTATTCGAAAAGACCGGGTTTAACCCATTCTGAATAGCTGCTACGGCAACTAAAAGTCGAAGATATGAAGATGGTGGTTGAAGACCAGAGATCTTCACATCGTTCGGATGATTGCTAATGTCTCAACTTGGGGTGTCACCCAAGATGAGGTAATAAGTGACGGTCGTCCAGATGTACTTGGAGATCGACCTGATATGTGTGGACCACTCTCATGTATTAGACTTATGGAACGAGGAATAAGGTTCCTTTGGTTTCGTTTAGACCCAGAACGAACTTGTAAATGGATTGTATGTCTGAAAGTTGTATTCTGAAGTATATTAATTGATCTTCGCCAAATATATATCTGTTGGTGGCATAGAATTTATTCTCTTAGCTTAACACCCTTCTCTGAGATGTATGAGCTTAGAGGTTATGTATTAGTAGAAATCAATTGTATAGTCTGGAATGACTCTGTGGCATGTTAAGATGCAAATGATCAAGGCTTTTGTTGAAAAGCAGAGAAAAGTGGATGATGATCAAAGCACGTCTTTAATTAGCATAGCATTGTGTATAGCGTTAATTCGCAAGCTTCACACCCGGTATGAGTCAAAAGCGGGATTAGTGACTGCAGAGAGTGTATTCGTTTCTTTATAGCTATGAGTGATGTCATGGTATGGGGCCTATATTTTTTTACTTATATGGGTAAAGGATTGCGAGGCATCTCGAATATGATTGTTTGACATATTGAACAAGTGACAGGTCCGATAGGACCGGGAAACACATAGTTTAGGAATAACCAATCTACAAAAGTATGTGTGGGCCGACCCTGGAGATCCAAGGGTTACCTATGATGTGATCCTGGACATCTTGCTAGAGGTGTTTCGAAATCGGTTAGGAGACAGCCCTTGCCTCGACTCATAGATGGAATCCAATTTCTAATACGCAACTTTACAGTTTTAGTTGTAAACCTATATGGCGACATAGTAGGATAGGGTACTATGTTGTCTACAATTGATACATTTATATTCGAAGTTGTTTGCCACACTATGCACTTACAGTAATGTTAAAATTCTTTATTTTAAAACGTACCAAGCATCTTTGGCTACATTATAAGGTAAAAATCTATCCTCCAGCTTGCGCTGCATTGTATGATGGGGCCTGAGTTTTATAATAGCTTCATTTTTGCAAAAAACATTGCGTTGTTTATCAATCATTTTATTTCAATCTTTAGTATTCATGATAGTCGTATTATTCGGCGTGGTCCCATGATTTACCCTATTTTAAAGTAAAGTTTTTAATAACTATTTTAGCTCTCACACCATTCACACGACTGACTCGGAGTTTATTGTTTTCCACGTAAACTCCGGGGGCCTACATTTCCACACAGGCAGTCAATAGTTTTGATTTTGCCGATTCTTTATTTTCAATGGATCTTGGATTATGGCTGGAGTTATATTCGGAAAGCTCTGTACCTGTGCATTGCCTTCAGTTATGTTAGGGGACGTTTTCCACTGCATTGTATTTTACATTGTATTTTTATGACATTTCTGCTGCTATGTAAATTATTTTATCCTCTGATAATTGGTAATTCCAATGTATATATTTATTTTTTGCACTCTGTTATTCTTGTGCTCTGATGCAAATTATTGTGAAAGCAATGAAAAGTTCTATTGTTCTGAGTTCTAATGCGTCATGTTCTCATGGAAAATCTGAGTTTGCCTGTCTTTCAGATCGGACCTATGTGGTTTTTGGTTGGTCTGAAGGTTGGGGAAGTTCAGGTTGCTATAGAATGCTCATCGAAAAGGTACATATTTAATTCAACATGAGATTTTATGAGCCTGTTTGGCAAGCTACTTGGCATTTTGATTTTCTTTTTGAGTGAGAAGGGCCTAGAGAAGCGGTATGTAGTCATACCAATCGAGCCTACAAAGGAGACGCTGGCAAAATTTTGCGAAAATAAAAAGAGTTAGAAAATTTTAAGAAATTTGATAACTAAAAGCTGACATATCGATTTCATATGGAATTAGAAACCAAATTCGTTAATAAATTGAAATGAACCTCTTTGGTTTGAAACCAATTTTTTATAATTGGGTTTGGAATATAATGTTTTCTAACTGTAGAAAAAAAATGAGTTCGTGAAAGAGATAAGTAAATGGAAATGTTTTCTAACAAAATAGAAGATATTTTCTAAATATAGAAAATAAAGAATGTGGGATATAGAAATGTTTTCCCAAGTATCGTAAGAGGCCAAAGCAATTTGAAAATATTTGGGTAATAGATATTGAAAGGAAATTAGGAAACGGTTTAATTAATGAAATATAAATTAAAAAGAGGTTTAGTGCAAATCAATATTATTTCCTTTTGGAAATAAGGATTTAGATGAATGTTTGTTTCTTTGATATTTAAATAACCGACTATCGAAATTCTTTCCAATTAAATATTATCGTTGTCAATGGAGAGACGGGTTGGATTTATTATCCGAAATCACTCCATATTGGCATAAGAATTGCGAATTGGATTATTTTGAAGATAGTCGAAGATGGAGTGAAGTGCAAGGGATTTTGTGTTAATCCTAGGTAGAAATTTCCTAAAATGGATTAATGGAGATAGGGCCATTAGTTTCTTTCAATCCTAGAACAAACTTGCATGGCCGAATATCGACAAAGTATTTCCAATGATTACATACGTTGGTTTTTACAAATATACCGAGTATGGTGGCGAAGAAGGTAACTTATTTTAGCTTAACATTGAGAGTGTATTTGTGCAAATCAATTAGTAATTGATGGATCTGACAATGTGGCATTCAAAGTTTGAATGTGATGGCTAAAAAGGTAATCTTAGCCTCCCATCAACCAAAAAGATGATAAAAATCAGGCAAGTAGCATGGCTATGTGGGTTGCATACATTAAGGTGTATCACATGATCTAGAGAATATTCAGTTACTTCTTATTTTATCGATGTTGTATACTTTCGGTAATGGTTGCTGATCACAACCGTTGGTGATAATACATTCGGTACACTCAAGCGAAATGAGTGGCTAGTCATTTATGGTCAGGTTGTAAGATGTTCTTATTGATCCAAGTGTATTCATCTCTAGAGATACACAATCAGAAGGAAGTTTAATACCTTGTCATAGTTGGAAATCCATTACCCAGCATGCGCCTGCAAGTATTGATTTTATACCATGTATGTGGTGCGTGAGATGCAAGCGTCATGCTAGATTGATATTTATTTGATAAGACACTATTACAATATTACCATGGTGTTGATACAAATAATATTTTGGGTTATCTTTAAGTAAAAACCTTCTGCGTTTATGTGTGGATCGGTCTAATGATTATCTTTTATTTAGAAAAGATTTTCAAAGTAGATCAAGTGATTAGAGTTAAATCACACCAGTCCCATGACTGACACAAGGTTTATCTGTTTATTTTACCCTAAACTATTGGGTGCCTAAATTTGTACAGGCAGTCAAGTAGTTCAGGTGTTTATAGATACCCTTGGTGGAGCTTGGAGCAAGAGGATTCACTATTAGATATCTAGAGTGTATTCCCCTGTGTTGTATATGTGATGCATTTTAATGATGTATGTAAGTACATATATTGTTTTGTATTCCAAAGATTATTATATAATTTTTTTTATGCTTCCATTGTGAGATTTTGTATTGTTGTTCTGTTCTTCTTCTCTCTTTTGCTTCTTTACCCATAATGATTCGTATTTTATTGCAGTTTAGGTTAGGCGTGTGGTGTATTCAGTCAACTCAAAGGGAATAGATTTTCAGGCCATTACAGTTTGAGACCACCCCAAACCCCATACTGACGGCGGCAAGGGTAATCCTTGGAATATAACACATAAATAGATAATAGCAGAACAGAAATAAACAAATACACCAGATAATGCAAAATAGAATATACTGGATAAAAGTAATCATCAGAGTTACACAGTATACAGGATCATACTTAGTATAAATACAGTTCAGCTATACATAAATGTCTATAGCGGAAAACAAACATATTGTACAATAGGAGCCGAACAGCATAAAAAGAGATAAATAATAGAATCCATCTTCAGCTCCAGCTATCCAGAAAAGCCTGCTAAACCTGAACACAAGGCTGCCTGTGCGGAAAAAGGGGCACTCGAGTTTGAAAGTGAAACAAACTACGAGTCAGTTGTGGGACTAGTATGAGAAATCTACTCAACACAATTAAAATATGGCAAATCACAGGACCACGCCACTTTCGTGGAACGGGTTGACTCCATTGGATTGCCAGTGCTTTAAAACAAATAGTTCTTTTAATCATCGCAATGCTTTTTATAAAAATGAAGCCATTATAAGACTCAGTTCCCATCACACAATGCAACGCAAATCGGAGGATAGAGTTTTACCTTATAATAGCCAAAATATGCTTGATACGAATAAAACAAAAGCATTTGATATTATTACTAGTGTTTACATGTTTCAAAAACAATTTCGAATCATAACTATCAATCATAGACGGCATGGGTACCATATATCATGTCACCATATATATATACAACCAAAACTGCACGATGTCGTATTTGGAAATTGGATTTCCGTCATGAACCAAGGCAATAGATAGTCCTTACCGACTTCGAGACGCTCTAGCCCGTGTCTCAGGCAAGTACTCAGTCAAGTCTTAGGATCGTCAGGGTCGGTCCACCGATGTGGATTAAAATTCCTGAACACTGCGTTTCCCCGCCCTATGGGGCGTCAATGAGCCAACGAATGACTCCATCGGTCCCGGATCGACCGATATAACCGAGGCGCCTCGCAATCCATCATCCACATAAGTAAAATGTCAGGCCGTGTAAAAACATCGACACAACTCCTAGCTAGAAGGAAACGCATGCCCTGCCTGAGGTCCTTTTTCCCGTTTCTGGTTCATACCGGGGTGTGAGGCTCGCGAATTCACGTTACACAAAGCTACGCCACACAAGCGGTGCTTTGATCATCAATCACAAGACTTTGCTTTTCAACAGAAGCCCTGATCACTGCATCTTAGCATGCCACACTGGCAATTCACACCATGCAACTGATGGTTATCAATCGCACAGAATGAATTCCAATGTCAGACACACAGTCCATTTGTAAGTCCGTTCTGGGTCTGAACGAAACCAGAGGCACTAAATACCTCGCATATCCATCGATTCCCACGTACATCTGGACGATCATCACTCATTATCCATATTTCGGGATGCCTCCCAATCAGGACCTCAGTGACCATCCGAACGAGGTGAAGATCGGTCTTCAACCCCCGTCTTCATCTTCGACTTCTTATCGTCGATTCAGTTATTCAGAATGGGATAAACCCGGTCTTTCTGAGCAACTCGCGTATATAATAAACAAGTGCGACACTAACATACATACGCATCATTTCAATTCATTAGTCACTAACTGTCAATCAGTAAGAGAACGATTTCCCAAATATTAACCCCAAAGGCCGAAACCAACATCAGATCAACATCCAAGAAACCATTCGACTTAGCCAACCTTCAGTTAGTTTCTATTTTTCACATCCATATCGTTTATAATATTTTATAACGATTTATCGCTATTTTTATTTATTTTAAAATAGCCAATTTATTCAAAACGACGCTTCGGGCCATAACGCGGCCGTGGCGCTGTTTTTCTTCAGATTTGATTTACACATATCTGAAAATCTAACCGTTGGATCTTCACAAAATTTATATCATTAGAAAGATCTTTTCAAAACGAATCCAACGGTTCCAGTTTCGGGAAAATCCGACGGTCGGATCTCCCGGTACAATCGTTTGAAGTTTCGATTTCAAAATAAGAACTACAGCGTCGTTATTCGATTAAATATATTTATATTTATATATATATATATATATATATATATATAATTGATTCTGGCGCTGTTTTTCTTCCGAATTGAATTAAACATTCCATACAATCCAATTGTTGGATCTTTACAAAGTTGGTGCCGTGGGAAAGATATTTCCAAAGCGGACCCAAGGGTTGCGGTTTCGGGAAAATCCGATGGTCGGATCTCCCACACTAATCGTTTGAAATCACGGTTTCAAAATACGAACTGCAGCGTCGTTATTCGATATATTTCCATTCTATATATATATATCGATTCTTCGATTTCAAAACCATATGAATTTCATACATTTGATAAAAACGATATTTTTATCTAACTGTTTTCTATTTTAACACTTCACTATTTTTAACAATTCATGTATATAATAAAAATGTGATTTTTAATGTAAAACAATTTATTTCAAAACTCGACTATTTTATATAGTTAATATAGGTGATAAAAATAGGATTTTTATTATAAAACAATTTATTTCAAAACAAGATTATTTTATATAGTTCATATCGATGATAAAAATTGGATTTTTATTATAAAACACTTTCTTTCAAAATATGAATACCATTCAACACATGAATTTCAATTCAACGAATGAATTTCGATTCAACACATGAAGGTTTTCTATAGTTTGTATACGTAGGTAAAAAGGTGATTTTTATATTTAAAAACACGAATACCATTCAACACATGAATTTCAATTCAACGAATGAATATCGATTCAACACATGAAAGTTTTCTATAGTTTATATATATCGATAAATAGGTGATTTTTGTATTTAAAACACGAATACCATTCAACACATGAATTTCTATCCAACGAATGAATATCGATTCAACACATGAAGGTTTTCTATAGTTTATATATATCGATAAAAAAGTGATTTTTATATTTAAAACACGAATACCATTCAACATATGAATTTCTATCCAATGAATGAATAACGATTCAACACACGAAGGTTTTCTATTCAACGAATAAATATAGTTTCAACAAATGGAAATAATTCTAACACATGAATATTATTCAAAATTTCGGTAGCACAACGACAGGGTAGTTAAAACCGGGACCGTCCCTTGTACGGCTCCTCGCTCTACCTTAAAACCTCGCGGTTTTTGACAATGGGGATTCATGCATCTAGTTCGCACGCAGGCGGCATGTATATTTATTTCATTTCTACAAACTAATCCTATGTGGTTTCAAACAAATATTTCTCAACCACAAATGGGTATTTTTCAACCACAATCAATCAATATCAACCACAAACAATTCCAATCAACCATTCGCTATCAATCAATTTTCACACCAAACACAACCAATAAATATATATATATATATAGCATTTCACTTCTATTTCAACACATATATAATTTTTACAACGCATATACAACTTATACATCGAACGTACAACTTATACAACGCTTATACAAGAGGTGTACAACGCTTATATAACTCATACATCGACTATATAATTTATACATCGTCGTTTTCCATATCGTTTATAAATTAGAAATCTCACATTAGGTTCCACTCCACCAAAAATAGCAGAAGGCTAAGAAAAATATGCGGTCTCTTCTAGAAGGTAGAAGACGTCCACACGAGTCCACTGCCTCTTGTTTCACTGAATTTCGTCAAGAAACGAAGAAGATATGATTTTTCAAAGTTTGCAATGGTTTAAAGGTGTTAAAATCAGATTAAATAAAACACAGCCGTTACCTTCAAAAACTGCTCGAAACTAGGTTTCGATTTCTCTCACAATCCAAAGCACGATATGCCGATCAGCCTACGCGATGTCGACGAGCTTGGAGAGGCGCAGCGGCGCCCTGAACGGCGGCGAGCTCGAACTGGCGGTTGCGGCGGAATCAGGCGATGAACGGGCGAACATCTCGAGGGCGATTCTCCTCCTACAGGCCATGAAAAAATCCAATACTTATATGGATTTGAAGATCATGAGAAGTACTACAAAAACCATAACTGTGGCATTGGATTTCATTGAGCGGATCAAAAGAAAAAGAGGAGAGAAGGTATGAAAGGGGAGCCGCCGTTCGATCTGGGTAGGTTACGGGGAGAGAGAGAATGCAACGACCAATGAATTTTTTTTTTATTTATAAATTTTAAAATTTCTAAAATACCCTCCTCCATACACGAACACCAATTCAAACCCAACGACTGTCGTCCCTAGCGTTTTACCCCCATTCCGAACACAATGGGATATGTTTCGTAGGCCCATTCGACTATTTCAGTCAGTTTTCCTTTAAATTAAAACATAAAACATTCAATATTCGATTTGAACGTACATTTCAATTTGTCGGGGCCACGAACTGATCCGAAAAATTCTAGAAAAATAAATCTTGCTATGTTTTGACGATATGGTCCCAACAAAACTAGTTTCGTCGAATTCTGAGACCGTTTGCAAAAAGGCCCATTTCTGGTCGATCCAATTTAACTATAATTGACCAAAACACGTTTTCCTTTGCCACGCTCACATACTAGCTTCAAAAATTATGAAATTTGAAACCTAACAATAACTTCACATCCCGGATCCAACAAAACTGGTTTCGTCGAATTCCGAGGTCGTTTGCAAAACGGCCATTTTCACGGGCTATATAATTTCCATAGCGACCTTTCTGAAAATTCATTTGGCCATAACTTTTGCTTGCCTCTATGAAACTTCGATTTTTCAGATTCGTTAGAAAGGTATTCACTAACAGATTTAAATATTTTTGGTTTCACTCAAATCCATTTTGTTTTGCACCCGGTATAGTCCGACAAAGTTTGAATTCAATTTTTGAAACTGCAACGCCATTTCAGGCCTTGTTTATAATTAGAATTAATTATATTTGTTTTCAAACGTCGATTCAAACTTACTTTTCATCATTATTATTTAAAATATTAATTTTAAATATTTAAATTCCACTATTTTAGCCAGTTTAAATTTTTTAAATTGGTTCTGATTTTCCGGGTCGTTACAATCTCCCCCACTTAAAACTTTTCGTCCCCGAAAAGGAACAAAGTCGAAAGTGGTTTGATTAATCAACTCTACGTTCAATCTGGCTTCCATCCTCCAACTTTTCAGTTTCTGAGAATTTTCAAATTCTTCAAAAATTTGGCTAACACCCGGAATTTTCGAAAAATTTCGCCATAACCTCCTTTGTACGGGGAGAGGTTTGGAAATTTATTGGGCCGTATTAGGTACCCAATAAATCCTAATAAGCATACACATATTTATAGTGATATATTCTGGTGTTTATAGGGGAGCGTGTATTGATAATAACTCCAGAGAATAAATTCTCGTCACCTTGTCAAAGCCTGAGGGAGTGTGTATTTTAAATGCTCCAGAGGATAAATCCTCGTCACCTTGTCCCGTGTGGGAAATAAATAGTCCATGTGCCGTATCTAATGACTAGAGAGACGTGATTATTGTCAACCCCAGACCCGTGTGGGGTTTTTATTAATCTGGCAATTTTATCGTTACAATTTAAATAGTCCATATCAGTCATCAGTTCAACCTATAAAATATAGTCATCGCCATATAAGCCTCTCGCTCGTATGGTAAATCTTCCACCTCGTCACACAAGCTCCAAATGCTTATGTGGTATATGATAAGTATGCCTATCTTCCAGAAGTGTGCCATGTAATGTAGTTCAAAATTAATTGTTACTATCCTATGGCTACATTTATTTTTACACACAGAATAACCAGCACTCCGCATCCAATGGCATTCACAGGAGTTGATATAATAATATTTCGCATCCAACTCATTAAGGTTTACCTATTTGTCGGGCACGCAAATAAAATCTTTACTCAACAGCTATCCATTTACCTATTCAAACATATATAATGCACATGTATATATTTCTATCTATTTCCTAATCAGTTCAATGTGTGATATAATCGAATAAATTCTACCATTCATTCTATTATTGATTAAATTAACTATCGTTTTAATAATTTTAATTACTCAAATTTTCAATCACACAACACAAACAACAATCTAATTGTTTTTAACTTTTCAAAAATATACTAATCAATTTCTATATTCTTTTAAAATCATTCAGACTATAGAATTAAAAGTGCACATCCATGGAAAGAAAATAATAACAAAGTAGAGAACTAATTGGAAATGCAAAGTATGGTAAATGTACCTTGCACCAGAGTCAATCACAGATATCCACTCGACACTTAGGATAGGCTTTCTGAATGCTCTCCTCGGTTTCCCAAGTACCATCTCACGGATCTCCACTCCATTGCACTTTGACTAAGTGAACCTTCTTGTTCCTCAGTTCTTTGGTTTCTTTGCCAATGATCTTGAGCGGCTCTCTTCTCACAGCTAATTCTGGAGTAATTTCAATATCCTGTTGAGCTGCTTCTTCCACGATCAAGTCTGGATCATGAGCGTGCTTTCGAAGTTGAGATATGTGAAATACATCATGAACTCCAGGCAACCAATCAGGCAATTTAACTCTATAAGCGAGCGTTCCGATCCGTTCCAGAATAGGAAACGGACCAATGAATTTGGGCGCCAACTTCCCAGTTTTACCGAACCGGATAACTCCTCTCATCGGCGATACTTTCAAATATACATAGTCACCAACAGGAAATGATATATCTCTTCTTCTCTTATCGTCATAGCTCTTTTGTCGGCTTTGAGCGGCGAGTAATCGCTTCTTAATAAAGTCGACTTTATCGGCAGCTTATCGGATCATATCAGGCCCTAACACAAGTCTATCACTGGGTTCGACCCAACAAGCAGGAGATCGGCACGGTCTACCATATAATGCTTTGAATGGAGACATTGTCAGGCTCGCCTGGTAGCTGTTGTTATAAGAGAATTCAGCCAAATGCAGATGGTCTTCCCATGATCCACTGAAATCTAGAACACAAGCCCGCAATAGATCTTCTAGTATACGATTCACCCTCTCAGTTTGACCATCTGTCTGAGGATGATAAGCGGTGCTTAGGTTCAGCTTTGTTCCCAGCTCTGCTTGAAATGCCTCCCAGAATTTGCTAGTAAATATTGTATCTCTATCACTGACTATACTGAGCGGCACTCCATGTAGCCTAACAATTTCCTTGAAGTAAATCTGCGCCAGACTCTGAGCAGTTCTGTTTGATCTGACAGGTATGAAATGGACAGTCTTCGTGAAGCGATCTACTATCACTCAAATACTGTCATTTACTTTTCTGGTCCTGGGCAAACCATCTATGAAGTCCATGGAAATATGTTCCCACTTCCAACCAGGAACGTCCAGCGGTTGTAACAATCCAGCCAATTTCTGTTGATCGCTTTTGACTAGCTGGCAAGTAGGGCATCGGCTAACATATAAAGAAATGTCCCTCTTCATCGTCTTCCACCAGAAAGTGCGTTTGATGTCATTATACATTTTGCTTACTCCCGGATGGATACTAGGTTTTGACTTGTGGCATTCATCCAGTACTTCCTTTCGGAGCTCAAGAATGTTAGGAACACAAATTCGACCTATCAGCCATAGAATCCCCTCATTATCAACTTGGAAACTCAAGGGTTCGCCCTTTTGAATTATCTCCCTGATCTTCTGAATGAAGTGATCATCCTTCTGAAGAGCAGATATTTTATCTAGAAATGAAGTCGTGATAATAAAACTGGCGATCATTTCGTTCTTTCGGCTTAACGCATCGGCCACGACATTGGCTTTCCCTGGAGTGTATATAATCTCAAAGTCATATGATGAAAGAAACTCCAGCCAACGTTGCTGCCTCAGATTCAAGTCTTTCTGGGTGAAAAGATACTTTAGCGACTGGTGATCTATAAACAGTTCAAATCTCTCACCCAGAAGATAGTGTTTCCAGATTTTCAAAGTGAATACTATAGCCAATAACTCAAGATCATGAGTTACGTAGTTTTTCTCGTGTGGCTTCAGCTGATGGCTAGCATAAGCAATCACTTGACCTCTCTGCATTAACACTGCTCCAAGGCCTTCTCTAGAGGCATCTGTCCAGACTTTTAAATCCTGATTGCGGTCGATAATGGTTAATACTGGAGCAGTCGTTAATCTTAACTTTAGCTCTTCAAAAGCCTCCTCACTTTATGGAGTCCATTTGAATTTAGAGTGCTTCTTTGTAAGCTTCGTTAAGTGACCAGATATCTTCGAAAAGTTTTTAACGAACTTCCGGTAATAACTAGCCAATCCGAGAAAACTGCGGACTTCTGTAGGAGTACTGGACTGTTTCCAATTCTGAATAGCTGTGATTTTACTTGGATCCACAGCAATTCCTTCTTTCGATACAATATGGCCAAGAAATTTCACTTCATCTTGCCAGAATATACATTTGGATAGCTTGGCTTTTAATACATTCCTTCTGAGGATTTCCATAACCTGTTTCAAATGCTTTTCACGTTCGGCCTTTGATTTAGAGAAGATTAGAATATCGTCAATAAAAACCAGAACAAATTTATTCAAAACTCCTCTGAACACTCTATTCATCAGATTGACGAAATAAGCTGGAGCGTTACATAAGCCGAACGGCATTACTAACCACTGGTAGAATAAGTCTGGACCTCTGAATGCTGTCATTGGAACACACTCTTTGGCAATTCGAAGCTGATGGAAGTCTATAGCTAGGTCCATCCTTGAAAACACCTGTGCTCCATTCAGACGATCCAATAAATCATCGATTCGCGGCAATGGATATTTGTTCTTTATTGTCTGCTTGTTCAAATCGCGGTAATCCACACATAGCCATAGAGTATCGTCAGATTTTGGGACGAACACCACTGCTGCCCCCCAATCAGAGAAACTAGGCCTGATTAGACCCTTCCATACGAGCTGTCGTGTTTGATTGTCTAATTCCTCTTTCTCTTTCAAGGACATTCTTCGTATAGCGTGAACTACCGGCCTTGCATTAGGAATCAAAGCGATCTTGAAATTTATTTCTCTCTGCGGAGGTAAGCGAACGACTTCTTCAAACACATCCACATAGTTCTTGACGACAGGGATTTCTTTGAAGAGGTCAGGAATATTCTCTGTGACTTCAGGGATATTTTCTATTTGAACAGGAGAAACATCCAAAGCTGCCCAGAAGTCTTTTCTATTAGCATTCTGACCTTCACAGGGAATGGTTATATAATCACCTGATTTTATCTTCGCCTTAACGACTCTGTCGGCGCATTTAACCTCAGCTTTATACTTGGTCAACCAGTCTAACCCCAAGATTAGATCAAACTCTGTAAAATTCATGACGACCGCGATGGTAGGGAACCGATAACGGGAAAAAGAAACCGGCACTCCACAAACCCAACTGAGATCGATGGAACCCCCAACCGGATTTTGGACAGTCATTGGTTCTTTGAGCTTCTTCAAATTCAAATCTAGTTTCTTAGCTGCATTCTTGGCAATGAAGCTTCGTGACGCGCCGGTGTCAAACAGTACTTTAATAGGAATATCTTTGACAGTAAGCGTGCCTTCTAAAACATCCGGCCTTTCCGGAACAGCTGATGGCTCAGAAGCTTCTGCTATTTCATTTATATGTACTGCTTCAGATTGCTTCGAGAGTCGGCACTCCCGTGCAATATGACTTGCTTGATGACACTTATGGCATTTCCTTTCCCCATGTGGGTTCTTTTGCTTCTTAGTGGGTTCAGATCCACTCTTGATTCGTTTCTTTAAGGGTCCGCAATTTATCAACAAATGCCCTTGTTTCTTGCAGTTAGAGCACGTGGACGTCATTATGTGTTCTTTATCAGATTTAGCCCTTTTCCGATTGACTTTGGGCTTGTTACTGACCTCAGACATCGTACTGGCCTTAGGACGATCAGTTTCTGACTCAACTTTCTTACTAGAGCTGACCTCTTCTTCGTAAGGAAACATACCTTTCTTGTCGAGATCCTCATACTGGTAAGCCATGTATATCATTTCAGAGAAGGGGAGCTTCACATTCCTCATTACACTGTTCTGATATTTTCTTTGAAGCCCGTTGATAAATCTCAAATTCTTCCTCTTCGGATTTTCAATTAGACGAGGGGCAAAGTGAGAAAGTTCGTTGAATTTCTTATGATATTCTGGAATCGTCATATCACCTTGTATCAAATAAGAAAATTCGTCACATAATCGCTCCGTTGCTTCGGGAGGAGTAAATCTTTCTAGGAAAATCACTTTGAATCTGTCCCAGGTGATATCACCTTCTGGATTATCTTTAATAACCGAATCCCACCAAAAAAAGGCTTCTTCTTTGAGTGCCCAAGATGCCAGTAATCTTTTCTAGTCATCTCTCAGTTTTAAACCCTCAAAGATTTTCTCTGCCGAACGGATCCAAGCTTGTGTTTCCATAATGGACTCTTTTCCTAAGAATGGTGATCTACCCAGATTTCGAAATCTCTTGAATAGAACTTCTATATCCGATTCTGGCTGTGGGAGCACAACTGGCTCATTAGCTGGTCGAGCCATATGATTGTTTCTTCTGTTCCTGTCACTCATTTTCTAGTGCGTCTGCAATTAGAAGACAAAGTGTCAGGTCAACAGAAAAGATATTTCAAAACATAGAGACAAATACTTGAATGTAAATGTGTCTACTGGGGTGTATTTCATTCTGCTTTACTTATACTAGCATATTACTGATCCTATCTGTATAGAGTCACCCGTCCTACAACACTATTGGTTCTATTTCTGACGAGTTCGTTAATTTGTTATATTCCAGAACTAAGCTTAACCAAAGCTCTAATACCAAATGAGACGACCCCAAACCCCGTATTGACGGCGGCAAGGGTAATCCTTGGAATATAACACATAAACAGATAATAGCAGAATAGAAATAAACAAATACACCAGATAATGCAAAATAGAATATACTGGATAAAAGTAATTATCAGAGTTACACAGTATACAGGATCATACTTAGTATAAATACAGTTCAGCTATACATAAATGTCTACAGCGGAAAACAAACATAATGTACAATAAGAGCTAAACAGCATAAAAAGAGATAAATAATAGAATCCATCTTCTGCTCCAGCTATCCAGAAAAGCCTGCTAAACCTGAATACAAGGCTGCTCATGTGGAAAAAGGGGCACCTGAGTTTGAAAGTGAAACAAACTACGAGTCAGTCATGGGACTGGTATGAGAAATCTACTCAACACAATTAAAATATGGCAAATCACAGGACCACGCCACTTTCATGGAACGGGTTGACTCCATTGGATTGCCAGTGCTTTAAAACAAATAGTTCTTTTAAACATCGCAATGCTTTTTATAAAAATGAAGCCATTATAAGACTCAGTTCCCATCACACAATGCAACGCAAACTGGAGGATAGAGTTTTACCTTATAATAGACAAAATATGCTTGATACGAATAAAAAAAAAGCATTTGATATTATTACTAGTGTTTACATGTTTCAAAAACAATTTCGAATCATAACTATCAATCATAGACGGCATGGGTACCATATATCATGTCGCCATATATATATACAATCAAAACCGCACGATGTCGTATATGGAAATTGGATTTCCGTCATGAACAAGGCAAAAGATAGTACTTACCGACTTCGAGACGCTCTACCCCGTGTCTCAGTCAAGTACTCAGTCAAGCCTTAGGATCGTCAGGGTCGGTCCACCGATGTGGATTAAAATTCCTGAACACTTCGTTTCCCCGCCCTATGGGGCATCAATGAGCCAACGAATGACTCCATCGGTCCCGGATCGACCGATATAACCGAGGCGCCTCGCAATCCATCATCCACATAAGTAAAATGTCAGGCCGTGTCAAAACACCGACACAACTCCTAGCTAGAAGGAAACGCATGCCCTCCCTGAGGCCCTTTTTCCCGTTTCTGGTACAAACCGGGGTGTGTGGCTCGCGAATTCACGTTATACACAAAGCTACGCCACACAGGCGGTGCTTTAATCATCAATCACAAGACTTTGCTTTACAACAGAAGCCCTGATCACTGCATCTTAGCATGCCACACCGGCAATTCACACCATGCAACTGATGGTTATCAATCGCACAGAATGAATTCCAATGTCAGACACATAGTCCATTTGCAAGTCCGTTCTAGGTCTGAACGAAACCGGAGGCACTAAATACCTCGCATACCCATCGATTCCCACATACGTCTAGACGATCACCACTCATTATCCATATTTCGGGATGCCTCCCAATCAGGACCTCAGTGACCATCCAAACGAGGTGAAGATCGGTCTTCAACCCCCGTCTTCATCTTCGACTTCTTATCGTCGATTCAGTTATTCAGGATGGGATGAACCCAGTCTTTCTAAGCAACCCGCGTATATAATAAACAAGTGCAACACTAACATACATAAACATCATTTCAATTCATTAGTCACTAACCGTCAATCAGTAAGAGAACGATTTCCCAAATATTAACCCTGAAGGCCGAAACCAACATCAGATCAACATCCAAGAAACCATTTGACTTAGCCAACCATCAGTTAGTTTCTATATTTCACATCCATATTGTTTATAATATTTTATAACGATTTATCACTATATTTATTTGTTTTAAAATAGCCGATTTATTCAAAACAACGCTTCGGGCCATAACGCGGTCGTGACGCTGTTTTTCTTCAGATTTGATTTATACATATCTGAAAATCTAACCGTTGGATCTTCACAAAATTTACATCATTAGAAAGATCTTTTCAAAACGAATCCAACGGTTCCAGTTTCGGGAAAATCCGATGGTCAGATCTCCCGGTACAATCGTTTGAAGTTTCGATTTCAAAATACGAACTACAGCGTCGTTATTCGATTAAATATAATTATATATATATATATATATATATATATATATATATATAATCGATTATGGCGCTGTTTTTCTTCAGAATTGAATTAAACATTCTAGACAATCCAACCGTTGGATCTTTACAAAGTTGGTGCCATTGGAAAGATATTTCCAAAGCGGACCCAACGGTTGCGGTTTCGGGAAAATCCAATGGTCGGATCTCCGACATTAATCGTTTGAAATCACGGTTTCAAAATACGAACTACAGCGTCGTTATTCGATATATTTCCATTCTATTTATATATATATATATATATATATATATATATATCGATTCTTCGATTTCAAAACCATATGAATTTCATACATTTGATAAAAACGATATTTTTATCTAACTGTTTTCTATTTCAACACTTCACTATTTTTAACAATTCATGTATATAATAAAAATGTGATTTTTAATGTAAAACAATTTATTTCAAAACTCGACTATTTTATATAGTTAATATAGGTGACAAAAATAGGATTTTTATTATAAAACAATTTATTTCAAAACAAGATTATTTTATATAGTTCATATCGATGATAAAAATTGGATTTTTATTATAAAAACTTTCTTTCAAAATATGAATACCATTCAACACATGAATTTCAATTCAACGAATGAATTTCGATTCAACACATGAAGGTTTTCTATAGTTTGTATATGTAGGTAAAAAGGTGATTTTTATATTTAAAAACACGAATACCATTCAACACATGAATTTCAATTCAACGAATGAATATCGATTCAACACATGAAGGTTTTCTATAGTTTATATATATATCGATAAAAAGGTGATTTTTATATTTAAAACATGAATACCGTTCAACACATGAATTTCTATCCAACGAATGAATATCGATTCAACACATGAAGGTTTTCTATAGTTTATACATATCGATAAAAAAGTGATTTTTATATTTAAAACACGAATACCATTCAACACATGAATTTCTATCCAACGAATGAATATCGATTCAACACATGAAGGTTTTCTATTCAACGAATAAATATAGTTTCAACAAATGGAAATAATTCTAGCACATGAATATTATTCAAAATTTCGGTAGTATAACGGCAGGGTAGTTAAAACCGGGACCGTCCCTAGTACGGCTCCTCGCTCTACCTTAAAACCTCGCGGTTTTTGACAATGGGGATTCATGCATCTAGTTCGCACGTAGGCGGCATGTATATTTATTTCATTTCCACAAACTAATCCTATGTGGTTTCAACCAAATATTACTCAACCACAAACGGGTATTTTTCAACCACAATCAATCAATATCAACCACAAACAATTCCAATCAACCATTCGCTATCAATCAATTTTCACACCAAACACAACCAATAAATATCGTCCATGGTTTGTGGACAAGGGGCGTATATATATATATATATATATATATATATATTTATATATAGCATTTCACTTCTATTTCAACACATATATAGTTTTTACAATGCATATACAACTTATACATCGAACGTACAACTTATACAGCGCTTATACAAGAGGTGTACAACGCTTATATAACTCATACATCGACTATATAATTTATACATCATCGTTTGCCATATCGTTTATAAATTAGAAATCTCACATTGGGTTCCACTCCACCAAAAATAGCAGAAGGCTCAGAAAAATATGCGGTCTCTTCTAGAAGGTAGAAGACGTCCACACGAGTCCACTATCTCTTGTTTCACTGAATTTCGTCAAGAAATGAAGAAGATATGATTTTTCAAAGTTCGCAACGGTTTAAAGGTATTAAAATCAGATTAAATAAAACACAGTCGTTACCTTCAAAAACTGCTCGAAACTAGGTTTCGATTTCTCTCACAATCCGAAGCACGATATGCCGATCAGCCTACGTGACGTCGACGAGCTTGGAGAGGCATAGCGGCGCCCTGAACGACGACGAACTCGAACTGGCGGTTGCGGCGGAATCAGGCGATGAATGGGCGAACTTCTCGAGGGCGATTCTCCTCCTACAGGCCACGAAAAAAATCCAATACTTATATGGATTTGAAGATCATGAGAAGTACTACAAAAACCATAACTGTGGCATTGGATTTCATTGAGCGGATCAAAAGAAAAAGAGGAGAGAAGGTATGAAAGGGGAGCCGCCGTTCGATCTGGGTAGGTTACGGGGAGAGAGAGAATGCAACAACCAATGAATTTTTTATTTATTTATAAATTTTAAAATCTCTAAAATACCCTCCTCCACACACGAACACCAATTCAAACCCAACGACTGTCGTCCCTAGCGTTTTTCCCTCATTCCGAACACAATGGGATATGTTTCGTAGGCCCATTCGACTGTTTTAGTAAGTTTTCCTTCAAATTAAAATATAAAACATTCAATATTCGATTTGAACGTACATTTCAATTTGCCGAGGCTACGAACTGATTCGAAAAATTCCAGAAAAATAAATCTAGCTATTTTTTGATGATATGGTCCCAACAAAACTAGTTTCGTCGAATTCTGAGACCGTTTGCAAAAGGCCCATTTCTGGTCGATCCAATTTAACTGTAGTTGACCAAAAAACGTTTTCCTTTGCCATGCTCACATACTAGCTTCAAAAATTATGAAATTTGAAATCTAGCAATAACTTCACATCCCGAATCCAACAAAAGTGGTTTCGTCGAATTCCGAGGTCGTTTGCAAAACGGCCATTTTCACGGGCTATATAATTTCCATAGCTACCTTTCTGAAAATTCATTTGGCCATAACTTTTGCTTTCCGCTATGAAACTTCAATTTTTCAGATTCGTTAGAAAGGTATTCACTAATAAATTTAAATATTTTTGGTTTCACTCAAATCCTTTTTGTTTTGCACCCGGTACAGTCCGACAAAGTTTGAATTCAATTTTTGAAACTGCAACGCCATTTCAGGCCTTGTTTATAATTAGAATTAATTATATTCGTTTTCAAACGTCGATTCAAACTTACTTTTCATCATTATTATTTAAAATATTTATTTTAAATATTTAAACTATTTAAGCCAATTTAAAAAATTTAAATTGGTTCAGATTTTCCGGGTCGTTACACAGTTGGTATCAGAGCTTAGATTGAGCGAAACCTAGGCTTTAATAGGAGTTTACGCATTGGAGATAGGGTCAGTATCACCCTAGAATGAGTTGAGTGTATATATACGAGAGTGCATATTTGTAAGTTGATATAAGAAATTGTTTTATATTGTGTTGGCTTGGCCGTTGAGAGACTTATGAACTCTAGTCGAATCGTAGGATGCCGCGACATCGATAGAAGTTTCTAAATACTTGAATAGAGAAATTTTAACATAATATTGTTTTACAGTGGGTAAAAGAATTAATTTTAACCAAAAGTATATTTTGATATGAAAGGAATGAATTTCAGAAATTATTATGATATATGGATGCATTAATTTTTATTATAATCAGATGAGATTATAAAATTTTGAATGCTTATATATAATCAAATATAATTTGTATACGGATAATATATACAAATAAAATGAACTAAAATTGGATTCAAAACAGAATTTGGAATATAAATCCCAGGAGATTGGAAAAATATTTTTCGAAGTATATTAAAATAATATAGCTTTGTTTTGGAAGGATTTCTTAATAAAAATCAGTTTAAATGAATTTTTAGAGTGATAAAGCACTGAACTCGCTTCAGTTGTTGGAAAATAGTTTTGATGATGACTTCAACATCATCGGTATTCACTTTCAATTTCTAAATAATGGATTTCTACCATATAAAATTTTTTCTAATGGACATTTATTTTAGAAAACAAGTTTTTTTTGAAAATTAAAATATTTTGAATTTGAAATGTTTATAAATATGTGTATATATTTATTGATTTCAAAAGGATTTGAAATAAAAACCAAGGAATTTGAATGATGGAATTTAATTTTAACTTAAGCATGTTAAATGGATTGAAATGAATGAATTAATTTAGAATCAATTTAAAATTGGTCAAAAATATAAATGCCTATTTTATTAAATAAATTAAAAAAATATTCATAGAAATTTTTTTGTATGTCATAAATGTCTAGAATCAATTTGAATGAATTTGAATGCATATAAATGGAATATGAGCTGGATGTGAATATATTGATTCTAAAACAGTCAGAACAAACGAATGTAAGCATGTAACAAAAAAAATGTTGGAACTAAATTTTTAGAAATATGAAATGTTGAGTTTCAAGTAAGAGAGTTTTGGATAAGTAAATGGATTTGTAGCATTTTTCCTACCAAAGTAATTTCGAGGTTGAAATTCTTTTAAGCGGGGAATAATGTAATGACCCAGATTTTTAGTCAATTAATTTTGAAGATTTAAATTTATTTTAAATGTTGAGTTGATAATATAAATGAATTTTTATATGGAATTTATTGATTAATAAATGAGATATGATTTAATTTCGAATCTATCGAGTTATCGTAATACGAAAAAAGATAAATAATTGAATTTGAATTTGAATTTAAATCTGAATCTAAATGATTCAGATGATTAACAAAAATTCTATTTGAATATAAACGATAATAATAATAATAATTTATTATCGAGGAATTTATTGTTTTGAATTTAATTTATATTATGTCAACTTAAATTAGAACTCAAGAATAGTCAATTCTCAAACGACCTACGATTTCAACGAAACTAATTTTATAAAATTCATAATGATTAATTATTGTAAGTTTTCCGGTTTCAACTCGATTGGAGTTATGTTTTGATCGCGCGCAATTTAAACGTGTATCGATTCACGTTGAGGATTAAAAGAAAGTTTTACAAACAATCTCAGAATTCGACGAAACCAGTTCCTTGTATTTGAAATAGTAAGTTATTATAGAATTACAAGTTTCATTACGACTAGAGCTCGTATGTGGTCATTGAAATATGAAACTTCAGGGATAAGTTTCGTGAGAATATTATAATAATAAATCGTATTGAAATCAAATCGACATCTTTTTAGTTAATATAAAAATTTCTTCGAAAATTAAATCGTATTAATTGAAAATCAAATCAATTTTTTTTAAATCAAATCTAAGTAGAAATAAAATCATTTCAAATTTAATGTTGCTCATTTTTTGGTCGACATCCATTTAAAACATTTCTTACTATGGTCTTTCACTTTGCATGTGTAAAACCATCCATTGCCTTCTATTTTTTTCGAACCTCAGCAAATCGAAGAGAAAAAAATCCGCTTCCTTCTTCACTCTTTAAAATTGAAATCAATCCCTTTAAAAATCATGAAATCACGAAATTAATCATTTTGAGTTTGAATTGAAGTGCTCTTCACTGTAGTACTATTCATAGTGGGTTCGATTGGAGCCAACCGGAAATTTTCGATGCTCGAATCTTAACACTAATACATCTCGTGTCCAAACTCAAGTATCAAAAACCCAGAAGCCTAAAGAAAGAAATAAGAGGGTGAGATAAGAAAGAAAGAAATATTAGAATAGAAGAATGAGAAGAATAGCCAACACCACAAAGAGTGTCACATCACAGCGGAATAAAATATAATATAGAAATAAATCTTTCTTAAAAGTTCAAAAAATACTTACAATCATCAGAGTACATCAATATATTTGGACAATTATAACAACCAGCCTTTATATACATCACACAACAGAAAAATACGATATATGACACATGTCTCAACTCCTCCAACTCGCCTCTAGACTTCACATCATACAATAACCTAAACCTGTAAAAATCGGTAATACCAGAGCATTTGCAAATGCCATGGATCAATCTGGTGAACCAGCGTGAGAAAACTTACTAAGTTTAAATAACATCCATATTGGTTTTAAAGCAAAAATTCCTTTTGAAAAGAAAGGATAATAGTAAGACCAGCCCAGACATAAACATGGACGGTTTTTACCTTACTATAACCCAAAATATCTTGATATGAAAATCCGGTGATATTATTATAGTGCCTTTCAAATAAATAACCATCTAGCAGAATGCTTGCATCTAACACTCTACATACATAGTCGATGATCAAAAATCGCAGGGCGCTTATTGGAGATTGCATTTTGAGAATGACCAGGTATGAAACCATCTTCTGATCAATGTACTCTAGAGGGGATACACTGGGGTTCAACAAGGACATCTTTCAACCCAGGCACACACGACCGGTCATTCATTTAGCTTGAGTGGATCAAATGTATTATGACCCATGGTGGTAGCTAGCCAATCGTTCTGAAAGTTGCAGCAGTGAAAGATTTAGAAGACAAAAAGGAATTTCTCTAGATGGTGTTAATGCACCCTGTTTGGGAATGACCCACCTGGCCATGCTACCTTCCCATTTTTGTCATTTCCCGATTGAGGAGGCTTGAGGCTACTGTGACGGTCCGGCCCGAACTAGCCGGCATTTCCCTCGAAATGCGTTGTGCCAATGTCCAACTAGCATGGGACTTTCGTCAAAAGAAAAGGGATTTGAAATTATGAATCATCAAGAACCTGTAGTATATCTCACAGCGCATGGAATAAAATATAATAACAAAATAACTTGACATAAAGTAGACGAGACAGTGCATAAGCTGAAAACTAAACCATTATAGCAGTGGAATCCAAAATACAGCTTATGATCCAAACCATTATACAACTTCAAAATACTGTCTCTAAAGCAAAATAGAAAAAGGTACACTACTAATGCCTAAAGTAGTGACCAGCAATAACATAGGGAGAATATATGTAAATAGTACGTGAAAGCCTCCTGCTCGTCTCCGGACAATTACTCGTGATAACCACCTAACCGGTCTCTAGCTGCTTGTTTAGGAGCACCTAGAATAATAATAAGAGACATAAAACTCTGGGTCAGATAAAAGTCTGGTATGAGCGAAAGCAACAAAATAAAGTAATAACAGGTATATATAATCATACTTGAACCTGGACCTGCAACCAAAGAGTTAGCACAACAAGATGTATAGTACTCTAAGGTAACACTAACATAAAGTATAACATGGGGGTGTGCATGCCATGGTGATAGTAAGCATCAAACATAGCAATCATCGTCACATCCCTCACTCAGTGCATAAAGCATACGATATCCACCACTTTGATCACCAGAACTATTGGGGCCATGACAGAGTCCCACCCCATCCAACTATCACTACGACCACTTTGCCTTTAGGGGCCCTGATGGAGTTCGACTCCATACAACCTCTGACTCCACCGCACTGGTCCATAGTCAATGCCCCCCTCTCAATAGTGAACCAAAATTATAGATATCGATAACCGCTTTGCACACATCCCGCAACAAAGCCCAACTTTGGAAGTTAACCCATCAATCCCCATTTGGACCTTGAGCCATCACTTCTCATCTGAAATCCCTTCGCATCTCAGGTTTTGGTCAGATTGGAATTGATCTTCAGAAGAGTTCACGGTCACTGCAGTCGTTCATTTCTCCAGGATCGGTCGAACATGCATCTCTGGTCGGTCAAACATCATTACATAGGATCTGTCGAACACGTATACATATAGGGTCAGGTCGGACATGTATATAAGGGTCGGTCGGTCGACCCATAGGGATCGGTCGAACATGCATGTAGGGGTTGGTCGAACATGCATCTATGGGTCAATCGTTCGACCAACAGCCTGCACCTATTTGCAACAAACCATTTTTCGCCTCTCGACGGTGTTTTCGACCACTCTATCTTTCTTATGCAATCATAGATCATACCAAACAGTAGTAACAACAAATGGAATCGACCAAAAACATTAAAACATCAATCGCATGTGTTATTTAGGATCAAACATAACCAAATCCATAGTTTTCCCCTTAATCCCCTAAATTCCGGGACTAGCAAACTTAATCCAAATTAACCTAAATTTATATCAGTGACATAAAATATGATTCTAGAATTTATACATATTTTTCCATAATTTTCTAAGGTATAATTTCACTAATTATCACTAATCACCCCTAATTAGCCATAATTAATGGAAAAAGAATGCAAATCACTCACCTTAGCCACAAATAAATTTCAGATCTGAAACTCTAACTGATTTGGCATGGATCCCAATGTATTCCAGCAGCTCTATCTTGATTTCTATGCTAATCCGCCTTAATTTGATGTAGATTTGGCTACTATGTGATTAGAAAATAATTAAAGAGAGATTTGGAAGGTGGAGGCCATTGCTTGGGTTAGAGGAATGTATGTGGCGGTTGAAAAAATTAAAAGAAATCATTCTCTAACTCTTTTCAGCCCTCCCATAACCCTAATCCTGAAATGGGTTATGTGCCTAGCTGCTAATCATCCTATTAAGCCCAATTAAGTTGTTTTTTCATCTTCCAAACCATATTTCAGCCATATCTCCCAAACGGTAAGCCCGTTTGATTATTATGACTACTCTACGAAAAGGTAAACCATCATCCAAATAGGATGGAAGCGGTTTCCTATCAAAACACCTTACCAGTCAAAAGTTATATCTAAAACAAGATTCGCTAGGGGAAAAACAGTCATTTAAAATTTGGCAAAAATCGTGAACATTAGAAATAACCCCAATAATCGTTTCCCAAAGTTATACGACTTTGTATGAAAATAAAATAAATATTTTACGATCCTTCAATACATAGAATGCGGGTCATTACACTCTCCCCCCTCCTCCCCTTAAGAAAATCCCCCCTCCCCCACCCGAATTCCTTAAGCAAGAAACAAACAATGGTGTCCCGCATGCCTATTAACCATTTACAAACAATCAAACATACACAATAACACAACAAGCTTATCCTAGCATGCGGTTTACTAACAAGGAAATAACTATATCACGATTTAAAATCTTACCAGGCAAAGAGTTCTGGATATGACTTTCTTATGCTCTCCTCTGTTTCCCTAGTACAGTCATTCTCATTATCGCCCCACTGGACCTTGACTAGTTCCACGGTTTTCCTTCGAAGTTGTTTTGTATTGTGTCCGACAATACGAATCGTCCTGCGGCTCCCAACTACCTCAGATTCTACCTTGATATCATCCAACTGATCTAGTGAAATAGTCATATTATAATTGTGCACGAACTTCCTTAACTGGGAAACACGAAATACGTTATGAACTCCCGCCATCTTGTCCGGCAACTCAACTTTATACGCTAAATTCCCAACTTGTTCGAGAACTAGAAATGGACCAACAAACCTTGGTGCTAACTTACCTCTCCTATCAAATCGAATCACACTCTTTAATGGAGAAATCTTGACGATACCAAGTTGCCAACGGAGATTTTCAAATCTCTTCGCCTTTTATCAGCATAACTCTTCTGCCTATCTTGGGCTCCTTTCATTCACTATTGAATAACCTTGATCTTATTTGAAGTTTCTCTTATTACATCTGGCCGAAGCACAAACTTCTCACTGGTTTCTAACCAACATGATGGTGAGTTGCATGGTCTTCCGTACAAAGCTTCAAATGGAGCCATACCAATACTGGACTGGTAACTATTACTATATGCAAACTCAACCAGATGCAAATGATCATCCCATAAACCCCCAAAATCCAATATACAAGCTCTCAAGAGATTCTCTAATACACGATTCACCCTCTCTGTTTGACCGTCGGTTTGAGAAAGGTACGTGGTACTGAGATATAATACTGACCCTAAAGCCTCTTGTAAGCTCTTCCAAAACCCACTAGTAAATAATGGATCTCGGTCACTCAGAATAACTTTAGGTACTCCATGAAATCCCACTACCCACTTCATATATAGTTCTGCTAACTTAGTTGCCATTTTATTCGATTTGACTGGTATAAACCTTGCACTCTTGGTCAATCGATCCACAATCACCCGAATACTATCATGACCCGGTCTAGTCCTTGGTAAACCATCAATGAAATCCATTGAGACTTTTTCCCATTTCCATTCGGGAATTTCCAGCGGTTGTTACAAACCACTAGGCTTCTTTTGCTCGGCTTTAACTAGCTAGCAGTTCATGCACTTGGATATAAACTTTCCAACATCTCTCTTTATCCCTTCCCAGTAGTATGTCTAGTTCATGTCTCGATACATTTTGTTACAACCAGGATGTATAGTCAGTCTCAAATGATGACACTCTCTAAGCACTTCATCTCTCAATCCATCAACATTGGGTACGACTAGTCTCCCATTCTTTCGAAGCCGTCCTTCTCGATCAAGTCCATACTTGTTCATCTCCTCACTGTCGATGCCCATCTTTACTTTGGAGATGATTTCCAGTAGGTTAGGATCATCCCTCTGACTGGAACCGATCCGCTCAATCAGAGTCGGTCTGATCGTCAAACTTGCTAACATTTCTGGATCCAATTTGCAATTAGGTCTGAAATCATATCCTCGGATATACTCCAGTAGCTTCCATTCCAGAAGCATAGCCCCCAAATTTGCATGTCTTCTACTCAATGCATCAGCTACCGCATTGCCTTCCTCGGGTTTGTATGCAATATTGAAATCATATGAAGCCAAGAACTCTAACCATCTCTGCTGAGGAAGATTTAAATCCTTTTGAGAGAAAAGATGCTTTAACGACTTATGATCGGTAAACAACTCAAATCTTTCTTCCAAGGGATAATGTCTCCACATCTTTAATGCGAACACAGTCACTACCAATTCCAAATCATGGGTAGGATATCTTTTCTCATGCGGTTTCAATTGCCGACTAGCATAAGCTATAACCTTACCTCCTGGCATTAGTACAACACCGAGTCCGAAACCACAAGCATCCGTGTATACCGTCATCTCTTCGTTCCTCTTAGGAATAACTAACACTGGTGTGCATGGTAAATTCTCCTTTAGGCTCTTAAATGCATTCTCACACCTTCCGTCCCAAGCAAAAGCTTGATTCTTCTTGGTCAACTGAGTTAATGGTGCCACTATCTTGCAGAAGTCTTGGATAAACTTATGATAATATCCAGTTAACCCCCAAGAAACTTCTCACGTCCGTTGCATTCTTGGGCGTAGACTAATCTTGCACCGCAACCACCTTTGCAAGGTCCACAGCAATAGCACTCTCTGAAACAGCATGGCCCAAGAACCTCACTTCCCTCCCCCAGAAGTGACATTTAGAAAATTTCGCTTTCAATTGGTGTTTCCTCAACACCTCCATCACTATCCTTAAATGTTCCTTGTGTTCTTCCTCCGTCCTCGACTAAACTAAGATATCATCCACGAACACAAGAACAAACTTATTTAACTGATCCATGAATACCTTATTCATAAGATCCACAAAATGTGCTGGTGCATTGGTCAACCCGAATGGTATGACCAACCACTCATAGAATCCAGACGGCGTCCGAAATGCCGTTTTAGGTATACTCTCAGCGGCTACCTGGAGCTGATGAAAACCTGTCGCGAGATCTAACTGGGAGAACACTCTCGCTCCATTCAACTGATCTAACAAATCGTCTCTCCGTGGAAGAGGATACATATTCTTCCTCGCCACCTCCTTCAACTCGTTGTAGTCAACACACAATCGAAGGGAAACATCGGCCTTGGTAGCAAATACAACTGGTGCTCCCCACTCGGAAACACTTCTATGCATAAATCCCTTCTTCAAAAGATCGCTTACTTGCACCCCTAGCCCTCGCTGCTTCCTTGGCGCCATGCGACAAAGAGGCAGCAATATGGGCCTGGACTCTTTCACTAAGTTAATATGAAACTCGATCACTTGGTGTGGTGGAAGTTCGGTTACTTCCCCGAAGATGTCTGGATACTCGCCAGCAATAAGCACATCTGACAACTCATCATGCGAAATGTCGAGGGAATTTAGAAAACTAGCCATTACCCTATCACTAGGTAGGCAACCAAACTGTACCCTCCGCCCATCATCCTCTCTAATGGCCACCGAAGATCCCTCACAGTCTATCACCACCCCATACCTTTGGAGCCAATCGACTCCCAAAATATTGCCAAACCCAGTAAAGCCCAAAACAAAGCAATCACAAACAAATATGCATCCATGACTTGATAAGACCAAATTACAACAAATCATACTAAGGCTAGTCGAACCACTGATCGGGTTCGTCACAACTAAAGGTCTATCGATAATTTGGGTTCCAATTCCAACCTATCTACCAGGTCACTAGATACGAAGGAAAAGGAAGCCCCAGTATCCGAAAATACTCGAATAGGAACATCATAAATGGAAAGCATACCTTGAATGATGACACCCTTTCCTTTCTTTGTCGTAGTTGGGGCATCCGACAAAGAAGGAATAGCGTTGATAGCATTTGTTTTCACGACCTGCTTCTCCTTAGGAGGTTGTGGACATATATCTTTGTGATGTCCCACTTGGCCGTAATTAAAGCACTTCCTGTCTGCTGGCTTTGCTTGACAATCTTTGTCATAGTGGCCCTTCTTGCCATAGCTAAAGCACTCAGTATCTTTCTTATTCTTCTTATTCTGACCGTCCTTGGTTTGGTTCATTTTCCTCTTGTTCTGAGAATTCTTGCCTCCACCGCTTGCCTGTGGCTTTGGCTCCTCTGCAGCTGTAATAGCAACCTCGGTCTTTGACTAAGGGTAAAGGTTCTCTGATCTCAATGCTTTCCCCATAATAGATTCGAATGTCTCATCGATGTGGTTTATAAGTCTTTCCCCTAAGTACTCATCTAAGCTCATTATGAACTTCTCGTTCTTCTTCTTAGCAGTATCGATAAGAGATAATCCATACTTCGATAATGTATCGAACTCAGCAATGTATTCCGAGACTGCCTTACCATTCTACTTAAGCTCCAAGAATTTCCTAAACAATTCTGATTTCTGAGAAGTTGGGATAAACTTGTCACTGAAGTGAGTCTTAAACTGATTCCAAGTAAACTGATCCTCGGGAGTAGCTACTTTAATAGCATTCCACCAATTCATGGACAATCCTTGAAGTTGACGTGATGCTAACTTTTTTTCATTGCATCATCGATTCCCAAATCCTCGAAGAAGCTCTCACAACTATCAAGCCAATTTTGAACATCCATAGCCAATTCCGTTCAGTGGAACGAATTTCCATCAAGATTAGTATAATCCTTGCTGAGCTTGGGGAAATCGACTCTATGCGCCTACACTACCGCACCACCTCCATTAGCAGCATTAGGAACCGCTCCCTGAGCATCCCTAAGCATCTCTCGCATGAAGGTAGTAAATATCGTCCTTATATCAGGGACATTCTCATTGTTGGCCTCTGAACCCGTACTCCTCGTAAACAATTAACCATCTCCTTAGTGGTGCCAGTGCAGTGCGACTTCATCGTTAGATACACTAATAGTATATATATATATATAGCTTTTGAAAACCAAAAATCACAAATATGTGCTCTTATAAACGTATACTATCTCTCCCTGATATCTTCCCTTAGGTTAAATTATGCAACCTACGCTCTGATACCAAGTGTGACGACCCGCCCTGCACCAGCAGACATTTTCCTTGAAATGCGTTGTGCCAATGTCCAACTAGCAAGAACGGTTGTCAAAAGAAAAGGGATTTGAAACTATGAATCATCAAGAACCTGTAGTATATCTCACAGCAGATGGAATAAAATATAATAATAACATAACTTGACATAAAACAAGCGAGATAGTGTATAAGCTGAAAACTAAACCATCATAGCAGCGGAACCCAAAATACAGCTTATGATCCAAACCATTATTAAAACTTCAAAATACTGTCTCTAAAGCAAAATAGAAAAAAAAGGTACACTACTAATTACCAAAGTAGTAACCAGCAACAACACAGACAAAATATATGTAAATAGCACGTGGAAGTCTCATGCTTATCTCCGGATAATTTCTCGTGCATAACCACCTAACCTGTCTCTAGTCTGCTCCTTTAGGAGCACTCAGAGTAGTACGAAGAGACATAAAACTCTGGGTCAGACAAAAGTCTGGTAAGAGCGATAGCAGCAAAATAAAGCAATAACATGTATAAATAATCATACTTGAACCTGGACCTACAACCAAAGAGTTAGCATAACAAGATGTATAGTACTTTAAGGTAACACTAACATAAAGTATAAAATGGGGGTGTGCATGCCATGGTGATAGTAAACATCAAACTTAGCAATCATCTTCACATCTCTCACTCAGTGCGTAAAGCATATGATATCCACCACTTTGATTACCAGAACTATTGGGGCCATGATAGAGTCCCACCCCATCCAACTATCACTACAAACACTTTGCTCTTGGGGGCCTTGATGGAGTTCGACTCCATACAACCTCTGACCCCACTGCATTGGTCCGTAGTCAATGCCCCCCTCTCAATAGTGAACCAAAATTATAGATATCGATAACCCCTTTGCACACGTCCCACAACAAAGCCCAACTTTAGAAGTTAACCCATCGATCCCCATTTGGACCTTGAGTCATCACTTTACATCTGAACTCCCTTTACATCTCGGTTTTTGGTCGGGTTGGAATTGGTCTTCAGAAGAGTTCACGGTCATTGCCAGTCGTTCATTGCTGCTAGGTTGTTCGAACATGCATCTCCGGTAGGTCGAGCATGCATCTCTGGTCGGTCGAGCATCCATCTCTGGTCGGTCGAACATCATTAAGTAGGGTCGGTCGAAGACGTATACATGCAGGGTCGGGTCGAACATGTATATAAGAGTCGGTCGCTCGACCCATAGGGGTCGGTCGAACATGCACGTAGGGGTCAGTCGAACATTCATCTATAGGTCGGTCGTTTGACCCATAGCCTGCACTTATTTACAACAAACCATTTTTCGCCTCTCGACGGCGTTTTCGACCATTGTAACTTACTTATGCAATCATAGATCATACCAAACTGTAGTAACAACATATGGAATCGATCAAAAACATTAAAACATCAATCGCATGTGTTATTTAGGATCGAACATACCCAAATCCATAGTTTTCCTCTTAATCCGCTAAATTCCGGGATTAGCAAACTTAATCCAAATTAACCCAAATTGATATCAGTGACATAAAATATGATTCTAGAATTCTTACATATTTTTTGAGGTATAATTACGCTAATTATCACTAATCAACCCTAGTTAGCCATAATTAATGAAAAAGCATGCAAATCACTCACCTTAGCCAAAAATAAATTTCAGATCTGAAACTCTAACTTATTTGTCATGGATCCCAATGTATTCCAGCAGCTTTATCTCGATTTCTATGCTAATTCGCCTTAATTTGATGTAGATTTGGCTAATATGTGATTAGAAAGTGATTAAAGAGTGATTTGGAAGGTGGAGGCTAGGGTTAGAGAAATGTTTGTGGCGTTTGAGAAAATGAAAAGGAATTATTCTCTAACTCTTCAGCCCTTCCATAACCCTAATCCCGAAATGGGTTATGGGCCTAGCTGCTAATCACCCTATTTACCCTAATTAAGTTGTTTTTCATCTTTCAAACCTTATTTCTACCATAACTCCCAAACGGTAAGTCAGTTTGATTAATGTGGCCACTCTACAGAGAGATAAACCATCATTTGAATCCAGTGGAAGTGGTTTCAAGTCAAAAGTCCTTACCAATAAAAAGTTATAGGCGAAACAAGATTCGCCAAGGGCAAAACGACCTTTTAAAATTTGGCAAAAAGCGTGAACATGGGAAATGACCCCAATAGTCGTTTCCCAAAGTTACAAGACCATACGACTTCATATAAAAATAAAATAAATATTCTATGATCCCCCAATACGTGGAATGCGTGTCGTTACAGCTGCGTTTACCTTTCTAGAATAGCACACCACCACTTACTTTGAATGGCATATCGTCAAACCTGTCAAACCACTAACTGATTTCCTAAAAAGTATTATGGGTATAAAACCTAAGAGAAGCAAATTCTTATGCCACTAATATAATACCTTTAAGAGATCAACCGTACGTGATTTGTTAGGCAAACTTTGCCAGACATTCATTCATACAAGTTGTCCTCGGGCTCAAACTGAACGCACTCTCCTACCGCATCTAAAGGATTAGTAGCCAGAAGTCCTTGGAATCCACAATATCTCATTTACGACCAAATAATGTTAGAGTACCTCTGGTTGCACTCTAGAGAATATTCGATAAGTAATCCTTCCGCTTATGAAGATCCCAGGTCTTCAATTGCTCCTTGTTTATCAGCATCTTCCATCTTCAACGTTTACATATTTGCTGGTTGGAATGGTTTTTGAATATAAATTTGATCCCGGTCTTTCCATACCAATAGTTTATTTGGCCAGATTTTGATAGTCGGTGATTTAACTATCAAAATAAACGACCATCATCCATAGAAAAATAAAATGGACTCACTAGTTCAGTATAAAGCATCCCTTAGCCTCTTAAGTTAAACAATTGTTAATTAAATTTCCAAATCTTTCAACAATTGGAATATCATTCCTCAATTTTTATTTCCAAATCAGTTTATTCAACTTGTATGTCTTCGAATTATAGTTATAATATCCTTCACATAATTATTAATTTTAATTCCCTCAACTACCCTTGTTTCTAAATTAATATCATCCTTTGATAGCCATGAAGTCGTTCTAGTTGGGATATTTTATTTTCCACTCAAACCTTGAGTCAACAACATTCTTATCTTCAAAATAGATAGAAGTTTATCAACAAAATCTCAAATTTTACTAACTATCCCAAAGTTCCATTTACTATATATTCTCTTTTTATAACCCCGTGTTTAATTATGTTATAAATAAACTCCATTTCACATCAAAAACACTTATCATTAGATCTTATCGTTAGATCTTTATTTTTAAAATCAAATTCAATACATTTAAGCTTCTGTTCAATTTCAACTCACATTAAATCATGTTTAAAATTTCTTTTTATAGAATTCCTTTTAGGAAATAAATCAAAATTCTAACTCATATAGTTTTGAGCAAAACTTATTAAAAATTATTTTTTATTAGAGTAGGGTCTTACTCAACTCAATTTCCTTTATCATTATTTCCATTTCAACATGTTTACTTTCAAACATTATTCACTTTAAAAGTCAATATTATTCCTTTTATAGAAATATGGACTCAATATGTCAAAACAACTTGATTCCATTTGAAAACACTATTATAGATTCAAATCTTAACTATCGAGTCACTTTATAAATTTGTATACTTGGTTTATAATTTACTAGATAAAATAATTATTCATTTCCTTTGATAAACTTTATTTTAAAAATAATCTATATAAAATATATTTCAAAATCTATCTTTAGTTATAAAACAAAATTTATAACTTCCTTTCTATTTATTTACCTGAGGTAAATCAATCTTTATGAAAACGATTCATTCTTAGGCAATTTGCCGATAATTACTCGACCAATATCACATACTAGTTAATGTCAAACATGTGTTGAATTTGGATTCAACAATCAACAATCAATTTGACTGATTAAATAGTTCATATAATATGATAGTAAATAACATATTTGAGGAATCCGGTTGGATCCCCCAATCTGTCCTTCCCTGCATCAAAATGGGTTTTCCCAATTTCAATACAATTATATATATATATATATATTACCGTGGTAAACTGAAATAAACAATTTAACTAATGACAATTTACAATCGATTAATAGCATCCAATCAAGCATCCAATTATTTATTTAATACATTCTAATTATTATAAACTTAACCAAGAAGGTAAGTTACCTCATTTGGAATCTAATTGTTAAAATAATGATTTAATTCAATTAAATTAAACAAACGTTTGATTTAGTCATTGAATATTAAAGAATGTTCAACATACATACAAACATTCATCAACCATTAGCAATCATTGCACACAAAATAAAAACCCTACTTATAAATTATAAGTGGGATAAACTGAGTGAGTTAAACTCATCTTGGGCTTCCAATCGTTGTCAAAACAATTTGATTTAATTAAATTAAACTAGCGTTTAATTTAATTAAACAAAATTAGTTGCTTGCATTGCCGTCCACTCCACCTCTAAAATGAAGTGCTCGAGGATATTGTCCAACGTTGTTTGGTTTGTTCAATTCTGTTAACATATGCGTATGTTATGTAAAATATAAATTATAGTTTAATTTACATTGGTCAGTCTCCTAGTTAAATATTATTTAATACTAATTATAGGCTCTAATTGAACCGTCCACATTAATTGTTGATTAGGCACAATTGTTCTATGATTAGGCACATTGGATTATTTACAGCAACTCACTCAGCCATGCATGTTATTAAAAAAAGGCATATCTAAAAATTTATACGTCGGGCATGTATAAACATTATTTGGCCACATCACCTTATACTTAGGCATGTTATATATTATTTTAGTAATGCATATTTGAACTTATACTCAAACTAGATAAAACTATTGCCAGGCTTACTTGTATACGATAAAAATATCTAAAATAGGCTGATACATCTCTAGTTTGAAAAAAAATTGTTCAATTTTTTTTAAACAGAATCTGATATGTATATTAAACTAAATTTAACTAAATTTGGGTCTTACATTAGTTCACATGAGCCCACCCGCATCCCATACTCTACAGTAGCTTATCTTCCCTGTTGCGTTCAGCTTCACAAAAAAATCCTCACCACATCACCTGTTTCTCTCTTTCTTTTCCTTTTTTTCTCGACAAATCCTTGCAGTCCACGGACCATGTCCCCTTTCATATACCTTCTCCTCACTGCACTTTGTTCGAAACCCCCTTCGCTTCTATTCATAAAAAACAGACTTCCTCATGCATGGCTTTTCTCCTTCAACTTTCAGAACATCACTTATGTCATTTTCTTTCTTACTACCATGTTGCTTTTCTCTCCACATTCCCCTTCAGCATTTTTGCTCTATTGTGTTTAAGCCAAAACGTGTTGCCCCCATCATTATACTGTTACGCCTCTTCTTGTCCTTCAACGGTCTATCCACCAACCACAGAACGAGCGCCACTTCTCCAACCATGTCTCTGCCAAACCCACACCATGTCCCTATTGCCTGAGTGCAAGCCTTCGCCTCCTCAACCAACGACCCCCCAACTTTAGCTCAACATGTCGTCGCGCTTATCTCCGCCACCAGCGAGACCATGACTAGACCCACCCGAGACTCTCCCTTTCCTGCTCGCGACTTCCCTTTCTTAGAATCTGCATAAAAGTTGTTAGCGTTTTGATTTAGAGACAATAGGAGCTCACGTTTTGAATGGTGAAGTAAGGTTTCTATTTGAAATATAAAGGTCTGTTTATAATGTTTTCTTTGGTTAACGGAGAGGAATGGTTCTCATTTGCATGCTGGGAAGAAAAAGGAGGAGTGAACTGCTATATATAGATGGAAGAAGATTTAAGATAGGAACGAAGTCATTTCATCGAGGAAAATGTAGCCATTAGCTTAGCGTTAGGGTAATTGCATGCCAGTAGATTAGCATGTGTTGTTTCTTTCATCCATAGGGTATATTAAACTAAAATTAATTTAATTTGGGCCTTACATTAGTTCGCATGAGCCCACCCGCGTCCTACACTCTACAGTAGCTTATCTTCTTCCCTATTGCGTTCAGCTTCACATAAAACTCCCCACCACGTCGCCTGTTTCTCTCTTTCTTTTCCCTTTTTTCTCGACAAACCCATGCAGTCCATGGACCACATCCCCTTCCATATGCCTTCTCCTCACCACATTCTATTTAAAACCCACTTTGCTTCAGTTTCTACAAAATAGGCTTCCCCCATGCATGGCTTTTCTCCTTCAACATTCAGAACTTCAAACATCATTTCCTTTCTTTCTACCATGCTGCTCATCTCTCCACGTTCTCCTTCTGCATTTTTTCTCTGTCCTGTTCAAGCCAAAACGTGCCGCCTCCATCATCATACTACTACGCCTTCTCCTGTCCGTCAAGGTCAAACCACCAACCCCATAATGAGCGCCACTTCTCCGACCATGTCTCTGCCAAACCTGCACCATGTCCTCATCGCTTGAGCACGAGCCTTCACCTCCTCAACCAACTACCCCCGCAACTTCAACTCACCATGCCGCCGTGCCTATCTCCGCCACCAACAACACCACGATTAGACCAAATCGAGACTCTCTACTTCCTTCTTGTGACTTCCCTTTCCCAGAATCCGCACAAAAGTTGATAGCGTTTTGATTTAGAAACAGTAGGAGCTCACGTTTTGACTAGTGGAAGTAAAGTTTTTATTAGAAAAATGGAGGTCCGTTGTAACGACCCAGATTTTTGATCGGTTTATATTAAATATTTAATATGGTTTTAAATATTGAATTGATAATATAAATGATTTTTTTTATTTAGCTATCGATTTAAAAATCGATTTCGATTTAATATCGAATATATTAAATTATCGTAACATCAAATATATTGAAATCGAAGTTAAAAATAAATCGAAATGATTCAGATGATCAGTGTCAGTTCTGTTTGAATATAAAAGCGATAATAATAATTTATTATCAAAGAATTTATTTGTTTTAAATTTAAATTATATTATATTAATTTAATATGGTTATTTTATATATACGTTCGAATTAAATTTTATAGTCTATTCTGTTATATTCAGAATAGTGTTATAATGTTGAAATAACAGTCGTTGCGTTGAAATAGCGGTTCGTGATTCCACGTTAGGAACCCTGAGATATTTGATTGTGGATAGGATCGAAATCAAATCGATATCTATTTAAAAAGAATGAAAGATCTCCTTATATCGAATCAGAATCAAATCTAATTAATTAGAAAATCTTTTTAAATAAATACAAAGATTTTGTGTGTACTTATCCACCATATATATTGCAACAGCCTCTCCCCTTGCTTCTTCATTCTTCTCTTCTGAAAATCACGATTCTAGTTGAAATCGAAAAAGCTCAGAAAGAATTCGCTTCCTTTTTCATTCATAACCCAAACCAAATCCACCGTTCCAAATTAATCCGAAGTTCATTTCTTCCTTTAACTCTTCTAAGTTGAAGTCGTGACCCCTAAAGCCATCTTTAGATCGGAGACCGGTGATTTATTAGAGCTCGACATCGTGAGAATTTGGGGGCGAGATCAGTTGATACGATTAGCATTGGAGGGATTCAAGGCCATTGTTATGTCTGTGATGGGGTTAAAATCCTTCGATCCAATTTAAGGAAAAATCAGTGGTGGAAGCTATCGCCACTGTCCTGTAGGCGATAGGAGAAGAGCTCGGTCACTGATTGGGGAGAAGGAAGGTGCGATAGTAAACCCAGTTGGCTCCAGAAGGTCAGTTTCTGATTTTTGGTGACTTAATGTTGATTGGTGATTTCTTTTTGGAGGTGCGAGACTGTATTTTGGAGATGGGAAGGGCTAGAAATGTTTGAAGGGGACTGTCAAATTGATTGAAGAGGTTTGGACATGAATTGAGATGTGTACAGTGGTTCGAACACCTGATTGTTGATGTTCAGCAGGTTCCCTGTTTGCCAAGATAAGGAAGAAGGTGAGATAAGCAAGTTAATAAAGTATACTTTATTTTGAAATTCAAATCACATAGGATAATTTACTAATTTATTATTTATCGTTAAATTAAATTAGGTGATTAACTTAAGTATTTGATTTAGTGTGGAATAATAATAAAGGAAAATTTAAATTTGTTATGAGGTCAAATTGTTCAAGATAAGTTGAGCGGGGATCGTGGCTTTGAAGTTAACAAGTAGGAAATTTATTTGGAATAAATCATTGGATAAAATCTCGGTGAGTAAATCTCACTCACCTTTTATTAGAATTATTTTTATTCGTTAAAAATAATTGTTGTTGCTTGTTTGAATGCTTTCTGGTTGTTTTAAATATATTAGTTATTTAGGGTGACTATTATATGTATATATTGGTTTGGTGATTGGATTCCCGCAGTCTCATTAGCGGATGCCCACGGTACCATTAGCGGATGATTACCCTGTACGCCCCACGCTATGATAGTGGATGACCTGCATACCGCGATATCCTGCCACAAAGCAGGTTGGGTATTATTTTTGTTGACTAACGTCAATGGATGCAGGAAAACAGGTTGGAGGGATCCAACTAGATTCCTCAAAATATTATTATTTGTTTGTTTTCACATATATTATCATATACGATATGTTGATTGAAAATTGAGTGGTTTGAGTGTTTAATTATCACTGGGGCCTGAATGTTGATCTATAAAAATATTGTAAAAGAGATTTTGAGATATTAAACGGGAATTTCTATTTTTCTAATAATAGAAAATTGAAATTCGAATGAATTAAAAATATTGACTTGTTTTGAATAGATAAAACAAGTACTGGAATTTACAAACAATGTTATAAATATATAGGAGATGGAAGTATTGAAATTTACAAACGATGTTTGTAAATTGGAAAATGCAGGGGGATTGAATTTAATTTATAAACAAGGTTTATAGATGTAGTGGGAAAAATTATCATTTGATAATTTGAATATTTTAATTCAAATGTGAATTTAAAAATAGAAATGGGAGAATCGTTTAAAGAAATAAACGATGGAATGTATTCTGATGTTCATAATATAAATTGAACGAAAATAATTCGATAAGGGTTTATGATTTGAATTCGATTAATTCGAATTTATTTAAGTAGAAGTTAAATTGAATATGAAAATAAATTGGGTATTATATTTATAAGTTATTATAAATATAATTTCCAAAATGAGATTTTGGTTTTAAAAAGAAATTTGAAAAGGGAACTTGTTTAAATATTAAACAAGGAAATTTGAAAAATGGTGTTTATAAATAAAATGAATAAATTATCAAGAGATAACTTGAATATTAAATTCAAAGAGAATCGGAATGGAATTCGAATAAAGAAAATTCAAATGTAGATTGAATATAGAAATTTAAATGAAGTTTGAAAATAGATTTGAATATAGAAATCCAAATGAAGTTTGAAAATATACTGAAATTCAAATGGAGGTTGAAAATAGATTTGAATAAAGAAAGTTTAAAAATGGAATTTTGAATATAGAATTCAAATAGTTTAAATATGGAATTTGAATATAGAATTCAAATAGACTGAAAAGGATTTTGAAAATAGAATTTCAAAATAGAATTTGAAATGGGAATTTGAATATAGATTTCAAATAGAGTTAAAATGGAGTTTGAATATTAGAATTCAAACAGAAATGAAATGGAGTTTGAATATTAGAATTCGAATAGAGTTAAAATGGAGTTTAATTAATTTTAATGAAGTTTAAAAGTTTTTATATATAAATATAATTAAAACGAACTCGCCGTAGTGCGGCAGTTCGTAAATTGGTGTTTCGAACTTCAATTGAGCATACAGAACTCAATTGAAGTCGGAATTCTTTGAAACAAGAAACGTCAAGACCGATTTGATAATAGTTTTCTAATGGAGGAAAAAAATCTAGATTTTGTCGAATAGATTTGAGTTATATCAAAATCAAATTTTCAGAAAAACAGCGCCATAACCATTTAAAACCATAACGGTTTATTTAATTTTATGAAAGGATTTTAAGCGAATAAAATCCGAATTTCTATTTAGAAAATTTCAGATTTTGAGTTGTAGATTATATGTGACCTCAGTTGGAGTAATGAATTGATTTTTGAAACAGAAATCAGATTTTTGATTATTGAATAGAATTAACTAATTTGAATAGTAATTAGTTAATGAGATTTTGAATTGATATTGGGCTTTGAATAAGTGAATTCGATTTGAAAATTTATATTCGAAATCAAAAAGGAAACTAGAATTGAAATTGAATTTTCAATTTGGTTATAAGTAAGTTAAATATTTTGTTTGAACATGTTATGTTCAAACAAAGAAGTGGAATCGGCAAAATAGCTAACTAAAGAATAAATGGGAAAAACTGAATTCAAACGATTGGATTAAGCTGAATTGAATTGGAAACAGGTGAACATGTGTTAGACAAGTATGGGATGAAGTATATGAAGATTTTAATTAATGTGCCCGACAAAAATGTACATGTTTAAATTCATATATAAGATTTTATGCGCCGTATCGGCAAGCCACTTGGCTTTTTCTTTTTCTTTGGATTGGTGACGGCCATGGGAGGCTATTTGAAATATCCCGATGCTCCCGGTACAAAGGAGGTTATGGAGAAATTTTCCGAAAATTTAAGGAGTTAGAATATTTTTAAGAAAAATTTGATAGTTAGAAATAAATGTATCAATATATATTGAATTCGATAAGGAAACAAATTTAAAATAGAATATTATAAATAAAAAGGAAATCGATAGGCTGGTAATAGAAAGAGAAACATATATACATTTAAAAATGAATAATTGGTTTGTATGGTGTTGATTATTCGAGGTAAGTGGTTTTGTCTGTTTTGAAGTTAATGATGTTTTCAGTCAAGGTCTGAGAGGTAATAATACCCCAGATTTCACTTTTAATTGATAAGTAGCAAGATCCAATCTCGAAGAGAAGTGTTGGATAGTTAGTTGAATTAAATATTTTGGGTTGTTGTAATGATGTTTTACACAGCATTCGTTTTAACCCAAGTGATGGAATTTCGGAAATATCAAAGTAAATATTTCCTAAGTATAATTAAAGTAGTCGGGGAAAAAGATAATTGATTGAAATTGTTTCAAATTTCAAATAGAATATATTTTCTAACTGTAGAAAATAATAGAAGGCGATATATGGAAATGTTTTCCAAATAGCGTAAGAGGCCAAGATGATTATCGAAATTATTTGGTTAACAAATATTGATAGAGAAATAGAGAAGTGAATTAATTAACGAAATATTAATTAATGGGCCCAGTGATTGATTGATGTTATGGATGAATGGAATGTTTGTTTATTTTTCTTCGATAGTTAAATAACCGACTATCGAAGTGTTTGCCAATATCGTTGTCAATATGGAGAGACCGGTTGGATTATTATCCGTGAACCACTCTGTATTGGCAGTAGCGTTGCGAATCAGATTATACGAAGGTAATCGAAGACGGTGTAAAATGCAAGGGCTTTTCTATTAATAGAAATTGTGCCTTCGGTTTCGTTCAGTCCCAAAACGAATGTATATGGACGAATGTCTGACAAAGTATTTCCATTGATCGAATATGTTGATCTGTCCAAATATATATGGTGGCAACAGATTTATTCCCTTAGCATAACATCCAGAATATTTGTGCAAATCAATTAGTGATTAACGGATCTGACAATGTGGCATTCAAAGTGATTGTGCTATCAATGAATAGAAAGTAATCGTAGCCTCAGGCCTCAACTACCGGGAAATGACAAAAATCGGGCAAGCAGCATGGCTATGTGGGTCGCTCCCATTAGGATGTATAATCACCTATCTAGAGATTCATTTAATTCCTTATTATGTTCAATGCTGTCCCATTCGGGAAATGGTTGCTGATCCCAACCGTTGGTGATATACATTCGATACACTCAAGTGAAATGAGTGGTCGGTCATGTGTGGGCCGGGTTGCGAGATGTTCTTGTTGAACCTAGTGTATTCCTCTCTAGAGATACATTATCGGAAGGTGGTTCCATTCCTTGTCATGTTGGAAATCCAATCTCCAATAAGCGCCATGCGGTTTTTTATTTTATACTATGTATGTGGAGTGTGAGATGCAAGCGTTCTGATATTTGGTTATTTATTTGATTAGACATTATTATAATATCACTGAATTTTCATATCAAAGTGTTTTGGGTTATAGTAAGGTAAAAACCATCCATGTTTATGTGTGGGTTGGTCTTACTATTATCTTTCCTTTCGAAAGAAATTTTGAAAGTTAAACAAATGGTTGGAGTTTACTCACACCATTCCCATGACTGACCCAGAGTTTATTTTGTTTGTTTTCCCTAAACTCTTAGGTGCCCAAATTTGTATGGGCAGTCAGGTAGTCGGGATTTTTCAGATTCACTTGGAAGAGCTGGAAGCAGGAGGCTTCACCAATTAGCTATAGACTATCATATATTCCGCTATGAACCATGTTTGTATCTGGAAACAGGTGTTTATAACTGTTCCAGGAATAACTGTTGTGCTCTGATGATGGTATGTATATAAAGTTACTGATTTGTATTTCAAAAATTATGTTATATAATATATTTTATTTGTTCCGCTGTGAGATTTGTCTTCTTTGTTTTCTTCTATTCTAATATTTCTTTCTTTCTATTTCCCATCCTCTAACTTCTTTCTAATAATGATTCGTATTTCTGTGCAATTTGGGTTGGACGTGTGGTGTTATTAGTTAACTCAGATAGTACGGATTTGCGGGTCATTACTGTTGGTATCAGAGCTTAGGTTGAGCGAATACCTAGGCTTGTTGGCATGTGCTCATTAGAGATAGGGTCAGTAGTACCCTAGAATGAGTTGAGTATATATACAAGAGCGCGTATTTGTAAATTGATATAAAATCTGTTTTATATTGTGTTAGCTAGTCTGTTGAGTGGTTTATGAATTCTGATCAAATCGTGGGATGCCACGAAGTCGATAGGAATTTCTAAACACTTGAACAGAGAAATTCAACATAATCATGATTTAAGTGGGTAAATGAAATAATTTTGCCCAAAATTCTATTTTTGTAGAAAAGGAATAATTTTCTAGAACTATTATACTATATGGATGAGTTGGTTGTTAACATTATAATAAAATTAGATTATAAAATTGAAATGGTTATATATAACCAAAACAAAATTTGTATATGAATTAAATATACAAATGAGATGAATTAAAATTGAATTCAAGCCAGAATTTGAAATTTAAAATCCTGGGAAGTTTGAAAATATTTTCTGAAGTATATTGAAATAATATAGCTTTGTTTTGAAAGGGATTTTTGAATAAAAATCATTTTGAATGGGTTTTGAAATTGTTTAAGCACTGAACTCACTTCAATGACTGGAAAATAATTCTGATGAGGACTGCAGCTTCGTCAGTGTTCATTTTCGAGTTTCTAAGTGATGAATTGCTACCTTAGAAAAGTTTTTGATGAAAAATTATTTGAAAGAAAACAAGTTGTTTTGGAAAGTTCAGATATTTTGAATTTGAAATAATTATACAATATTTGTATATATTTATGTGATTTCAGAAGGATTTGAAAGGAAAACCCAGGAATTTGAATTCTGAAGTTTAAATTTAACTTAAGCAAGTTAAATGGATCGAGATAAATAAATTAGTAAAATTCAATTTGAATAAGATTCAATGGAATTTGAATTGGGTGTAAATCATTTAATTTAAATGTGTGAAAACCAAAAGTTTTAATTGGAGCTAATTTGTTGAAATATGAAGAGGTGAGTTTCAACATAAAGGAGTTTTGAAAAGTTAATGAGTTTATAGTATTTTTCCTACCTTAGCAATTTCGGGGACAAAATTATTTTAAGGGGGGGAGAATGTAACAACCCGGATTTTTGATCGGTTTATTTTAAATATTTAATATGGTTTTAAATATTGAATTGATAATATAAATGATTTTTTTTATTTAGCTATCAATTTAAAAATCGATTTTGATTTAATATCGAATATATAAATTATCATAACATGAAATATATTGAAATCGAAGTTAAAACTAAATTGAAATGATTCAGATGATCAGTGTCAGTTCTGTTTGAATATAAAAGCGATAATAATAATTTATTATCAAAGAATTTATTTGTTTTAAATTTAAATTAAATTATATTATATTAATTTAGTATGGTTATTTTATATATACGTTTGAATTAAATTTTATAGTCTATTCTGTTATATTCAGAATAGTGTTATAATGTTGAAATATTAGTCGTTGCGTTGAAATAGCTGTTCGTGATTCCACGTTAGGAACCCCGACATATTTGATTGTGGATAGGATCGAAATCAAATCAATATCTGTTTAAAAAGAATGAAAGATCTCTTTATATCGAATCAGAATCAAATCGAATTAATTAGAAAATCTTTTTAAATAAATACATAGATTTTGTGTGTACTTCTCCACCTATATATATTGCGAAAGCCTCTCCCCTAGCTTCTTCATTCTTCTCTTCTGAAAATCACGATACTAGATGAAATCGAAAAAGCTCAGAAAGAATCCGCTTCCTTTTTCATTCAGAACCCAAACCAAATCCATCGTTCCAAATTAATCCGAAGTTCATTTCTTCCTTTATCTCTTCTAAGTTGAAGCCGTGACCCCTAAAGCCATCTTCATATCGAAGACCGGTGATTTATTAGAGCTTGGCATCGTGAGAATTTGGGGGCGAGACCAGTTGATACGGTCAGCATTGGAGGGATTCAAGGCCGTTTTTATGTCTATGATGGGGTTAAAATCCTTCGATCCAATTTAAGGAAAAATCAGTGGTGGAAGTTATCGCCACTTTCCTGTAGGCGATAGGAGAAGAGCTCGGTCACTGATTGGGGAGAAGGAAGGTGCGGTAGTAAACCCAGTTGGCTCCAGAAGGTCAGTTTCTGATTTTTGGTGACTTAAAGTTGACCGGTGATTTCTTTTTAGAGGTGCGAAACTGTATTTTGGAGATGGGAAGGGCTGGAAATGTATGAAGGGGACTGTCAAATTGATTGAAGAGGTTTGGACATGAATTGAGATGTGTACAGTGGTTCGGACACCTGATAGTTGATGTTCAGCAGGTTCCCTGTTTGCCAAGATAAGGAAGAAGGTGAGATAAGCAAGTTAATAAAGTATACTTTATTTTGAAATTCAAATCACATAGGATAATTTACTAATTTATGATTTATGGTTAAATTAAATTAGGTGATTAACTTAAGTATTTGATTTAGTGTGGAATAATAATAAAGGAAAATTTAAATTTGTTAGGAGGTCAAATTGTTTAAGATAAGTTGAGCAGGGATCGCGGCTTTGAAGTTAACAAGCAGGAAATTTATTTGGAATAAATCATTGGATAAAATCTCGATGAGTAAATCTCACTCACCTTTTATTATAATTATTTTTATTCATTAAAAATAATTGTTGTTTCTTGTTTGAATGCTTTCTGGTTGTTTTAAATATATTAGTTATTTAGGGTGACTATAATATATATATATATATATTGGTTTGGTGATTGGATTCCCGCAGTCTCATTAGCGGATTCCCGCAGTCTCATTAGCGGATGCCCGTGGTACCATTAGCGGATGATTACCCTATACGTCCCACGCTATGATAGTGGATGACCTTCATACCGTGATATCCTGCCGCGAAGCAGTATGGGTATTATTTTTGTTGACTAACGTCTGTGGATGCAGGAAAACAGGTTGGAGGGATCCACCTGGATTCCTAGAAATATTATTATTTGTTGGTCTTCACATATATTATCATATATGATATGTTGATTGAAAATTGAGTGGTTTGATTGTTTAATTATCACTAGGGCCTGCATGTTGATCTATAAAAATATTGTAAAAGAGATTTTGAGATTTTAAATGGGAATTTCTATTTTTCTATTAATAGAAAATTGAAATTCGAATGGATTAAAAATATTGACTTGTTTTGAATAGATAAAACAAGTACTGGAATTTACAACCAATGTTATAAATATATAGGAGATGGAAGTATTGAAATTTACAAACGAAGTTTGTAAACTGGAAAATGCAGGGGTTTGAATTTAGTTTATAAACAAGGTTTATAGATGTAGTGGGAAAATTATCATTTGATAATTTGAATATTTTAATTCAAATGTGAATTTAAAAATAGAAATGGGAGAATCGTTTAAAGAAATAAACGATGGAATGTATTCTGATGTTCATAATATAAATTGAACGAAAATAAATCGATAAGGGTTTATGATTTGAATTCGATTAATTCAAATTTATTTAAGTAGAAGTTAAATTGAATATGAAAATAAATTGGGTATTATATTTATAATTTATTATAAATAGAATTTCCAAAATGAGATTTTGGTTTTAAAAAGAAATTTGAAAAGGGAACTTGTTTAAATATTAAACAAGGAAATTTGAAAAATGGTGTTTATAAATAAAGTGAATAAATTATCAAGAGATAACTTGAATATTAAATTCAAAGAGAATTGGAATGGAACTCGAATAAAGAAAATTCAAATATAGATTGAATATAGAAATTCAAATAAAGTTTGAAAATAGATTTGAATATAGAAATCCAAATGAAGTTTGAAAATATACTGAAATTCAAATGGAGGTTGAAAATAGATTTGAAGAAAGAAAGTTTAAATATGGAATTTTGAATATAGAATTCAAATAGTTTAAATATGGAATTCGAATATAGAATTCAAATAGACTGAAATGGAATTTGAAAATAGAATTTCAAAATAGAATTTGAAATGGGAATTTGAATATAGATTTCAAATAGAGTTTGAATATTACAATTCAAACTGAAATGAAATGGAGTTTGAATACTAGAATTCGAATAGAGTTAAAATGGAGTCGAATTCATTTTAACGAAGTTTAAAAGTTTATATACATAAATATAATTAAAACGAACTCGCCGCAGCGCTGCAGTTCGTAAATTGGCGTTTCGAACGTCAATTGAGCATACAGAACTCAATTGAAGTCGGTATTCTTTGAAACAAGAAATGTCAGGACCGATTTGATAATAGTTTTCTAATGGAGGAGAAAAATCTAGATTTCGTCGAATAGATTTTGTGTTATATCAAAATCAAATTTTTAGAAAAACAGCTCCATAACCATTTAAAACCATTACGGTTTATTTAATTTTATAAAAGGATTTTCAGCGAATAAAATCCGAATTTCTATTTAGAAAATTTCAGATTTTGAGTTGTAGATTATATGTGAACTCAGTTGGAGTAATGAATTGATTTTTGAAATAGAAATCAGATTTTTGATTATTGAATAGAATTAACTAATTTGAATAGTAATTAGTTAATGAGATTTTGAATTTATATTGGGCCTTGAATAAGTGAATTCGATTTGAAAATTTATATTCGAAATCAAAAAGGAAACTAGAATTGAAATTGAATTTTCAATTTGGTTATGAGCAAGTTAAATATTTTGTTTGAACTTGTTATGTTCAAACAAAGAAGTGGAATAGGCAAAATAGCTAATTAAAGAATAAATGGGAAAAAATGAATTCAAACGATTGGATTGAGTTGAATTGAATTGGAAACAGGTGAACATGTGTTAGACAAGTATGGGATGAAGTATATGAAGATTTTAATTTATGTGCCCGACAAAAAGGTACATGTTTAAATTCATATATGAGATTTTATGCGCCGTATCGGCAAGCCGCTTGGCTTTTTCTTTTTCTTTTGATTGGTGAGGGCCATGGGAGGCTATTTGAAATATCCCGATGCTCCCGGTACAAAGGAGGTTATGGCGAAATTTTCCGGAAATTTAAGGAGTTAGAATATTTTTAAGAAAAATTTGATAGTTAGAAATAAATGTATCAATATATATTGAATTCGATAAGGAAACGAATTTAAAATAGAATATTATAAATAAAAAGGAAATCGATAGGCTGGTAATAGAAAGAGAAACATATATTCATTAAAAAATGAATAATTGGATTGTATGGTGTTGATTATTCGAGGTAAGTGGTTTTGTCTGTTTTGAAGTTAATGATGTTTTCAGTCAAGGTCTGAGAGGTAATAATACCCCAACTTGATTGATTTCATTTTTAGTTGATAAATAGCAAGATCCAATTTCGAAGAGAAGTGTTAGATAGTTAGTTGAATAAAATATTTTGGGTTGTTGTAACGATGTTTTACACATCATTCATTTTAACCCAAGTGATGGAATTTTGGAAATATAAAAGTAAATATTTCCTGAGTATAATTAAAGTAGTCGGGAAAAAGATAAGTGATTGAAATTGTTTCAAATTTCAAATAGAATATATTTTCTAACTATAGAAAATAATAGAAGGCGATATATGGAAATGTTTTCCAAATAGCGTAAGAGGCCAAGATGATTATCGAAATTATTTGGTTAACAAATATTGATAGAGAAATAGAGAAGTGAATTAATTGATGAAATATTAATTAACAGGCCCAGTGATTGATTGATGTTATGGATGAATGGAATGTTTGTTTATTTTTCTTCGATATTTAAATAACCGACTATCGGAATGTTTGCCAATATCGTTGTCAATATGGAGAGGCCAGTTGGATTATTATCCGGGAACCACTCTTTATTGGTAGTAGTGTTGCGAATCAGATTATACGAAGGTAATCGAAGACGGTGTAAAGTGCAAGGGCTTTTTCTATGAGACGACCCAAAATCCCGTTCAGACGGAAACAGGGTTATCTTTGGAATATAACACAGAAACAGATAATAACAGAACAGAATTAAATAAATACACCAGATAATGAACAATAGAATATACTGGATAAAAGTAATCATCAGAGTTACACAGTATACAGGATCTTACTTAGTACAAATACAGTTCAGCTATACATAAATGTCTACAGCGGAAATAAACAAAGTATGTACAATAGGAGCTGAACAACATAAAAAGAAATAAATGATAGAATCCATCTTCAGCTCCAGCTATCCAGAGAGAACCAGCTAAACCTGAATACAAGGCTGCCCGTGTAGAAAAAGGGGCACCCGAGTTTGAAAGTGAAACAAACTACGAGTCAGTCATGGGACTGGTATGAGAAATCCACTCAACACATATATAATTGGCCAATCACAGGACCACGCCACTTTCGTGGAACGGGTTTACTCCATTGGATTGCCAGTGCTTTAAAACAAATCTTTCTTTTAAAACATCGCTATGCTTTTTATAAAAATGAAGCCGTTATAAGACTCAGTTCCCATCACACAATGCAACGCAAACCGGAGGATAGAGTTTTACCTTATAATGGCCAAAATATGATTGATACGAATAAAACAAAGGCATTTGATATTATTGCTAGTGTTAATATGTTTTGAAAACAATTTCAAATCATAACTATCAATCATAGACGGCATTAATGCCCCATACCACTATGTCGCCATATATAGGTATACAATCAAAATCGCACGATGTCGTATTTGGAAATTGGATTTCCGTCATGAACCAAGGCAAAAGATAGTCCTTACCGAATTCGAGACGCTCTAGCCCGCCCCTCAGGACCCAGACTCAGGTGGGCCCTTGGATCGTCAGGGCCGGTCCACCGATGTGGATTAAAATTCCTGAACCTGCATTTCCCCACCCTTTGGGGTGTAGACGAGCCAACGAATGACTCCATCGGACCCAGATCGTCCGATCAAACCGAGGCGCCTCGCAACAGCAACAACCACATAGGTGAAAAGTATATAAATGTCAGGGCTGGTAGGTCACTGACACCACCCTAGCTAGAAAGAAACGCAGGCCCTCCCTGATGTCCCCTCCCGTTTTAGGTTCATACCGGGGTGTGAGGCTCGCGAATTCACGTTATACACAAAGCTACGCCATACAGGTGGTGCTTTGATCATCACCACAAGACTTTGCTTTTCAACAGAAGCCCTGATCACTGCATCTTAGCATGCCACACAGGCAACTCATGCCATGCGACTGATGTCCATCGATATACAACCTCTGAGCTCGTGCGTCTCAGAGAAGGGCGTTAAGCAAAAGAATAAATTCTCCGCCACCAAACAGATGTATAATTAACAGAAATCAATCAACACATAATAAACTCCAATGTCAGACACACAGTCCATTTACAAGTCCGTTCTGGGTCTGAACGAAACCGGAGGCACTAAATACCTCGCAAACCCATCGATCACCACGTACGTCTGGACGATCACCACTCATTATCCATATTTCGGGATGCCTCCCAATCAGGACCTCGGTTACCATCCAAACGAGGTGAAGATCTCCGGTCTTCGACCGTCGTCTTCATCTTTGAATTTCGATCGTCGGTCAATTATTTGAAATGAGAATTAACTCGGCCTTTTCAAATAATTCACGTATATTTAAAATTTCAATTCAATTTATTTCAATGGTTAAATTATTCGTCAACACCAATTTTGTTCTTTAATGTAATTTTCACACCAAACACATTCAACCATCAAATATCACATAAATCAAGCAAATTCAGTTTATTTCCATTCCCTAACGTTCCCAATATTTTATAACGATTTATCGCTATTTTTATTTATTTTAAAATAGCTAATTTATTCAAAACCGACGCTTCGGGCCATAACGCGGCCGTGGCGCTGTTTCTCTTCGGATTTGATTTACACATATCTGAAAATCTAACCGTTGGATCTTCACAAAATTTACATCATTAGAAAGGTCTTTTCAAAACGAATCCAACGGTTCCAGTTTCGGGAAAATCCGACGGTCGGATCTCCCGGTACAATCGTTTGAATTTTCGATTTCAAAATACGAACTGCAGCGTCGTTATTCGATTAAATATATAATTATATATATATATATATATATATATATAAATATAATCGCTTCTGGCGCTGTTTTTCATCAAATTTGATTTAAACATTCCAGACAATCCAACCGTTGGATTTTTACAAGGTTGGTGCCGTTGGGAAGATATTTCCAAGGCGAACCCGACGGTTGAGGTTTCGGGAAAATCCAATGGTCGGATTTCCCGTACTAGTTGTTTGAAATCATGGTTTCAAAATACGAACTGCACGGCTTCGTTTCGTTTTAATTTTATTTATATTTATATAAATATAGTTCATTCAATGATTTCCATATCGTTTTCACTTCAAATATTTTACTAACACCTTAAAATTTTGGAAAATTTCGCCATAACCTCCCCTGCACTGGGAGCATCGGGAAATCGGAAATAGCTTTCCCGGTCCTTCTAATCTCAAAAAGAAAAAGAAAAAGCCAAGCGGCTAGCCAACAGGCTCATAAAATCATCACCCAAACAAAACAGTAAATGTGTACCTATTTGTCGGGCACAAAATTTTATTCCTCTTCTCTAGCCCCTTTGCTATAACCTGTTCAATAAATATGCATGTACATATATATACAGTTCTTATCATTTATCATTTTCTATTCAACTTCATATTTGATTTCTATTTGGTTTAAAAACACCATTCATTCTAATGTTACATAAATAGGTGCAAATCATTTCATTAGCTAATTAATGAATATTTCAACTCATATATGTTTATTTTGAACAAGTGGCTATTTTTAACACTTCACATTTCAACGATTTATGCATACAATAAAAATGTGATTTTTATTGTAAAACAATTCATTTCAAAACACTATTTTTCTATATAGTTCAAGTTGGTGATAAAAATGGGATTTTTATCAAAAAACAATTTCTTTTAAAACGTGATTATTTTACACAGTTCATATAGTCGATAAAAGGTGATTTTTTATTATCAAACAATTTATTTCAAAATATGAATACCATTCAACACATGAATTTCTAATCAACGAATGAATATCAATTCAACACATGAATGTTTTCTATAGTTTCTATATATAGATAAAAATGTGATTTTTATTATCAAACAATTTATTTCAAAATATGAATACCATTCAACACATGAATTTCTAATCAACGAATGAATATCAATTCAACACATGAATGTTTTCTATAGTTTCTATATATAGATAAAAATGAGATTTTTATTATCAAACAATTTATTTCAAAATATGTATACCATTCAACACATGAATTTCTAATCAACGAATGAATATCAATTCAACACATGAATGTTTTCTATACAATGAATAAATATAGTTAAAAATGTGATTTTTATTATCAAACAATTTATTTCAAAATATGAATACCATTCGACACATGAATGTTTTCTATACAATGAATAAATATAGTTTAAGCATATGAAAATAATTCAAACACACGAATATTATTCAAAATTTCGGCAGCATAACGGCAGGGTAGTTAAAACCGGGACCGTCCCTAGTACGGCTCCTCGCTCTACCTTAAAACCTCGCGGTTTTTGACAATGGGGATCATGCATCTAGTTCGCACGCAGGCGGCATGTATATATTTATTTCATTTCCACAAACTAATCCTATGTGGTTTCAACCAAATATTCCTCAACCACAAATGGGTAATTTTCAACCACAATCAACCAATATCAATCACAAACAATCCCAAACAATCATTCGCTATCAATCAATTTTCACAACAATTTCAACCAATAAATATCGTCCATGGTTTGTGGACGAGGGGCGTATATATATATATATATAGATATATATATTTATATATAGCAATTCACTTTCATTTCACACATATATATATATATATATATATATATATATATATATTTTTAAATCAGAAATCTCACCAATAGCTATCCAACTGCACGACACTTCCTTGCATAAAATCTTCGCCAATCTCGCCTTTTGTCGCTTCGTTGCCCGTATTCTCTACATATGTAAAAATCGCATTTTTACTATGTTATTCAATATATAAAAATTGCATTTTGACTTCGCTATTCAATATATAAAGATCATATTTTTATTATTCCTATGATGTAAAAATTATATTTTTATTGCTTTAAAAATATAAAGTTCATATCTTACTTCTTCTACTTAATAAAAATTCCATCTTTTCTATTTTTAAAAAATATGATCTTTTCTATTTTAAAAATATGATCTTTTCTATTTTAAAGTTCAAACCTTTCTCTTTTTAAAGTTTAAATCTTTTTCTATTTAAAATCTAAAAATAAAATCAGTTTTATATGCTTTTTAAAATTAAAATTTTCAGATGAAAATAAAATAAAATAAAAACAATTTACCTTAACCTGCGAAGAAGGAGGGGAAAAAGGAGACATCGGCGGCAGGCACTGGATCTCGGTGGTGGTGGCGTCGAGGCTTCACGGGGGGGGCTGCTCGATTTGATTCGACGGGGGCGGATGCGTCGCGAGGGCTTCGAGGTGGGCGGATGCTTCGCGAGGGCTTCGAGGTGGGCGGGTGCTTCGCGAGGGGGAGGAGCTGGATCGGCGCGCGGTGGGGGGGGGGGGGGGTTCGACAGTCGTCTTGGCGGTGGCGTCGATGCTTCACGGGGCGTCGATCTTTCTTTCTTCTTCTTTTTTTTTTTTTGTTTTCCGATTAATGAAATCGGGGGGGGGGGGGGCAGGAAGAAGAAAAGGGAGGGAATTTATATTATTTTATTTAATTATTTATATTTTTGCAAAAAGGTTGACTTTTACATACGACCTCGAAACGAGGCCCACCGCCTGTCGCCCATTGCGTTTTACCCCCATTCCGAACACAATGGGATATGTATCGCAAGCTGATTTGATCGTTACAATCAGTTTCCGTTGAATTTACATTTAAATCACTATATTGAATTTTAAACGTACATTTCAAATTACCGGGGCCACATACCGACTAGAAAAATTCCAGAAAAATATTTTCTAGCTTCGTATTGACGATACGGTCCTAACAAAACTAGTTTCGTCGAATTCCGAGACCGTTGGAAAAATGGCCGATTTCTAGTCGATTAAAATCAACTGAAACTGGTCAAACGCGTTTTCTTTTTCCACGCTCACATATTGATTCGAAAAATTATGAAATTTGAAACCTAGTAATAACTTGACACTGCGGATCCAACAAAAGTGGTTTCGTCGAAATCCGAGGTCATTTGCAAAATGTCCATTTTTAAGGGCCTGAATTCCATAGCGACTATTCAGAATTTTCAACTGGACATATCTTTTGATTTCCGCTATCAAATTTCGTTTGGTCGGATTCGTTAGAAAGATATTCACTAACAGATTTAAATATTTTTGGTTTCACTAAAATCCGGATTGTTTTGCACCCGGTATAGTCCGACAAAGTTTGAATTCAATTTTTGAAACTGCCACGCCATTTCAGGCCTTGTTTATAATTATAATTAATTATATTTGTTTTCAATTGTCGATTCAAACTCAGTTTTCATCGCCATTATTTAAAATATTTATTTTAAATATTTAAAATCCATTATTTTAGCCAATTTAAAAATTTTAAATTGGTTCAGATTTTCTGGGTCGTTACAATCTCCCCCACTTAAAACTTTTCGTCCCCGAAAAGGAACAAAGTCGAAAGTGGTTTGATAAATCTACAATCACACAACACAACCACCAATCCAATTCTTTCTAACCTTTCAAAAATATTCTGATCTACTCCTATATTCTTTTATAAATCATTCAGACTATAGAATTAAAAGTGCACATCCATAGGAAGAAAATTGCAATAGAATAGAGAATTAAATGGTAATGCAAAGTAGGGTAATGTACCTTGCACCAGAGTCATTCAGAGATATCTACTCGGCATCTAGGATAAGCTTTCTGAATGCTCTCCTCAGTTTCCCAAGTACAATCTCGCGGATCTCCACTCCATTGCACTTTGACTAAGTGAACTTTCTTGTTCCTCAGCTCTTTGGATTCTTTGCCGATAATCTTTAGCAGCTCTCGCCTCACAGCTAATTCTGGAGTAATTTCAATATCCTGCTGAGCTGCTTCTTCCACGATCAAGTCTGGATCATGAACGTGCTTTCGAAGTTGAGATATGTGAAATACATCATGCACTCCAGGCAACCAGTCAGGCAGTTTGACCCTATAAGCGAGAGTTCCAATCCGTTCCAGAATAGGAAACGGACCAATGAATTTGGGTGCCAACTTTCCAGTTTTACCGAACCGGATAACTCCTCTCATCGGCGATACTTTCAAATATACGTAGTCGCCAACTTCAAAGGATATATCTCTTCTTCTTCTATCGGCATAGCTCTTTTGTCGGCTTTGAGCGGCGAGTAATCGCTTCTTAATAAAATCGACTTTGTCGACAGCTTCTCGAATCATATCAGGACCCAATACAAGAATATTTCCAGGCTCGACCCAACAAGCAGGAGATCGGCACGGTCTACCATACAATGCTTCGAATGGCGACATTGTCAGACTCGCCTGGTTGCTGTTGTTATAAGAGAATTCAGCCAAATGCAGATGGTCTTCCCATGATCCACCGAAATCTAGAACACAAGCCCGCAATAGATCTTCTAAAATGTGATTCACCCTCTCAGTCTGACCGTCTGTCTGAGGATGATAAGCGGTGCTCAAGTTCAACTTCGTTCCTAGCTCGACTTGAAATGCTTCCCAGAATTTACTAGTGAATATTGTATCTCTATCACTTACTATACTGAGGGGCACTCCATGTAGTCTAACTATTTCCCTGACGTATATCTGCGACAGACTCTGAGCGGTTCTATTTGATTTGACAGGTATAAAATGGGCGGTCTTCGTGAAGCGATCTGCGATCACCCAAATACTGTCATTTCCTTTTCTGGTTCTGGGCAGACCATCGATGAAATCCATCGAAATATGTTCCCACTTCCAACCAGGAACCTCTAGTGGTTGTAATAATCCAGCCAATTTCTGTTGGTCGCTTTTAACTAGCTGGCAAGTAGGGCATCGGCTAACGTATATTGAAATGTCTCTTTTCATAGCCTTCCACCAGAATGTTCTTTTGAGATCGTTATACATTTTGGCCACGCCAGGATGGATACTCAACTTGGACTTGTGACATTCGTCTAACACTTCCCTTTTTAGCTCAGGAATGTCAGGAACACAAATCCTTCCTTTCAATCTCAGGGTCTCGTCGTTATCTATTTGAAAACACGAGGGTTCACCTTTCCGAATCCTTTTAATCATATCCTTAATAAAGTTATCCTCCTTCTGAAGAATAGATATTTTGTCAATCAAGGAAGTCGTGATAATAAAGCTGGCGATCATTACATTCTTTCGACTCAGCGCATCGGCCACGACATTGGCTTTCCCTGGAGTATATATAATTTCGAAGTCATATGCTGCAAGAAACTCTAGCCAACGTTGCTGCCTCAAATTTAAATCCTTCTGAGTGAACAGATACTTTAACGACTAGTGATCTGTAAACAGTTCAAATCTCTCGCCCAGAAGATAGTGTCTCCAGATTTTCAAAGAGAATATGATAGCCAATAACTCAAGATCATGAGTTACATAGTTTTTCTCGTGCGGTTTCAGTTGACGGCTAGCATAAGCAATCACTTGACCCCTTTGCATTAACACTGCCCCAAGGCCTTCTCTAGAAGCATCAGTCCAGACTTTTAAATCTTGGTTGCCATCGATAATGGTTAACACTGGAGCAGTTGTCAACCTTAACTTTAGCTCCTCAAAAGCCTCCTCACTCTCTTGAGTCCATTTGAATTTAGAATGCTTCTTTGTAAGCTTCGTTAAGTGGCCAGATATCTTCGAAAAGTCCTTAACGAACTTCCGGTAATAGCTAGCCAATCCAAGAAAACTGCGGACTTCAGTGGGAGTACTGGGTTGTTTCCAATTCTGGATAGCTGTGATTTTGCTTGGGTCCACAGCAATTCCTTCTTTCGATACGACGTGGCCCAGAAATTTCACTTCATCTTGCCAGAATATACATTTGGAAAACTTGGCTTTTAATACATTCCGTCTGAGAATTTCTAACACTTGTTCCAGATGCTTTTCATGTTCGGCCTTTGATTTAGAGAAGATTAGAATATCATCAATGAAAACCAGAACAAACTTATTCAAAACTCCTCTGAACACTCTATTCATTAGATCGACGAAGTAAGTTGGAGCGTTACATAAGCCGAACGGTATTACTAACCACTCGTAGAATAAGTCGGGGCCTCTAAACGCTGTCATTGGAACACACTCTTCGGCGATTCGAAGTTGATGGAAGCCCGTAGCTAGGTCCATTCTTGAGAATACTTGTGCTCCATTTAATCGATCCAACAAATCATCTATTCGCGGCAATGGATATTTGTTCTTTATTGTCTGTTTGTTCAGATCACGATAATCCACACATAGTCGTAGAGTACCGTCAGATTTCGGGACAAATACCACTGCTGCACCCCAATCAGAGAAACTAGGCCTGATCAGACCTTTCCATACTAGCTGTCGTGTTTGATTGTCTAATTCCTCCTTCTCTTTCAAGGACATTCTTCGAATAGCGTGAACTACCGGCCTTGCATTGGGAATCAAAGCAATCTTGAAATCTATTTCTCTCTACGGAGGTAAGCGAACAACTTCCTCGAACACATCCGCATAGTTTTTGATGACAGGAATATCTTTTATGAGGTCAGGAATATTCTCAGTGATTTCAGGGATATTTTCTATTTGGGCTGGAGAAACATTCAAAGCTGCCCAGAAGTCTTTTCTATTAGCATTCTGACCTTCACACGGTATGGTTATATAACTCCCGGATTTAATCTTAGCTTTAACAACTCTCTCGGCGCATCTAACCTCTGCTTCATATTTGGTTAACCAATCCAATCCCAAAATAAGATCGAATTCATCAAAATTCATGACGACAGAGATAATAGGGAATTTATAGCAAGAAAAAGAGACGGGTACTGCACAAACCCAACTGAGATCGATGGAACCTCCAACTGGATTTCGGACAGTCATTGGCTCTTTGAGTTTCTTCAAATTCAAATCCAACTTCTTGACTGCACTCTTTGCAATAAAGCTTCGTGACGCACCGGTGTCAAACAGTACTTTAACTGGAATGTTTTTGACAGTTTGCGTGCCTTCCAAAACATCCGCCCTTTCTTGACTAGCTGAGGGCTCGGAAGTCTCTGCCAATTCATTTACTTGAACCACATTGGTCCTTTTTAACAGCCAGCAATTCTTCGCGATATGCCCAGACTGGTGGCACCTGTGGCATCCTCTGCCCTCATGAACCTTCTTATTGGGTTCTAATCCTCTCTTTCTTCGTTTGTTCCAAGATTTGCAACTTATCGCCAAATGTCCTTTTCTATTGCAGCTTGAGCACGTGGCGGTTGTTATTTGTTCGTTCCCAGATTCAGCCCTTTTTCTCTTGGCACTAAGCTTCTTATTGACCTCAGACCTTGTACTGGCTTCAGGAATATCAGCTTCTGACTTTGCTATGTCACTAGAACTGACTTCTTCTTCGTCGCATAACATTCCTTTCTTATGGAGATCTTCATACTGATAGGCCATATATATCATTTCAGAAAAAGGAAGCTTCACATGCCCCAATACTTTATTCTGGTATTTCCTTTGAAGTCCGTGAATAAATCTCAGATTTTTCCTCTTTGGATTTTCAATTAGATGAGGGGCAAAGTGAGAAAGTTCATTGAATTTCTTATGATATTCGGGAATTGTCATGTCTCCTTGTATTAGATAAGAAAATTCATCACATAATCGCTCAGTTGCTTCGGGAGGAGTAAATCTTTCTAAGAATCACTTTGAATCTGTCCCAGGTGATATCACCTTCTGGATTATTTCTGATGATTGATTCCCACCAGATTAAAGCTTCTTCTTTGAGCGCCCAAGATGCTACTAACCGCTTTTGGTCATCTCTCAGCTGGATATGCTCAAAGATTCTTTCGACAGAACTCATCCAAGCTTGAGTTTGAATAATAGATTCATTGCCTGAGAATTGTGCTCCACCCAGATTTCGATATCTCTTGAATAGAGCCTCTAGATCGGGTTCTGTATCCCTTCTGTTTCTGGCACTCATTTTACTAGTACTTCTGCAATTAGCAGATCAAGTGTCAGGTCACAGAAAAGGTATTTTAAAATATAGAGACAAATACTTGAAGTGTAAATGTGTCTATCGAGGTGTAATTTCATTCTGCTTTACTCATACTAGGATATTGCTGATCCTATCTGTATAGAGTTACCCGTCCTAGAACACTACTGGTTCTATTTCTGACGAGTTCGTTCAAATGTTATATTCCAGAACTAAGCTTAACCAAAGCTCTGATACCACGTTGAGACGACCCAAAATCCCGTTCAGACGGAAACAGGGTTATCTTTGGAATATAACACAGAAACAGATAATAACAGAACAGAATTAAATAAATACACCAGATAATGAACAATAGAATATACTGGATAAAAGTAATCATCAGAGTTACACAGTATACAGGATCTTACTTAGTACAAATACAGTTCAGCTATACATAAATGTCTACAGCGGAAATAAACAAAGTATGTACAATAGGAGCTGAACAGCATAAAAAGAAATAAATGATAGAATCCATCTTCAGCTCCAGCTATCCAGAGAGAACCAGCTAAACCTGAATACAAGGTTGCCCGTGTAGAAAAAGGGGCACCCGAGTTTGAAAGTGAAGCAAACTACGAGTCAGTCATGGGACTGGTATGAGAAATCCACTCAACACATATATAATTGGCCAATCACAGGACCACGCCACTTTCATGGAACGGGTTTACTCCATTGGATTGCCAGTGCTTTAAAACAAATCTTTCTTTTAAAACATCGCTATGCTTTTTATAAAAATGAAGCCGTTATAAGACTCAGTTCCCATCACACAATGCAACGCAAACCGGAGGATAGAGTTTTACCTTATAATGGCCAAAATATGATTGATACGAATAAAACAAAGGCATTTGATATTATTTCTAGTGTTAATATGTTTTGAAAACAACTTCAAATCATAACTATCAATCATAGACGGCATTAATGCCCCATACCACTATGTCGCCATATATAGGTATACAATCAAAACCGCACGATGTCGTATTTGGAAATTGGATTTCCGTCATGAACCAAGGCAAAACATAGTCCTTACCGAATTCGAGACGCTCTAGCCAGCCCCTCAGGACCCAGACTCAGGTGGGCCCTTGGATCGTCAGGGCCGGTCCACCGATGTGGATTAAAATTCCTGAACCTGCGTTTCCCCACACTTTGGGGTGTAGACGAGCCAACGAATGACTCCATCGGACCCGGATCGTCCGATCAAACCGAGGCGCCTCGCAACAGCAACAACCACATAGGTGAAAAGTATATAAATGTCAGGGCTGGTAGGTCACTGACACCACCCTAGCTAGAAAGAAACGCAGGCCCTCCCTGATGTCCCCTCCCGTTTTAGGTTCATACCGGGGTGTGAGGCTCGCGAATTCACGTTATACACAAAGCTACGCCACACAGGCGGTGCTTTGATCATCACCACAAGACTTTGCTTTTCAACAGAAGCCCTGATCACTGCATCTTAGCATGCCACACAGGCAATTCATGCCATGCGACTGATGTCCATCGATATACAACCTCTGAGCTCGTGCGTCTCAGAGAAGGGCGTTAAGCAAAAGAATAAATTCTCCGCCGCCAAACAGATGTATAATTAACAGAAATCAATCAACACAGAATAAACTCCAATGTCAGACACACAGTCCATTTACAAGTCCGTTCTGGGTCTGAACGAAACCGGAGGCACTAAATACCTCGCAAACCCATCGATCACCACGTACGTCTGGACGATCACCACTCATTATCCATATTTCGGGATGCCTCCCAATCAGGACCTCGGTTACCATCCAAACGAGGTGAAGATCTCCGGTCTTCGACCGTCGTCTTCATCTTCGAATTTCGATCGTCGGTCAATTATTTGAAATGAGAATTAACTCGGCCTTTTCAAATAATTCACGTATATTTAAAATTTCAATTCAATTTATTTCAATGGTTAAATTATTCGTCAACACCAATTTTGTTCTTTAATGTAATTTTCACACCAAACACATTCAACCATCAAATATCACATAAATCAAGCAAATTCAGTTTATTTCCATTCCATAACGTTCCCAATATTTTATAACGATTTATCGCTATTTTTATTTATTTTAAAATAGCTAATTTATTCAAAACGACGCTTCGGGCCATAACGCGGCCGTGGCGCTGTTTCTCTTTGGATTTGATTTACACATATCTGAAAATCTAACCGTTGGATCTTCACAAAATTTACATCATTAGAAAGGTCTTTTCAAAACGAATCCAACGGTTCCAGTTTCGGGAAAATCCGACGGTCGGATCTCCCGGTACAATCGTTTGAATTTTCGATTTCAAAATACGAACTGCAGCGTCGTTATTCGATTAAATATATAATTATATATATATATAAATATAATCGCTTCTGGCGCTATTTTTCATCAAATTTGATTTAAACATTCCAGACAATCCAACCGTTGGATTTTTACAAGGTTGGTGCCGTTGGGAAGATATTTCCAAGGCGAACCCGACGGTTGAGGTTTCGGGAAAATCCAATGGTCGGATTTCCCGTACTAGTTGTTTGAAATCATGGTTTCAAAATACGAACTGCACGGCTTCGTTTCGTTTTAATTTTATTTATATTTATATAAATATAGTTCATTCAATGATTTCCATATCGTTTTCACTTCAAATATTTTACTAACACCTTAAAATTTTGGAAAATTTCGCCATAACCTCCCCTGCACTGGGAGCATCGGGAAATCGCAAATAGCTTTCCCGGTCCTTCTAATCTCAAAAAGAAAAAGAAAAAGCCAAGCGGCTAGCCAACAGGCTCATAAAATCATCACCCAAACAAAACAGTAAATGTGTACCTATTTATCGGGCACAAAATTTTATTCCTCTTCTCTAGCCCCTTTGCTATAACCTGTTCAATAAATATGCATGTACATATATATACAGTTCTTATCATTTATCATTTTCTATTCAACTTCATATTTGATTTCTATTTGGTTTAAAAACACCATTCATTCTAATGTTACATAAATAGGTGCAAATCATTTCATTAGCTAATTAATGAATATTTCAACTCATATATGTTTATTCTGAACAAGTGGCTATTTTTAACACTTCACATTTCAACGATTTATGCATACAATAAAAATGTGATTTTTATTGTAAAACAATTCATTTCAAAACACAATTTTTCTATATAGTTCAAGTTGGTGATAAAAATGGGATTTTTATCATAAAACAATTTCTTTTAAAACGAGATTATTTTACACAGTTCATATAGTCGATAAAAGGTGATTTTTTTATTATCAAACAATTTATTTCAAAATATGAATACCATTCAACACATGAATTTCTAATCAACGAATGAATATCAATTCAACACATGAATGTTTTCTATAGTTTCTATATATAGATAAAAATGTGATTTTTATTATCAAACAATTTATTTCAAAATATGAATACCATTCAACACATGAATTTCTAATCAACGAATGAATATCAATTCAACACATGAATGTTTTCTATAGTTTCTATATATAGATAAAAATGTGATTTTTATTATCAAACAATTTATTTCAAAATATGAATACCATTCAACACATGAATTTCTAATCAACGAATGAATATCAATTCAACACATGAATGTTTTCTATACAATGAATAAATATAGTTAAAAATGTGATTTTTATTATCAAACAATTTATTTCAAAATATGAATACCATTCAACACATGAATGTTTTCTATACAATGAATAAATATAGTTTAAGCATATGAAAATAATTCAAACACACGAATATTATTCAAAATTTCGGCAGCATAACGGCAGGGTAGTTAAAACCGGGACCGTCCCTAGTACGGCTCCTCGCTCTACCTTAAAACCTCGCAGTTTTTGACAATGGGGATCATGCATCTAGTTCGCACGCATGCGGCATGTATATATTTATTTCATTTCCACAAACTAATCCTATGTGGTTTCAACCAAATATTCCTCAACCACAAATGGGTATTTTTCAACCACAATCAACCAATATCAATCACAAACAATCCCAAACAATCATTCGCTATCAATCAATTTTCACAACAATTTCAACCAATAAATATCGTCCATGGTTTGTGGACGAGGGGCGTATATATATATATAGATATATATATTTATATATAGCAATTCACTTTCATTTCACACATATATATATATTTTTAAATCAGAAATCTCACCAATAGCTATCCAACTGCACGACACTTCCTTGCATAAAATCTTCGCCAATCTCGCCTTTTGTCGCTTCGTTGCCCGTATTCTCTACATATGTAAAAATCGCATTTTTACTATGTTATTCAATATATAAAAATTGCATTTTGACTTCGCTATTCAATATATAAAGATCATATTTTTATTATTCCTATGATGTAAAAATTATATTTTTATTGCTTTAAAAATATAAAGTTCATATCTTACTTCTTCTACTTAATAAAAATTCCATCTTTTCTATTTTTAGAAAATATGATCTTTTCTATTTTAAAAATATGATCTTTTCTATTTTAAAGTTCAAACCTTTCTCTTTTTAAAGTTTAAATCTTTTTCTATTTAAAATCTAAAAATAAAATCAGTTTTATATGCTTTTTAAAATTAAAATTTTCAGATGAAAATAAAATAAAATAAAAACAATTTACCTTAACCTGCGAAGAAGGAGGGGAAAAAGGAGACATCGGCGGCAGGCACTGGATCTCGGTGGTGGTGGCGTCGAGGCTTCAGGGGGGGGGGGGGCTGCTCGATTTGATTCGACGTGGGCGGATGCGTCGCGAGGGCTTCGAGGTGGGCGGATGCTTTGCGAGGGCTTCGAGGTGGGCGGGTGCTTCGTGAGGGGGAGGAGCTGGATCGGCGCGCGGTGGGGGGGGGGGGGGGTGGGTTCGACAGTCGTCTTGGCGGTGGCGTCGATGCTTCACGGGGCGTCGATCTTTCTTTCTTCTTTTTTTTTGTTTTCCGATTATTGAAATCGGGGGGGGGGGGGCAGGAAGAAGAAAAGGGAGGGAATTTATATTATTTTATTATTTTATTTAATAATTTATATTTTTGCAAAAAGGTTGACTTTTACATACGACCTCGAAACGAGGCCCACCGCCTGTCGCCCATAGCGTTTTACCCCCATTCCGAACACAATGGGATATGTATCGCAAGCTGATTTGATCGTTACAATCAGTTTCCATTGAATTTACATTTAAATCACTATATTGAATTTTAAACGTACATTTCAAATTACCGGGGCCACATACCGACTAGAAAAATTCCAGAAAAATATTTTCTAGCTTCGTATTGACGATACGGTCCTAACAAAACTAGTTTCGTCGAATTCCGAGACCGTTGGAAAAATGGCCAATTTCTAGTCGATTAAAATCAACTGAAACTGGTCAAACGCGTTTTCTTTTGCCACGCTCACATATTGATTCGAAAAATTATGAAATTTGAAACCTAGTAATAACTTGACACAGCGGATCCAACAAAAGTGGTTTCGTCGAAATCCGAGGTCATTTGCAAAATGTCCATTTTTAAGGGCCTGAATTCCATAGCGACTATTCAGAATTTTCAACTGGACATATCTTTTGATTTCCGCTATCAAATTTCGATTGGTCGGATTCGTTAGAAAGATATTCACTAACAGATTTAAATATTTTTGGTTTCACTAAAATCCGGATTGTTTTGCACCCGGTATAGTCCGACAAAGTTTGAATTCAATTTTTGAAACTGCCACGCCATTTCAGGCCTTGTTTATAATTATAATTAATTATATTTGTTTTCAATTGTCGATTCAAACTCAGTTTTCATCGCCATTATTTAAAATATTTATTTTAAATATTTAAAATCCATTATTTTAGCCAATTTAAAAATTTTAAATTGGTTCAGATTTTCTGGGTCGTTACATTCTATTAATAGAAATTGTGCCTTCGGTTTTGTTCAGTCCCAGAACGAACGTATATGGACGAATGTCTGACAAAGCATTTCCAATGATCGAATATGTTGATCTGTCCAAATATATATGGTGGCAACGGATTTATTCCCTTAGCATAACATCCAGAATATTTGTGCAAATCAATTAGTGATTAACGGATCTAACAATGTGGCATTCAAAGTGATTGTGCTATCAATGAATAGAAAGTAATCGTAGCCTCAGGCCTCAACAACCGGGAAATGACAAAAATCGGGCAGGCAGCATGGCTATGTGGGTCGCTCCCATTAGGATGTATAATCACCTATCTAGAGATTCATTTAGTTCCTTGTTCTGTTCGATGCTGTCCCATTCGGGAAATGGTTGCTGATCCCAACCGTTGGTAATATACATTCGATACACTCAAGTGAAATGAGTGGTCGGTCGTGTGTGGGCCAGGTTGTAAGATGTTCTTGTTGAACCTAGTGTATTCCTCTCTATAGATACATTATCGGAAGGTGGTTCCATACCTTGTCATGTTGGAAATCCAATCTCCAATAAGCGCCATGCGGTTTTTGATTTTATACTATGTATGTGGAGCGTGAGATGCAAGCGTTCTGCTATTTGGTTATTTATTTGATTAGACATTATTATAATATCACTGAATTTTCATATCAAAGTGTTTTGGGTTATAGTAAGGTAAAAACCGTCCATGTTTATGTGTGGGCTGGTCTTACTATTATCTTTCCTTTCGAAAGAAATTTTGAAAGTTAAACAAATGGTTGGAGTTTACACACACCAGTCCCATGACTGACCCAGAGTTTATTTTGTTTGTTTTCCCTAAACTCTTGGGTGCCCAAATTTGTACGGGCAGTCAAGTAGTCGGGATTTTTCAGATTCACTTGGAAGAGCTGGAAGCAGCAGGCTTCGCCAGTTTGCTATAGACTATCATATATTCCGCTTGAACCATGTTTGTATCTGGAAACATGTGTTTATAACTGTTCCAGGAATAACTGTTGTGCTCTGATGATGGTACGTATATAAAGTTACTGATTTGTATTTCAAAAATTATGTTATATAATATATTTTATTTGTTCCGCTGTGAGATTTGTCTTCTTTGTTTTCTTCTATTCTAATAGTTCTTTCTTTCTATTTCTCATCCTCTAGCCTCTTTCTAATAATGATTCGTATTTCTGTGCAATTTGAGTTGGAGGTGTGGTGTTATTAGTCAACTCAGATAGTACGGATTTGCGGGTCGTTACATCCGTTTATACTTTTTTCTTTGGTTGAGGGAAAGGAATGGTTCTCATTTACGTGCTGGGAAGAAAAAGGAGGAGTGAACTTCTATATATAAATGAAAGAAGATATAAGATAGGCACGAGGTCGTTTCATCGAGGACAATGTAGCCATTAGCTTAACGTTAGGGTAGATGCATGGCAGTAGATTTGCATGTGTTGTTTCTTTCATCTATAGGGGTTGTTGAGTATGTTTATTAGCCTGTATGAATTTTCATTTCATACTATCTTGCATTGAAAATACAAGGCATAGATTAGGGGAAGATAGTATTAATCTAGACAAGACTTGCATTAGAAAATAAGGTAGCACAGTTAGTTGTTAGGATGGATTAAATAGGTTAATAGGTTATACATACAGGTTAAGTTCAAATAATTTATTTAATTTTATTTTACGGTATTCAATTCTACCGCTTACCGTTGTTTATTGGTAACAGTAAAATTTGTACCATAACACATAAACTTCAAATGAAATGAAATTGGACACACTGCTACGTTTAGTGTTCTGATCCTAATGAAATTCGTTTGGTCGAATTCCATCTCCACTTGCAAAAACGGCCTTAATTTATTCTAGTTTATTTATCGGTTCACTTCTAATTTCATCCAGTGACAAAATAACTCGATTTGGCTCCAAATTCGAAATCTAGTAATAATTAGTTATACGTATTTCAATAAAATTAGTTTTATCGAAAACGGAGGTTGTTTGAAAAACGGCTATTCTAAGGCTTATAAAATGTCGATAAAATATAATTTGAATCCAAAACAATTCAATAAATTATTATTATTATCATATATATCCAAATGAAATCTTATACAGCTTCAAAATAAACTAATATAGATTTGAAATTCAACATCATGTAAATTTCAGGTTAAACGATATTCAAATATATATATTAAAACCTTTAATATTTTAATTATTAAGCGTTATTGTTTATTAACGAATTCCATAGCGACTATTCGAAAATTTGAAAATAACTTGCAATCAATAATATGAAATCTCTATTTTTCTCTATCATTAGAAAAATATAATCAAATAGATTCAAACCATTCTTGTTTCAAAGAATTCCGACTTATATCGGATCCTGTATATTCAATTAAAGTTCAAACCTCAATATTACGAACTACCGCGTTGTTTCGAGCTCGTTTTAATTAATTTATATGTTTGAACTCCATTTTTGCTAAATAAACTCGATATAAAATCCATTTATACTACCAAATCGATATTTAAATTAGATTTTAATATTCATAATTAATGTTCAAAAATCAGAGACGTTACATTCTTTCTCCCTTAAAAGAATTTCATTCCCGAAATCACAAGGTCATAAGAATGTTCTAAACCCAATTATTTTAAAATAATCATTTAGAATTTATTATCAAAAATATTCTAAGTTTTAAATATTTTTGAATTATCATCAAAATAAATTCAAACTCTTAAATTTTTTGAAAATTTCGCTAGCACCTCCTCTGCGTGGTAGTTCAACTATAACTTCCACTCTGGGCCTCAACTTCTCCAAAAGAAAACCACAAGCCAAATGGATGCCCATCTTAGGGGTAAAAAACCAATCACTCCAATCAATAATATCATGGTTTACCTATTTGTCGGGCAACTGAATTCCAATTTCGAAGTAAATCAACTAGCTGCTCTTCATCTTCCAACATGTACTTCATTCTCTGTAATCAAGCCAATTCCCATATCCTTCTAGTATCTGCACTAAACTCAACTTACAATGCAAATAACAAATATAGGGTTAAATCATTTAGTTTTATTTTACTGAACTTCTTTATTGACCTTTTTAATGTATTTTATTCAACCAATTATGACGACCCCAAACCCCGTACTGACGGTGGCAAGGGTAATCTTTGGAATATAACACATAAACAGATAATAGCAGAACAGAATTAAATAAATACACCAGATATTGCACAATAGAATACACTGGATAAACGTAATCATCAGAGTTACACAGTATACAGGATCATACTTAGTACAAATACAGTTCAGCTACACATAAATGTCTACAGTGGAAACAAACAAAATATGTACAATAGGAGCTGAACAGCATAAAAAGAGATAAATAATAGAATCCATCTTCAGCTCCAGCTATCCAGAAAGAGCCAGCTAAACCTGAATACAAGGCTGCCCGTGTAGAAAAAGGGGCACCCGAGTTTGAAAGTGAAACAAACTACGAGTCAGTCATGGGACTGGTATGAGAAATCTACTCAACACGTTTATAATATGGCTAATCACAGGACCACGCCACTTTCGTGGAACGGGTTTACTCCATTGGATTGCCAGTGCTTTAAAAAAATCTTTCTTTTAAACCTCGCAATGCTTTTTATAAAAATAAAGCCATTATAAGACTCAGTTCCCATCACACAATGCAACGCAAACCGGAGGATAGAGTTTTTACCTTATAATGGCCAAGATATGCTTGATACGAATAAAACAAAAGCATTTGATATTACTACTAGTGCTTATATGTCTCAAAAACAATTTCAAATCATAACTATCAATCATAGACGGCATTAATGCCCCATACCACTATGTCGCCATATATAGGTATACAATCAAAACCGCACAGTCTCGTATTTGGAAATTGGATTTCGTCATGAACCAAGGAAAAAGATAGTCCTTACCGAATTCGAGACAATCTAGCCTACCATGTCTCAGGATCAGAACGCATCGACCCTTGGAGCGACAGGGCCAGTCCACCGATGTGGATTAAAATGCCTGAGCAATACGTCTCCCCGCCCTATGGGGCGCAAATGAGCCAACGAATGACTCCATCGGACCCGGATCGTCCGATCTACCCGAGGCGCCTCGCAACAGTAACAACCACATAAGTAAAATGTCAGGCCGTTTAAAAACACTGACACAACTCCTAGCTAGAAAGAAACGCATGCCCTCCCTGAGGTCCTTCTCCCGTTTCTGGTTCATACCGGGGTGTGAGGCTCACGAATTTACTATATACACAAAGCTACGCCACACAGGAGGTGCTTTGATCATCTCCACAAGACTTTGCTTTTCAACAGAAGCCCTGATCATTTGCCACTTAGGCATGCCACACTAGCAATTCATGCCATGCAACTGATGTCCATCGATATACAACCTCTGAGCTCGTGCGTTTCAGAGAAGGGCGTTAAGCTAAAGAATAAATTCTCTGCCGCCAAACAGATGTATATTTAATAGAGATCAATCAACACAGAATAAAATCCAATGTCAGACAAACAGTCCATTTACAAGTCCGTTCTGGGTCTGAATGAAACCGGAGGCACTATATACCTCGCAAACCCATCGACCACCACGTACGTCTGGACGATCACCACTCATTATCCATATTTCGGGATGCCTCCCAATCAGGACCTCGGTTACCATCCAAACGAGGTGAAGATCTCTGGTCCTCGACCACCATCTTCATCTTCGATTTCATATCGTCGATTCAGTTATTCAGAATGGGATAAACTCGGTCTTTCTGATCAACTCACGTATATAATAAACAAGTGCCACACTAACATACACACGCATCAATTCAATTCATTAGTCACTAACCGTCAATCAGTAAGAGAGCGATTTCCCAAATATTAACCCCGAAGGCCGAAACCAACATCAGATCAATACCCAAGAAACCATTCGACTTAGCCAACCTTCAGTTAATTTCTAAATTTCACATCCATATCGTTTATAATATTTTATAATGAATTATCGCTATTTTTATTTATTTTAAAATAGCCAATTTATTCAAAACGACGCTTCGGGCCATAACGCGGCCGTGGCGCTGTTTTTCTCCAGATTTGATTTACACATGTCTGAAAATCTAACCGTTGGATCTTCACAAAATTTACATCATTAGAAAGATCTTTTCAAAACGAATCCAACGGTTCCAATTTCGGGAAAATCCGACGGTCGGATCTCCCGGTATAATCGTTTGAAGTTTCGATTTCAAAATACGAACTGCAGCGTCGTTATTCGATTAAAAATATAATTATATATATATATATATATAAATATAATCGATTCTGGCGTTGTTTTTCTTCAGATTTGAATTAAACATTCCAGACAATCCAACCATTGGATTTTTACAAAGTTGGTGCCGTTGGAAAGATATTTCCAAAGCGAACCCAACGGTTGCGATTTCAGGAAAATCCGATGGTCGGATCTCCCGGTATAATCGTTTGAAATCACGGTTTCAAAATACGAACTGCAGCGTCGTTATTTGGTATTTTTCAATTTTATTTTTATATATATATATCGATTCTTTGATTTCAAAGCTATATTCTTTTCATACGTTTGATAAAAATTATATTTTTATCTAACTGACTTCTATTTCAACACTTCACTATATTTAACAATTCATGTATATAATAAAAATCTGATTTTTATTGTAAAACAATTCATTTCAAAACACTATTATTTTATATAGTTCATATAGGTAATAAAAATAGGATTTTTATTATAAAACAATTTCTTTCAAAACAAGATTATTTTATATAGTTCATATAGGTAATAAAAATAGGATTTTTATTTTAAAACAATTTCTTTCAAAACAAGATTATTTTATATAGTTCATATAGTAGGTAATAAAAATAGGATTTTTATTTTAAAACAATTTCTTTCAAAACAAGATTATTTTATATAGTTCATATCGATGATAAAAATAGGATTTTTATTATAAAACAATTTCTTTCAAAATATGAATACCATCCAACACATGAATTTCAATTCAACGAATGAATATCGATTCAACACATGAAGGTTTTCTATAGTTTGTATATATAGATAAAAAGGTGATTTTTATATTTAAAACACGAATACCATTCAACACATGAATTTCAATTCAACGAATGAATATCGATTCAACACATGAAGGTTTTCTATTCAACGAATAAATATAGTTTCAACAAATGAAAATAATTCAAACACATGAATATTATTCAAAATTTCGGCAGCATAACGGCAGGGTAGTTAAAATCGGGACCGTCCCTAGTACGGCTCCTCGCTCTACCTTAAAACCTCGCGGTTTTTGACAATGGGGAATCATGCATCTAGTTCGCACGCAGGCGGCATGTATATATTTCATTTCCACAAACTAATCCTATGTGGTTTCAACCAAATATTTCTCAACCACAAACGGGTATTTTTCAACCACAAATCAATCAATTCCAACCACAAACAATTATAATCAACCATTTGCTATCAACCAATTTTCACACCAATCACAATCAATAAATATCGTCCATGGTTTGTGGACGAGGGGCGTATATATATATATATATATATATATATATATATATATATATAGCATTTCACTTCTATTTCAACACATATATAATTTTTACAACGCATATATAACTTATACATCGAACGTACAACTTATACAATGCTTATACATGATGTGTACAACGCTTATATAACACATACATCGATCATATAATTTATACATCGTCGTTTTCCATATCGTTTATAAATTAGTAATCTCACTTTGGGTTCCACTCTACCAAAAATAGCAGAAGGCTCAGAAAAATATGCGGTCTCTTCTAAAATGTAGAAGACGTCCACATGAGTCCACTGTCTCTTGTTTCACTGAATTTCGATAACACAGCAAAAAGATATGATTTTTCAAAGTTTTGCAATGCTATAAAGTGTTTAAATCATATAAAGAAATCACCTTCACCGTTGGTTCAAACAAGGGTTTGAATTTTTCGCGAAATCCGAGCGATATTGGGATGATCGGAGGTGATGACGTAGAAGAGGGAGGAGAGGGGAGTCGGCGCAGGGTGGTTTGGTGATGATCGGTGGTTAGATCTGGTCGCGGCGGCGCTAGGAAGACGGCGGCTTCTCGGACTCGATTCTCGAGGCATAGGCGATGGTGGAGGGCGAGGGTTGGTCGGATTTGAAGGGGGAAGGGAGAGCTTTCGAACGTGGGTGGTGGCGGGGTCTGACGTGGCCTGTAGATGCGGTGATTTGGTCGAGAAGGAAGGAGCGACGGTCGTCGTCCAGATTGAGAGAGGGAGCGAGTTTTCTAAGGAATTTTTTTTATATAAAAATTATGATTGGCCGGTGGGTTTTAAGGGGTTTTCTGACACGACCACCAATCTAAACCTAATGACTATCGTTCCTAGCGTTTTACCCCCATTTCGAACACAATGGGATATGTTTCGTAGGCCCATTCGACTGTTTCAGTCAGTTTTCCTTCAAATTAAAATATGAAACATTCAATATTTGATTTGAACGTGCATTTCAATTTGCCAGGGCCACAAACTGATTCGAAAAATTTCAGAAAAATAAATCTAGCTATGTTTTGACGATACGGTCCCAACAAAACTAGTTTCGTCGAATTCTGAGATTGTTTGCAAAAAGGCCCATTTCTGGTCGATCCAATTTAACTGTAATTGACCAAAACACGTTTTCATTTGCCACGCTCACATACTAGCTTCAAAAATTATGGAATTTGAAACCTAGCAATAACTTCTCATCCCGGATCCAACAAAAGTGGTTTCATCGAATTCCGAGGTCGTTTGCAAAATGGCCAATTTCACGGGCTATATAAATTCCATAGCAACCTTTCTGAAAATTCATTTGGCCATAACTTTTGCTTTCCGCTATGAAACTTCGATTTTTCAGATTCGTTAGAAAGGTATTCACTAACAGATTTAAATAATTTTGGTTTCACTCAAATCCGTTTTGTTTTGCACCCGGTATAGTCCGACAAAGTTTGAATTCAATTTTTGAAACTGCAGCGCCATTTCAGGCCTAGTTTATAATTATAATTAATTATATTCGTTTTCAAACGTCGATTCAAACACACTTTTCATTGCTATTATTTAAAATATTTATTTTAAATATTTAAAATCCACTATTTTAGCCAATTTAAAAAATTTAAATTGGTTCAGATTTTCTGGGTCGTTACACCAATCCAACATCCAACAACAACCAAATCATTTGAATTATATTCAACATTGATACTTACTGGTCTCCATTCACTTTGGTTTATCATACACTAATATCAATCGGTTAATATATGATTGATTTCCATTATTATCCATTTAAGTCCAAAATTTATTTTATTTAATTACATTTCTTAAATTAATTTTACTTAATTCCAATCAAAACAACCAGTATTACTAGAATTTAAGAAAACTATTTCCCTTTTCTGTATAAGAAAAATTTGGGTAAAATTATTTCATTTACCCTCTTTACAAAGCAATATTGTATCAGTTGCCAATTCAATATTGAACCGATCAAATAACACAATATAAAACAATTTTTTTTATAAAATCTACAAATATGTTCTCTCATATATATATATATATATATATATATATATATATATATATATGCTCGAACTTAATATAGGGTATTAATAACCCTATCTCTATTGAGTTTCGCCATAGAGCCAATTTTACTTCTTATCCAATAACTGTAATACCAAGTGTAGCGTCCAGGAAATTTTTGATGTTCGAATCTTGACATTAATACATCCATGTCCAAAATCAAGTACCAAAAACCCAAAAGCCTAAAGAAAAAAATAAGAGGGTGGGATAAGAAAGAAAGAAAAAATAAAATAGAAGAATGAGAAGAAGAACCAACACCACACAGAGTCTCACATCATAGTGGAATAAAATATAATATAGAAATAAATCTTTATCAAAAGTTCGAAAAATACTTAAAATCATCAGAGTACATCAATACATCTAGATGGTTATAACAATCTGCCTTTATATACATCACAAAATGTAATAATACGATATGTGCCACACGTCTTAACTCCTCCAACTCGCCTCTAGACTTCACAGCATACGATAACCTAAACCTGTAAAACTCGGTCTGCCCTGAGCATTTGCAAACGCCACGGATCAGTCTAGTGAACCAACATGAGAAAATTCACTAAGTTTAGATAATGTCCATATTAGTTTTAAAGTCAAAAATCCTTTTGAAAGGAAATGATAATATTAAGACTAGCCCACACATTAACATGGAAGGTTTTAACCTTAATATAACCCAAAACATCTTAATATGAAAATCTGATGATGTTATAATAGTGTCTATTGTGACAACCCTAATTTCAATAGACCGATTTTTTTTAAATTCCAATGTATTGAAACTCGGATTGGTTTGCTGTAGTATTTTTGCAGAAAAGACAAAGACATAAAATATGTCAGAGCTTAGAAAATATCTCACAGCGAAATGGATAAAACATAACATAAATCAAATTATAGCCTTACCGTATTAACAATACTGCCTAACCAGTATCCAAAGCAATAATGTCTCATGTCCCTACTACAAATCTAACCTGCGAGTATATTATGAGGAGAGGGTCATAACACAAGTTCTGGTGATTGGATTTAAACTATACACTTTGAATAATCCTATATATACCGTTCAATCATATTATCTTACTTAATAGGTTACTTAGGTTAACATCACTCAAGGCTTACACATGCATCTTACCAATTTACTTCGCAGTGAATTAACCTAATACAGTATATGTGTAGCTACCCCCAATATCGATGAACACCCCATGGAACCCCATGCGCATGGTCTCCACCGTAACACTATCGCAATATACGCAGTCCTTCATCCTATGCCGTAGTGACGTACGGACAACAATATTACGTTCTGCATATATCTATCATTACTATGCTATGCAAACGTACAGACCGCCATCTTTGTTCCAATCAGACTCCATAACAAAGTAATACCCTCAAGTTTACTATACACCACATAGAGCCGATATGCATGTATCTAGACTGTCCACCATACGTATCTTCGTTTGTAGCTCGATGCCTCAATCGCACGTTCTCTAATGTGCACCGAGTTCCATGGCAGGGCGATACAAGAAAAACGGAACTCGGTCGGGAGCTTTTCCATATCTGTATAGGCCCTTCTTTAAAGAGCTTCTACAGATATACCTCGGGTCTGTTTTCATGGTGGCTATGGCCCCACCTCGGCCCCTCCCTCAACTAGTAAAGACTACAAGAGCTAAGCGACCGCCCCTACTCAAACAATCTAAACATCCATGTGGCGTCTCTCCTCAACCCCTTACCCCGATAGTAAAGGGTGAAATGGTATCTTGGGTTTAGCTCTAGTCTTTCCGCATCCCACTGACTGCCAATGACGGATATCCGATGGTCTACTATCCTTGTCGGTCATGACCCTCTTCCTCCCTCTGCCTCCTCGTGAGGCAACCGTCGAACCATCCTGTTGTCACCTCGTCACAGCATTCTGACTGCATAGCTGCATCTGCAGTCAAGGCCCACCCACCTAGTAGTTACGCGCAGACCCAACCTCTACGGACACAACTTAATACATCTGCGGCCATACAGAGGATTACTAGGAGTACCTTACGTACCTCAGGAAGCCGCATACTTCCCTTCCAGTCCTTCGGAGCCGTTAGAACAATCAGATGAATGTGCGCTCCCCCTTGTGGCTTATAATACCTCCATGATCTACCATGTTGGATTATTTACCCTCAACCGTATGGAATGGTCTAAGTGCGTTACTTTAGCATGTTATTAGACCCTATGTCTAAACATTTTTTTATGTGCTTGCCTCACCTCATCAGGTTTTCAGTTGACTTGGTTATTCTAATTCATATTTAATTCTTATGCAAATTATCAAGTTTCTCTTGCTTATTAATTTCAGTCATATAGCTTAACCCATTTAAGTTCATTAATAAGCCCACAACATGTTATTCTCTTGATTGTGGTCCAAGTTCTGTGATCCACAATCCCCTTGTATTCTTGTTTGGTTTCATCATTAAAATAATATGTTTTACTTAATATGTAATTAAGTATATCCCAGTTTACATGTTTTCTAATTAACATGTCACTTACCAATTATGATTAAATATAACTTATTTTATTTCACAAGTTTTCCTTAACTCTTCTCATTTAACCATAATTCCATTTTACATCGTCAATACAACTTATCGTTGTTCACTTATTAACTTAGTTCCACTAACTAAGGCCCATTAATAAGTTTCTCTACCCGTTTATTATAGCCTATGTTATAATTTCCCCTTGTCCCTAGGACAAACCCAAACATTCTTATCAACGGGTTTCAGACATCCAAGCTTACAGATTACTTAATTTATAATTAAGTACAATATATTTTCCCTGTTTTCTTAATTGGTTTCAGGTTTACCCCTTTACTGATTACTTAATTTACAATTAAGAGTCCCTTAACTCAATTCACCAGTTATCCCATTCTCTTACTAACATATTATAACCTAACTTATAATCCCCACTTGTCCCTAGGACAAGTTTACCTATTATACAACATTTTCTTTAATGTTACTTATTTATAATAGGTGATTATCATTTCTATAAGTTATGCTTACCCTAAAAGTGTCTTTAATTACATAACTTTATTATTTCTACCGGTTATGTATACCACTAGGTATCTTTAATTACATAACCTTATCTGGCTAAGTTTGCTGGCCTATATTTAAATATTACCCACAACCCCAGATTTGCTTAGCCCACCGACTGGCCAACCAATTTTACTTAAACCTAACTTTAAATCCCCATGGATTAGATTAGGTTAAGTAGTCCAATTCATTACCATGTCCATTTATGGTTTATAATGGGCTAGACCTCCCACATTAGGCCCACAACTTATGGATGTTGGATATGCCGATCGGGTCCAGGCAGACTTCTTCCAAAAATTGGGACTAACCTCGTGTCATATTCGTCTTGTATTTGAGCACTTAGACCTCTCACATTAGGTTCAACGTTAGTGGCTGCACGGTCGGGTCCAGGCAGACTTCCACCACTAATGCAACCTAACCTCGTGTCATAAGTGCAATTACAAATTTTAATTGTAATTCTAGGCATTCATTAGATCTATTAATATTAACATCTCAACTTGTTATAACCGCAATTTATAATTAAACTGGCAATTTCACAATTTATAAAAAGGGGAATGCTAAACTATAGTCATAACATTATCTAAAGACTATATTTTAAACCCACTCACCTTTTATGCTTCTCCCAAATTTTGGATCTGATCCACTCTATCATCCACGTTTTCCCTTTTTCCCTTTTATTTGATTTGAAGCCTAATAACGTGGATCGACTATTTTCATTAAAAGAGAAAGGGAAGAAATAGAAGAATTGAATAGATTAGATCAAGAAGTTTACCTTGCTTTCAATAATCTTTTATTAACATTGACTTTGTCCTTCAGATATGGATTCATAATCTTCCTAGGCTAACATTTTAATTTCAGAATAGATTTGAGAAGAGAGATAGAGAGGCATGGCAGAGTTTTGGGGTCGCCTCAGAAATTATGAGGACGGAGAAAACCAAACCATCTTATTTATATGCGTGCTAAATTAATTTGATCCTTAAGATTTCAATAAAACTCCATCGGAGCTAACTATGTCATACAACCAATAAGAAATGACCACGTCGCAAAAAAAACAAATGTTCACCAATCAAAACGTGCCACGTGTGCAGAATGATGCACAGGGGTAGACACCCCAGCTTGGGTGTCGACACATGTGTCGACACCCCTATGGTGGTGTCGACACCTCCGCCGTGTATATATATATATATATAATTTTTTTCTTTTGATTTGAAATTTGATTTATTTATAATACATATAATTCTTGCACATAAATCAAATTTCAAACATCCCTTTTGTTTGCGTGCAACCCTCCATTTGAATTATGTTCATTTATATTCAACTCTTATGCCTATGCTGAGCTTTTTTACGCAAATAATTATTTATTTTGTTCCCGTTTTATCTTGTTATATACCTACATACATACATTCATATATATATATATATATATATATATATATATATAAGCACTAGACCTCTTATTAACCCTTTTCACACTAAGCCACTTTTTAATTAAACTGCTTTCATACTAAGCCACTTTTTAGCCATTCCCTTAAAACAAAAATATGGCGTTGGTGAGGATCGAACTCTGTATCTCTTGTACGCAAGTCACATGCTCTAACCAACTGAGCTACTTAGGCTATTGTTAACAAGGCTTAGAACAGTGCTAGACATTATTCTTTTCTCAATCCTCTTTTGTATGTTTTTTTACAATATTTAATTTAATGATATCTCTTTCATTTAAATCAGTTTTCTACAACCATAGGTCTAAATTGACCAGAAAATCACCATGAATGCCATGACGCTAATCCGTGACCAAATTATGGAAGCTCTTCAAATTTTCCTTTTTCTTTTAAATGTTTGCACTCAATTTCAATTACATTGCATGCATTTCTTCTCATTTTATACATTGCATGTAGTTTCTTTTATTAATCTTCTTCTTCATCTCAATGCATGGACTTATTACATGCAATTATATTATTATTTAATTTTTCCTTTAAATATATCTATGCATATAATATATATACATACATGCATATTTTTATTTGTATTTAAAATGTGGGGTGTTACATTCTCCCACCCTTAGGAAATTTTAATAAGGGTAAAATAAATAATCCCTCGCATAATATCCACCCATCATATGTGCATCCAATTTTTGCAAACATAGTGCACATGTGCAAAGTGAAATACATCATAGAAATGCATGTATGCCTAAGCGGTACCTCCTATGTGTATGCAAGTTTTTTCAAAAATCCTTTTAAAACATGATGCTCACATCCAAAATATACTTGTAGTCTATATGAAAGCAATATTTTGAAAATCAAAATCTTTTTTTTCATCCAAATTTTCCCACACTCTTACTGAGTAAGAGCATAGTTCATCCGATTATTGCATCCATAATCCTACCAACCAACTTTTATTTTTCGAATTTCAGAAAAATCTAATTTTCTAAATTCGATTTCTTATGTTACAAAAAGGTGGAAAACTCTGCATTCTCCGTTTTTCTTTTCCAACCTTTTTCTAACCGTACTTGGGTTTTTATGCAACTATTTATAAAGATTCCCTATTTTCCTATCCAAGCACAGTCCACATAAGAAAATTTTCTCTTCTTACTGATCTTCTCTTCATCTTATCTTGGAAATTTTCCATTCTTATTCACCTTTTCTCAATCGGGTTTATGATTTGTTCTTACCTATAAGGTCGATTCAGTCTCTTACTGCAAGGTGCCAACATCAACTCTATTCTTATTTTCTAAAATTTATTTTGTCCACCCACAGAATTATCTTAAAATAATTTATCAAAAAGGGTTGTCATAAGAATATAGACTTCAAATCTTTCTTTATTAAAAATTCTTGTATGAAATGTAACAAGAAAACTAGCGAGCTATACATGCTCTATAATATGCACCTTTTTTACTAAGAGACTTTACTTTAAAACTCAATATGTACTTCTTTACATATTTTAAAACTTTAACTTTTAAGATTAGAACTTGAAAACACCATAAACCTTTTTCCTAAAATTTTTATAATTTCAAGTTCTTAAAAGTTAACAATGGGGTTAGACTCAAAGCGGGTTTCCAATTTTCTTCTAGGCTTTCCTAGACACCCCCAAGGTCAATCTCTCAACTATATATATTCCTAATCCATTTTTCTTTTTTAACCTTTTCGAATTTATAAGGTTTTTCCAGCCCACTAACCCAAAATACTAATCATATGGGATTCACTTTCCATTTATACATTGTACACTTTCCACCTAAATTACCTAAGGGTCTCAGATTTCCATATTCATTTCTTTAGTGTACAAAACAAACATCCCATCTCTTACCATATTATACTCTTTCTATTTAGTGGGTTCCTTTATGGATCTAGGTATATATATATATATAATATTTATATTTTTAAAAATAGAAATACGTTCACTCACTATTTATATAGGAATCCTAAACCTAAGCTCTGATACCAGATGTGACAACCCCAATTTCAATAGACTGGTTTTTTTTTAAAGTCCCATCTATCAAAACTCAGATTGGTTTGCTCTTGTATCCTGTAGAAAAGACAGGGACATAAAATATGCCAGAGCTCAGAAAGTATCTCATAGCGGAATGTATAAAATATAATATAAATCAAAGTATAGCCTTACCGTATTAATAATACTGCCTAACCAGTATCCAAAGCCATAATGTCTCATGTCCCTGCCACAAATCTAACCTGCGAGTATGTTATGAGGAGGGGGTCAGAACACAAGTTCTGGTGACTTGATTTAAACTATACACTTTGGATAATCCTATATATATTGTTCAATCATATTATCTTATTTATTAGGTTACTTGGGTTAACAACACTCAAGGCTTACACACACGTCATACCTATTTACTTCCTAGTGACTTAACCTAATACAGTATATGTGCAGCTACCCCAATATCGAGGTACACCCCATGGAACCCACACGCACGGTCTCCACGTAATGCTGTCGCAATATACGCAGTCCTTCATCCAACGCCATAGTGACGTACGGACAACAATATTACGTTCCACATATATCTATCATTATTATGCTACGCAAGCGTATGGACTACCACCTTTGTTCCAATCAGACTCCATAAAGGAGTAATGCCCTCAAGTCTTCGATACACCACCCAAAGCCGATATGCATGTATCTAGACTGTCCACGATACATATCTTCATTTGTAGCCCAATGCCTCAATCGTACGTTCTCTAATGTGCACTGAGTTCCATGGCAGGGAGATACAAGAAACACGGAACTCGGTTGGGAGCTTTTCCATATCTGTACAGACCCGTCTTTAAAGAGCCTCTACAGATATACCTAGGGTCTGTTTTCATGGTGGCTATGGCCCCATCTCGGCCCCTACCTCAACTAGTAAAGACTGAAAGAGCTAAGTGACCGCCCCTACACAAACAATTTAAACATCCATGTGGCATCTCCCCTCACCCCTTACCCCGATAGTGAAGGGTGAAATGGTATCTTGGGTTCAGCTCTAGTCTTTCCGCATCCCACTGGTTGCCGATGACGGGTATCCGACGGTCTACTATCCTTGTTTGTCGTGACCCTCTGCATCCCTCTGCCTCCCCATGAGGAAACCGCCGAACCACACTGGTGTCACCTCACCACAATCATTTAGACTGCATAGCTACATCTACAGGTCAAGGCCCACCTACTTAGTAGTTACGCGTAGACCCAACCTCTGCGGACACAGCCTAAGACATCTGCCGCCACACAGAGGACTACTAGGAGCACCTTACGTACCTCAGGAAGCCGTGTGCTTTACCTTCCATACCTTAGGAGGCATTATAACAATCAAATGAATGTGCACTCCCCCCTCATGTCTTATAACACCTCGATGATCTACCCGTTGGGTTATTTACCCTCAGCTGCACGGACTGGCCTAGCGCCTTACTTTTGCATGTTGTTAGACCCTATGTCTAAACATTTTTTATACGCTTGCCTCACCTCATCATGTTTCCAGTTAACTTGGTTATTCCAATTCATATTGAATTCTTATTCAAATTATCAAGTTTCTCTTGCTTATTGATTTTAGTCGTATAGCTTAACCCGTTTAAGTTCATTGATAAGCCCACAACATGTTATTCTCTAGATTGTGGTCCAAGGTCCGTGATCCACATCCCCTTGTATTCTTGTTTGGTTTCATCATTAAAATAACATGTTTTACTTAATATGTAATTAAGTATATCCCAATTCACAAGTTATCTAATTAACATGTCCCTTACCATTTACGATTAAATATAACTTATTTTATTTCACAAGTTTTCCTCGTCTCTTCTCATTTAATCATAATTCCATTTTATATCATCAATACAACTTATCGTTGTTTACGTATTAACTTAGTTCCACTAACTAAGGCCCATTAACAAGTTTCTCTACCTGTTTATTATAACCTATGTTATAATTTCCCCTTGTCCCTAGGACAAACCTAAACATTCTTATCAACGGGTTTCAGACATCCAAGCTTACAGATTACTTAATTTATAATTAAGTACAATATATTTTCCCCCTTTTCTTAACTGATTTTAGGTTTTCCCCTTTACGGATTTCTTAATTTATAATTAAGTGTCCCTTAACTCAATTCACCAGTTATCCCATTTGCTTACAAATTTATTATAACCTAAGTTATAATACCCACTTGTCCCTAGGACAAGTTTACCTATTATACAACATTTTCATTAATGTTACTTATTTATTATAGGTGATTATCATTTCTACAAGTTATGCTTACCCTAAAGGTGTCTTTAATTACATAACTTTATTATTTCTACCGATTATGTATACCACTAGGTATCTTTAATTACATAACCTTGTTGGGCTAAGTTTGTTGGCCTATGTGTGAATATTACCCACCCCTTCAGATTTTCTTAGCCCACCCGTTGTCCAATCAATTTTACTTAACCCTAACTTTAGTTCAAATTCGTACAATCCCTTTGGATTAGATTAGGTTAAGTAGTCCAATTCATTACCATGTCCATTTATGGTTTATAATGGGCTAGACCTCCCACATTAGGCCTACAACTTGTGGACGCTGGATATGCCGGTTGGGTCCGGGTAGACTTCTTCCACAAGTTGGGCCTAACCTCGTGTCATAGCCCATCTCGTATTTGTGTACTTAGACCTCTCACATTAGGTTCAACATTAGTAGGTGCTGGATATGCCGGTCTGGTCCGACCAGACTTCCACCACTAATGCAACCTAACCTCGTGTCATAAGTGCAATTACAATTTTTAATTGTAATTCTAGGCATTCATTATTAATCAATTATTTAAACCTATGCCTCTATAGGTGTTAATGCCCATTTACCCAATTATATTCATGATGGGTCATATGTCTAAATTCATATTATTCGAATTATGCCAATTCATATATATAATCCCATTTGCGCCCAAATCATTTTTCTATACTTATGATCCAATTTTAGATCTTTAAACATAATTTGGTCGATGCCTCGAACCCATATTTATTCGATTATATGTTTACATGAATCCATATAGTCATATACTTACTCCAATTATTCCCTGTATATAATTGGGACAAATTTACATGTAAACTTTTTAGTACTCCAACAAATCCAATATATGAATTTTTCCTACATGTTCGAGTTAATACTATAACATGTAAATATTCTAACATTTCAAATTATTCAGTATATGAATTATTCATATTAACAGTTTAACGTTATATCATGCAAATCATTCACCCAATTTAATAGATTTAACATATGAATTTTCTGATCAATTCAGATTAACGTCTCAACTTGTTATAACAGCAGTTTTTGATTAAACTAGCAATTTCACAATTTTTAAAAAAGGGAATGCTAAACGATTGTCATAACATTATCTAAAGACTATAGTTTAAACCCACTCATCTTTCATGCTATTCCCAAATTTTGGATCTAATCCGTTCTATCATCCATGATTTCACTTTTTCCCTTTTATTTGATTTGAAACCTAATAACGTGGATCGACAATTTTCATTAAAAGAGAAGGGAAAGAAATAGGAATAATTGAATAGATTGGATCAAGAAGTTTACCCTATTTTCAATAGTCTTTTACTAACATTGAATCTCTCCTTCAGATATGGATTCATAATCTTCCTAGTCTAACATTTTAATTTCATAATAGATTTGAGAAGAGAGAGAGAGAGCCATGGCAAAGTTTTGGCGCCGCCTCAGAAATTATGAGGACGGAGTTAACCTAACCATCTTATTTATAGGCGTGTTAAATAAATTTGGTCCTTTAGATTTAAATAAAACTCCATCATAGCTAACTACGTCATACGACCAATAAGAAATTGCCACATCGTAACAAAAACAAATATTCACCAACCAAAACATGCCACGTGTGCCAAATGATGCGCAGGGGTAGACACCCCTGCTTAGGTGTCGACACATGTGTCGACACCCCTATGGTGGTGTCGACACCCCCGCCGTGTATATATATATAAATATATATAATTTTTTTCTTTTGATTTGAAATTTGATTTATTTATAATACATATAATTCTTACACATAAATCAAATTTCAAACATCCCTTTTGTTCGCGCGCAACCCTCCATTTGAATTATGTTCATTTATATTCAACTCTTATGCCTATGCTAAGCTTTTTTACGCGAACAATTATTTATTTTGTTCCCGTTTTATCTTGTTATATACCTACATACATTCATATATATATATATATATATAAGCACTAGACCTCTTATTAACCCTTTTCACACTAAGCCACTTTTTAATTAAACTGCATTCACACTAAGCTACTTTTTAGCCAACAAAAATATGGCGCTGGTGGGGATCGAACTCTGTATCTCTTGTATGCAAGTCACATGCTCTAACCAACTGAGCTACTTAAGCTATTGTAAACAAGGCTTAGAACAGTATTAGACATTATTCTTTTCTCAATCCTCTTTTTCATGTTTTGTTACAATACTTAATTTAAAGATAACTCTTTCATTTTAAATCAATTTCCTACAACCCATAGGTCTAAATTGACCAGAAAATGACCACGAACGCCATGATGCTAATACCGTGACCAAATTCTAGAAGCTCTTAAAATTTTCCTTTTTCTTTTAAATTTTCGCATGCAATTTCAATTACATTGCATGCATTTCTTCTCATTTTATACATTGCATGTAGTTACTTTTATCAATCTTCTTCTTCATCTCAATGCATGGACTTATTACATGCAGTTACATTATTATTTAATTTTTCCTTTAGATATATCCATGCATATAATATATATATACATATATGCATATTTTTATTTACATCTAAAATGCGGGGTGTTACATCTATCAAATAAATAACCATCAAGCAGAACGCTTGCATCTCACCCTCTACATACATAATCTATAATCAAAAACCGCAGGCCGCTTATTGGAGTTTGGATTTCGACTATGACAAGGTATAGAACCACCTTCCGATCAGTGTACTCTAGAGGGGATACACTGAAGTTCAACAAGAATATCTTCCAGCCCGGTCGCACATGACCGGTCACTCATTTAGCTTGAGTGGACAGAATGTATTTTCACCCATGGTGGTAGCACTGAAAGCTGCAGTAGTGAAACATTAAGAAGACAAAAATGAATTTCTCTCGATGGTGATAATACACCCTGCTTGGGAATGACCCACCTAGTTATGCTACTTGCCCATTTTGTTCATTTCCCGGTTGATGAGGCTTGAGGCTACGTTCACCATTCTAGAATAGCACGCCACCATTTACTTTGAATGCCACATCGTTAAACTTGTCAAACCACTAATTGATTTCCGAAAAAATATTACAGGTATAAAAGCTAAAAGAAACGAATTTCTCCTCTACCAATGTAATACCTTTAATAGATCAATCGTACGTGATTTGTTAGGCATACTTTGTTAGATATTCGTCCATACAAATTTTCCTAGGACTGGAAAAACCGAAGGCACTCTCCTACCGCATCCAAAGGATCGGTAGAGAGAACTCCTTGCAATCCACAAAATCTCACTTATGACTGAATCACTCCAGAATACCTCTGGTTGGCTCTAGAGAATATTCGACAAGTAATCCTTCCGCTTATGAAGTCTAGGGTCTTCAATTGCATCATCTTTATCAGCATCTTCCATCTTCAACGTTTACGTATTTGTTGGTCGGAATGGTTTTCGAATATAAATTCAATCCCGGTCTTTCCCTACCAACAATCAATTTGGCCAGATTTTGATAGTTGGTGATTTAACTACCAAAATAAACAACCACCATCCATAGAAAAATAAAACGGATTCATTGGTTCAATATACAACATCCCTTGGCCTCTTAAGTTGAACAGTTGTTAATTTAATTTCTAAATCTTCCAACATTTGGAATATCGTTTCTTCAATTCTTATTTCCAAATCAATTTATTCGACTTATATCTCTTCAAATTATAGTTTATAATATCCTTCACTGAAATATTAATTTTAATTCCCTCAACTACCCTCGTTTTTAAATAAATATCATCCTTTGATAATCATGAAGTCGTTTAAGTTGGGATATTTATTTACCTCTCGGGCGTTGAGTCGACTACATTCTTATCTTCAGAATATGTAGAAGTTTATCATCGAAATCTCAAATTCCAGTAACTATCCCAAAGTTCCATTTACTATAGAATCTCTTTTTACAACCCCTTATCTTTACTCTGTTTTAAATAAACACCATTATAAAATACTTATCTCTCGATCTTATCGTTAGATTTTTATTTTTATAATTAAATTCAGTACATTTAAGCTTCTGTTCGATTTTAACTCACATTAAATCTTGTTAAACTTTCTTTTTATAGAATTCCTTTTAGGAAATAAATCAAAATTCTAACTCATAGTTTTGAGTAAAACTTATTAAATATTCTTTTTTACTATAAGTAGAGTCCTACTCAACTCAATTTCCTTTATCACTATTTTAATTTCAACATGTTTACTTTCAAACATTATTCACTTTAAAAGTCAGTATTATTCCTTTATAGAAATATGGACTCGATATGTCAAAACAACTTGATTCCATTTGAAAACACTTTTATATGTTCAAATCTTGTCCATCGAGTCACTTTATAAATTCGTATACTTGGTTTATAATTTACTAGATAAAATAATTATTAATTTCCTTTAATAAACTTTCATTTAAAAATAATCTGTATAAAATATATTTCAAAATTTATCTTCAGTTATAAAACAAATTTTATAACTTCCTTTCTATTTATTTACCTGACGGTAAATCATTCTTTATAAAAATGATTCATTCTTAGGCCATCTGTCGATAATTCTCGACCAGTATCACCCATTGTTTCGTATCAAGCAAGTGTTGAATTTGGATTCAATAATCAGCAATCAATTAGACTGATTAAACGGTTCATATAATATGAAAGTAAACAACGTATTTGAGTAATCCGGTTGGATCCCTCCAACCTATCCTTCCCTGCATCAAAATGGGTTATCTCAATTTCAATACAATAGTATGTTTTTTTTTATTTATCACAGTAAATAGAAATAAACATTTTAACTAATGACAATCAACAATCAATTAAAAACATCGCATAATTCATCCAATTATTTATTTAATACGTTTATATTATTATAAATGTAACCAACAAGGTAAGTTACCTCATTTGGAATCTAATTATTAAAGTAATAATTTAATTTGATTAAATTAAAAAAATGTTTAATTTAATCAATGAATATTAAAGACTATTCAGCATACATACAAACAGTCATCCAACCATCAACCATTAGCAAACATTGCACACAAAATAAAAACCCTACTTATAAATTGTAAGTGGGATAAACTGAGTGATTTAAACTCATCTTGGGCTTCCATTTGTTGTCAAAACAGTTTGATTTAATTAAACTAAACAGGCATTTAATTTAGTTAAAAAATTCCAGTTGCTTCCATCTTCGTCCACTCGATCTCTAAAATGAATTGCTCGCCGATACTGTCCAACGCCGTTTGGTTTGTTCAATTCTTTTAACATATGCGTATGTTATATACATTATAAATTATAGTTTAATTTACATTGGTCAATCTCTTAGTTAAATATTAGTTAATACTAACTATAGGATCTAACTGAACCATCCACATTAATTGTTGATTAGGAACAATTGTTTTATGATTAGGCACAATGGAATATTCACAGCAACTCACTCACCCAGGCATGTTATTAAAAAATAGGCATATTTAAAAATCTATATGCTAGGCATGTATAAACATTGTTTGGCTACGTCACCTCATACTTAGGCATGCTATATATTATTTCAGTTATGCACATTCGAACTTATTCTCAGACCACATAAAACTTTTGCCAGGATTCCTTGTATATACTTGAATTAGGAAAAATGAAAAGGATTTTAAACTAGCTGATGCTTCTCTAGTTTGAAAACAAACTGTCTAATTTTTTTTCAAATAGAAACTAATATGTATATTAAACTAAAATTAATTTAATTTGGGCCTTACATTAGTTCGCATGAGCTCACCCGCGCCTTGTACTCTACAGTAGCTTATCTTCTTCCCTATTGCGTTCAGCTTCACATAAAACTCCCCACCACGTCATATGTTTCTCTCTTTCTTTTCCTTTTTTTCTTGACAAACCCACTGCAGTCCATGGACCACGTCCCCTTCCATACACCTTCTCCTCACCACATTCTGTTTAAAACCCACTTCGCTTCAGTTTATACAAAATAGGCTTCCCCCACGCATGGCTTTTCTCCTTCAAAGTTCAGAACTTCAACCACATCATTTCCTTTCTTGCTACCATGATGCTCATCTCTCCACGTTCTCCTTCTGCATTTTTACTCTGTCCTATTCAAGCCAAAACGTGCCGCCTCCGTCATCATACTGCTACGCCTCCTCCTGTCCTTCAAGGTTGATCCACCAACCCCATAATGAGCTCCACTTCTCCAACCATGTCTCTGCCAAACATGCACCATGTCCCCATCGCTTGAGCACGAGCCTTCGCCTCCTCAACCAACGACCCCCGCAACTTCAACTCACCATGCTGCCATGCCTATCTCCTCCACCAACGAGACCACGATTAGACAAAATCAAGACTCTCCACTTCCTTCTTGTGACTTCCCTTTCCCAGAATCCTCACAAAAGTTGATGGCGTTTTGATTTAGAGACAATAGGAGCTCACGTTTTGACTGGTGGAAGTAAGTTTTTTATTTGAATAATGGAGGTCCATTTATACTGTTTTCTTTAGTTGAGGGAAAGGAATGGTTCTCATTTACGTGTTGGGAAGAAAAAGGAGGAGTGAACTTCTATATATAGATGAAAGAAGATTTAAGATAGGCACGAGGTCATTTCATCGAGGACAATGTAGCCATTAGCTTAACATTAGGGTAGATGCATGCCAGTAGATTTGCATGTGTTGTTTCTTTCATCTATAGGGTTGTTGAGTATGTTTATTAGCATGTATGAATTTTCATTTCATACTGTCTTGCATTGAAAATACAAGGCATAGCATAGGGGGAGATAATATTAATTTAGACAAGACTTTCATTATAAAATAAGGTAGCATGGTAGTTGTTAGGTCGGCTAGAATAGGCTAATAGGTTATACTTAGGGGTAAAGTTTAAATAATTTTTTTACCGCTTACTGTTATTGGTAATCGTAAAATTCGTGCCACCACATACAAACTTCAAATGAAATGAAATTGGACACACTATTATGTCTCCGTGTTTCGATCCTAATGAAATTCATTTAGTCGAATTCCGTATCCATTTTCAAAAATGGCCTTAATTTTATCATAGTTTATTTATCAGTTTACTTCTAATTTTATCCACTGACAAAACAACTCCGTTTGGCTCCAAATTCGAAATTTAGCAATAATTAGTTATATGTATTCCAATCAAATTCGCTTCGTTGAAAATGGAGGTTGTTTAATAAACGACTATTCTAAGGCTTATAAATGTCGATAAAATATATTTTGAATCCAAAACAATTCGATAAATTATTATTATCCAAATGAAATCTTATACAGCTTCAAAATAAAGCAATATAGATTTGAAACTCAACATAATATAAATTTCAGGCTAAATGATATTCAAATATATATAAAAAAACTTTAATATTTTAATTTACAAACATTATTGTTTATTAACAAACTCCATAGCGACAATTCAAAATTTTGAATTGAACTTCACTTCCAATCTATAATATAAAATCTCCATTTTTCTCTTTCATTAGAAAAATATAATCAAATAGATTCAAACATTCCTTGTTTCAAAGAATTCCGACTTATATCGGATCCTTTATATTCAATTAAAGTTCAAAACTCAATATTACGAACTGTCACGTCGTTTCGAGCTCGTTTTAATTAATTTATAAATTTATATGTTTGAACTCCATTTTTGAAAAATAAACTCAATATAAAATCCATTTATATTACCAAATCAATATTTAGAATGGATTTAAATATTCATGATTAATGTTCAAAAATCTGGGATGTTATATTGATCCTTTTTTTGGCACCCATTTCATTCATCGAACCTAGGTCTATAGGTTAGGGATGATGGAAGCATCGGTTGATGACAGAAGGATGGATTTGGGTTAGAAGGGTTGATTAGCACCTTATAATGCAATGTGGGGCATCTTCGTTCGTATAATGGTTGTGACCTGTAGTTAATAAGTGATGGAGGAAGCCGAAGTTGCGAGTTGTGGAGAGTTATTCGATTTTGAAGTTTTGAGGCAAGGGAGGTGGGCTTGGGATAGAGAATTCTTTGGTGAATTTGAATTTAGCTTTCATGGGAGGAAGAGCTTGTTAGGTGGATGGAGGGTTGCATATATGGATGTGCAATAGGAAGAAGTATACAACACATGCTCAGATCTTTCAATAGTAGAGAGAAGAAGATTGTTGGTAGCTTAGACTATTGATTTCATGGTGAAACTTACGAGTTTGTGGTGAAGATTTCCAGCATTAGAGGATGTTGTAGCCACATGTTTCGAAAACAGAACGGAGTGAAGAAGGTTGTTCAGCGTGATTAAAGAAAAGTAGATTTCGAAAAAACAAAGAGTGTTGGAGTCATTGACGATAGCTACGAACAGGAATTTGTTTTGGAGCCGCTTTGGATTTTATATCTAAAGTCAGAATGAGTTGCCAATAAAAATCAATGCGAGTAAACTCGCTCTCAAGTTCATTTATAGTTTTATTATAAATGAATTTTTATTTTGTACATAACTTTTATATGTTGTTACTTGGTTTATTGGATACATTGATAAATTGATTATCGATTATGGCTATTTATATATGTTATATTTAAGGTTCGTAGTTGGATATTTTCACAATTTTTAGTGGATGAAACCCTATGCTCCTCGCTTAATAGCGGATGACCTTTTATACTGTGACATCCTGCCTCGAAGCGGGATTGGTATTATTTATGATGTTTAACACCTGTGGATGTAGGAAAACAGGTTAGAGGGATCCAATTGGGTTCCTCAAAATTATTATTGTTTGTTTTCAAATATTGTGTTATATGATGTGTGATAGATTGTTGTTTGTTTGGATTTTTAAATAGCACTAGCCCAAAATTAATTGATATATAAATAACATAAAGATATATTCAAATGAAAGGAAAAGAAAATGAGTTTGAAAAGGATTTTTTTACAAAAATAGAATTTGAATTTAGAATATGCTAGGAAATGTTAACTTGTTTTAACAAAAACAAGTAGTGAATTTATAAACGATGTTATAAATGAAGAGAAACAATTATCATTGGATAATTTGGGAATATGAATTTAGAAGGGAATTGGAAATCATTTAAAAAGGAAACTATGAAATTTATTCTGTTGTTTGGAATTAAATTGATTGGAGTAAATCCGTATGGATTTATGGAATTCGACTATGTCGAATTTATAAAAATAAATTATATTCAAAAAGGATATTGGAACTGTATTAAGTAGAAATTAAAATTTAAAATTAAATATGAAAATAGAATCTACGTTTATATATAAGTATAATAATAAAATATTCCAAATTAGAATTGGGTTTCAAATGGATTTTGAAATGGAAGCATTATTAATTTATAAAATAAGGAAATTAATTTATAAACAATGTTTATAAATGTAGTGAAGTGATTACCATTAGATAATCTGGAAGTTTAAATTCAAGTATGAATTTAAAAAGTAATTGGAAATAGTTTCGAAAAGGTAATGATAGATTTTATTTCAGAATTTGAAATATAAACCGAATTGAAATAAATCCAAGGGGTTTATAACTGGAATTCGATTACGTTGATTTTATAAAATAATTTATTTCCAAAGCAATTGAAAATTAATATAGGAAATTGAGTTGTGAATAAATTTATAATTGGATGATGTATTTTGAATAAAATAATCGAAGATTTAGGATAATTGGAAATATTAAGTTGGATTTGAAAAACTAGCATCATTTATATTAAAAAAATATAAGAATGGGGTTGAGATTGATTTGATAAACAATGTTTAAACGTTTATATTTAAATTTATTTAAAACGAGCTCACCGTGACGCGGTTGTAGTTTTACGTTCTGAACTTTCATTGAATATATAGAACTCCGTATAAGTTAGAATTGTTTGAAACAAGAATTATAAGAATATATTGAATGATAATCTAATGGAAGAGAAAATTATGGATTTTGTCTTATAGATTTTGAGTTATGTCAAATTCAAATTTCCATAAAAACAGCGGTATAATCGTTTATAAACCACAACGAATTATTTAATAAAATAAAAGGATTCAAAGCAAACGAAAATTTAAATTTCCATTAATAAAATCCAGACATGAGTTATAAAATAATTATGAACTCAAGTGGAGTAAATGGATTGATTTTTGAAACAAAAATCATATTTTAATTATTGAATAAAGTTAACTAATTAGAATTAATATGACGACCAATTCTCCTAGACCACGGAAGAACAAATGGCATTTAGGATATAACACATTATATATATAACAGCAGAAGATAAATAAACATCAGAATGTATAACATATCCCATCAGAGTTTTTATTAGAGTTAATACATCACATTGGATCCAAATATCATACAGAACAACGGAAATAAGTAAATAGATGCACATCGGAAATAACAATATTTTGACATTACGAAGTCCTAAATAGAGTCCGAAAGAATATCTGAATCTTTCTCCTGCTCCAAATCCAAAACTAGCTTTCCTATATATCATCCATATACAAATAGACATAGCTTCCCAAAAGTAATCCTACTTAACAACCTATTTACTGGCCTGCCCGTATGGAAATAAGGGCTCCCGGGTTTATAAGGGAAAACAAACTACGAGTCAGTCATGGGATTGGTATGAGAAACTCTAAGCAGTTATTCTTAACCTTTGTAAATGTAAAGCATATCACGGGACCACGCCATGTAATACGGAATGGGTTTCCTCTACATGAATACCAGTGCACAAAACATCGCAATGCTTTAAGAAAAATGAAGCTATTATAAGACTGAAGTCCCATCACATAATTCAACGCCTCCGGAGGAAAGAGTTTTACCTTATAATAGTCGAACATGCTTGATACGTGAAATCGTTTTACAATGATTTTATTATTAATGTCTAAGTGGGAAAATCACTTTCGACAATAAATGTATAAATCTTAGCTCCCATATTGCACCTATTTGTTATGTAGTTTACATCTAGAAACGCAAAGACGCTTATTGGAAAATGGATTTTGTCAATGAACCAAGGCAAAGAATCTTCCTTAACCGTTCTGAACACCTCTAGCAAGATGTCCCAAGACTCAACGCATGGCCCTTCAGATCAACAGAGCCGGCCAGCACTAATGGGATGATTAGAATCTTTCTTGAACACAGCGCTACCCAGTCGTAACCAACCATTATCTCGGTCGTATTTGACCATCATCTGAGGCGCATTAATCTATCATCCACATAAGTAAACATGTATGGCCTCCATACCATGACATCATTTTTCTGCTAGAAGGAAACGTTAGTCCATATCTCTGTCGTCCATCATCCGATTTTTGTCTTATACCTCAGTGAGAAGCCCTAGAGTCAACATCCTAAAAAGCTTTACTTTTCAACAAAATCTTTGTTCTGTCTGCCGGAAGCACTCATCATGCCACATTGTCAATTCACAACATATAATCAGTGTCTATTAATATATAACCATCTGCATACATAAGTCTCATAGGAGGGTATTAAGCTAAGAGAATAGATTCTCCTCCACTAACTGATATAACATCAATAGAAACCAACTGATTACGTTGTAAAATACAACGTCAGACACATATCCATTTACAAGTCCGTTTTGAGTTTGAACGAAACCGAAGGCAGCTTATTCTTCGTCCAATTAAGGTGAGAAGCCCTTGCACATCCGGACAATCAACAAGTATGTGTGGACTACTGCCACTTTAACCTTATAATGGGAGTTATCCAGGGCATTAACAAGCAATCTATTCGATGTGAAGATTTCTGGTCTTCCACCATATTCAATTTTTAATTATTCATATAATTATTTGAAATAGGTTAGACCTGGTCTTTATGAAATAATTTGTGTCAGAAACGAAATCCATTTTGGATTATTTACCCTCTAATTAAGTCTCCTTTATTGGAACTCATTTCCATAATATTAAGTCTTATTCTCAAATTTGGTTAAGATTTTCGACTTCCAAAATCATATTTACAATTATTTTAAACCTTATAAAAACAGTTTACTAAAGGGTTAGATACATTTTAAGAATTTAAAACCCTTATCCCAAATGTTTCTTATAAACTATTATAGAAGGCGTTGCAAAATAGCCTATTTCCACTTAACAGGTTTTTATCATTCAAAACCATATATATTGGGTTCAAACCTCTTTGAAATTATTTATCATAATTTATAATATTTTTCCCTATTTATAATCATTTAAAAATAGTCCATTTCAATAAATTCCAATTTCGAGTCACTAACAGCCTTAGCGATGTTTTTATTCAAATTTGATTTGAACATATTTCAAAATCTAACCGTTATATTTCAAAAATATACACATATTTTGAAAGAACTTTTCATTTCGAAGCAAATGTTTTTCGTTTCAGGAAATTCCAATGGTCGAATTTCCCTACACGTCAGCTTGAAGTCACAGGTTCGAATTCGTGAACTATTGTTGCGCAAAGAGTTCTATTTTGACCAATGTCGATTTATATTATATATTACATCAAATTTCTTATGAAATAATTATTATTTATATAAAATATATATAATAATTTTTTGAAAGCATACTTTCAATATTTAACTTCAAATTCAAATATTCTATTATTTGAGTATTATAATATTATTTTAAGTCATTAAAATAATATTATTTTTCAAACTTCATTATTATAAACTCAAACTTTCCTGACATACATTAAAAAAATAGTTTTGAAAAGGAAAGCTTGTTAAAACATTTGCTAGATACCCTAATCGAACTTCACTTTTTCCAGCTATTATTCATTTTTAAATAAAAACTTTGACAGGCCATAACTTGCATTTAATTTCTCCAGAGCCATTTCTTTCTTTTGTAAATGTTCATCGTAATGATTTAAATTTCACGTCCATGAGAAATCATATATCAAATTTGGACTTTTATATTTTGCCCATTATTTATATTAATATAATATTCATTAAAATCATTTTAATGAATGGATACTTAACCAATGAGCCAATACTCATACTTTTTTCCAAATTTAACCAAGGCAGCACATACCACATTATCAACAGCTATGATAACATTCAATCACAATAATATATGATGTCAAATATTTAACAAGGTATTTACACGATAATTAGTCACTACTTAAACATTGTGTTTATCAACCAATGAGGTATATTTCAACCAATCTGTAACAGCCCGCATTTTACATATCGGAAAATCATAAAATATTTTTATTTTATTCCCTGAGAGTTGGATCATTCTCATCCTTTAATATGTTGCTTATGGGGATGTGGGACATGTTCATAATTTTTACCAGTTTTGTTTATTACTATTTTTCCCCTGTTAGTCTTTTACAAGGATAACTTTTGATTTAGGTCGAATCAGAGGGTGAGACCTATGCCATTGGAAAGGAATTGATGATTTCCTTTCCGTTGAGTGGTTAGATTAAGGATTTAGTTCAACGGTTTGGGAGAAATCGCTGTTTTAAGGTTTTTTAGTTGGCTGTCTAGTTTTTGGAGCCTAGTGGGCTGATTTGGGGGAGGCCCATTAGGGGGCTGGTGGAAAATATAAATAGGGGGTGAGGGATATGGGAAATAGTATAATTTCTCATTCTCCCATTTGGTGTCTTGTGCTACTCCTTCGCTAAACACTTTTCCAGCATTAGAAATCCAAATCTAAAGAGGGAAATCGAAGATCTACACCATTCGAGGCAAGATCTACATCATTTCAAGGGGGAAATCATCAGATCGAGGAGTTTGGTTCGAATTATTCATTGTCTGAATTCATAGTTCTATCATTTTAGCTTGTTTGGGAGAATTGGTGAGTGCATTACATCTCTCACATGGATTCAACGAAGTGTATGAGTAGTTGATCATGTTTTCATCAAAATCAGGTGTTTTTCCTTAGATCTATGCATTTGTAAGTTCATTTTCATATGAATCACCCTACGATCTCATTTAGTAAGTTTAAATCAATGATTCTATATTATTTCATATGATTATGCTAGTTAGGTCTATAATTTTGTCCATATGATCATTCATTATGATTTTTGGAGTGATTTGTATAATTTGGATGAGAATTGTCGTAACCATGTTGATAATGGTTGCATACTATGTTTGTGGTCATATTTGATGATTTGGACGAGTTGGTTTCACCGAATCTATCATTGGCGAAATTTTGGTTGAAATCAGAGTTAAATTGCAATATGCAGGTTTTTGGGTTGGCCATAAGTTGGATCGGCAATAAGCTGGGTTGGCCATAATTTGGGTCGGCCACAAAGTGGGTCAGCCATAAAGTGTGTCGACATAGACTTGGGTAGTTTTATGGACTAGTTAGTTTATGGACAGAGCGGTTTACGGACTGGGCAGTTTTATGGAATGGGCAGTTTATGGAGTGGGAAGTTTTATGGATTAGGAAATTTTCTGAGGCATGAATGAGCAAAGTTTTGGAGCAGGAACTGGGCAAAAATACTGGAGTGGTCGAACATGGAGTGGACGGTCATGGATTGGTCGGTCATGTTCCAAAGAGGGGTGATCAGGTCGGGTCGGTCATGTTGGTGTAGCCGGGTCGGGTCTGTTATGTTCCAGAGAGGGGTGATCGGGTTGGGTCGGTTGTGTTGGTTGTAATGCGAATGTGAGGAGTTGGATCGTCCGTAGAAGTGGGTCGGTCGGCCAAGAGTGGATCGGGTAGGTCGAGTTCTCTGGAGTGGGTTGGTCATTTACACGGTTTTCAACAGCGCTTCTAAACACTGCAGTGGACGGCTTAAGTGTTGTGGTTCGTTTCCTTTAGCAAATTGATGTGATGCTATGGATCATTGTGAACCTCATAATTGATGTTTTCTTAGGTTCGAAAATAGTGATAACTTTGAAGTGAATTTTCCATGGAGGAATGACGAAGTGAGATAAATTATTCATCAGATGTGGCGAATGTGGAAATGACTCAAGGATGCACTGATTTCATGTAAAGAGATTGCTCTAAAATGTTCTGAGCTAGTTGATAGTCGTAATTAATAACGACTAGAGATGAGAAGGCCGAGGAACTGTAGTTGTCGTAGGTTCTAGTGGACTCAAAGTAGAGGTACAATTGAAGACCAATTGTTGGTCGAGTGCCTTGGATATAGCGTGTAGCATGTGTTGAATATAGCATATGGAGTTTTGCTAGAACCTGGACGTCGTGTATGTTCCTTGACAATTGACGGCAAATTGTTTAGCCATTCATATGATTAACGATGGTTTTAAAGCAAGGTTGGCGGTGATAGCCAGAGCCAGTCATGGACGTTTGTATGCTTTATGTGATGATAGTTGAGTTTTTGTTGCTATGTATGAATGGTCGTTCTGGTTTCCATGACTGAATTATTATTCCTTTGGATGTTTGGATCATAAAGGCTATCGCAATCATGTTGCGGGGAGGGCATGTGTAAGTTCTTCTCTGGAGCTGGGTAAATTAGTTCATTTATTTACCCATTCTCATATACTTTATTGATGAAGTTTGTTAGTTGTTTCATCGCTCAGTAAGGTTGTTTTCTGACTTAAGGTTCTATGTTTCCCTCTTATTACCTTGGGCTATTCATCCGGTTGTTGAATGGGTAGAATAAGTAGCAGGTGATAGGTGATGTCGTAGTGGGAACGGTGATGCTGATCGATGGAGAGCAGAAGCCTGGGGTACCATCTTTACTACTATATAATAATTGGATTTCCGCTGTTTGCTATTTCTCTGAGTGTTGTAGTGAGGCAAATTGTACAAACACTATTGTTGTTATCCACATGTATGGGAAATACTTTCTAGTTGCCATGAAAGTTTAGTGTTTTCTGCTTCACTATCACTACCTATTGTATATGTTCTATTATATTTTATCCTTGCACTATGAGTTCACGACAGGTTCCGCTTATGTATCATACCCTGATGATCGTCCATAGCTACCGGGCACACCTTTCAGCGTATTATTCCTCTTGTATAGTGCGGGGACTGTCGACCGTTCATCACATTTGGTATCAGAGCTCTGGTTAACGATTTTAACCAAAGTTCAAAGGCGTAATTACATAAGAGAGACATATTTGTAGATTTCATTTGGATATTTACTATATATATTAGCATATATAGTATAGCATTTGTACTTCTTTAGCAGTTTATCTTGTGAATGGACTAATCATTCTATTTTAGATTTAGAATGAGTCGTCAAACCTTTAGGAGTGAGTTTGGAACTAGACGACTCGGAGATGGAAGCCAATTGGAAGTTTTAGTTGTTACACCGGAATATCTAATTATGTTTGGGGTGGCCATGATGGCAATATCCATGTTAAGGATACCAATTCCAGAAGCGGCGGTGGAGCATGGTGTTCCTGTGCAAGTACCAAAAAGGGATTCTATTAAGCGATAGAGGGAATATTCTCCTACGGATGAAGAAAATTTTATTAGCCCCAGTGTTAATAGGAAGAAAAGCAAGAAGAATAAATTTAAGAAGAATATCACTTACTTTAACTGTCAATTGGAGGGTCATTATGCCAAGGAATGTAAGAAGCCGAAAACCGAAAGGAAGTGCTTTGAATGCGGCAAGCCTGGACATAAGAAGAAAGACTGTCCGGACCTTCCAAAGAATAAGCAACCGGAGAAAGCATGTGTTTTGGAAGCTATCCCGGTTTCCTATTGCATTCCTTATGAGGATTAAGCAAAGTTGTGGTTGGTTTAGATGTGCTCTCTATCGGTGAAGCTTGTTTGAGTTCTATTCGGTACTAGAGAATTGTCTTCTTTTACTTATAATAAGATTATATGCTGAATAGGTTAGGAACTTGAAGTTTTAGTAGACCTTTAGTTATAACTAATCTAGTATGGGTTCATCTTCTATATGCAAAATTTGTGGATCTAGTATTGGTTGATCATGGATGCTCATTTATGAGTGGTTACTTAGTTGTAACTTTGACTGGGTTTGAAATCATCTTGGGTATGGATTGGCCCAAGAGATGTGCGAAAAAAGTGAGTTGCGAAAAGCTAGAGATGATAGTCGAGGATGTGGAAGGGCAAAAGGTGTTGATTCGGGGTAACCCAAAGACGATGTTCTTATAAGTTGTTATATTCGATTGTGATTCCACAAGAAGACTTATCATTTGTGCTAATCGCTAATGAGTATGAGGATGTCTTTGATAAAGTCAAAAGGTTGACGCCGCATCGTGAGATCGAGTTTAGGATCGATTTTGTCGAGGGAGCTAGACCAATCATTACACTTCTTTGGCGGGTGGGGCCTAAGGAACAGCGAGAGTTGGAGGTGCAAGTTCGTGACTTTCTAGGGAAGGGATTCATTCGGAGAAGTGTTTCCGAATAGGGTGTAACGGTCGTGTTTGCAACCAAGGCAGATGGCTCGTTAAGAATGTGTACGGATTATCGTGAGCTGAACAAGGGGACTAAGAAGAACAAGTATCCGTTGCCAAGGATTGATGACTTGTTCGATCAGCTCCACGAAACCAAAGTGTTTTCTTGGATGGATTTGGCAACGGGATTTCACTAGTTGAAAGTGAAAAGGGATAAGGTTGTGGTCTACGCAAGTTGATAGCTGAAGCCGCATAAGAAGAACTACCCAACTCAAGATTTGGAGTTGGCGACGATTGTGTTTCCTCTGAAAATGTGGAGACATTACTTGTTGGGAGTTTGATTCGAGTTGCTTACAGATCATAAGTTGTTGAAGTATCTTTTCTCCAAAAAAGGATATAAATCTTCGGCAGCAACGATGGTTAGAGTTTCTGACATCGTATGATTTTGGTATAGACTATACTCCTATCAAGGGCAACGCAGTTGCAGATGCATTAGGACAAAGACGAACGAGTTTGGGTGCGATGTTTTTGGAAAGGAAGAGCCTCGAGTATTTGGCAAGGTCCGATTTCAGGCCAAGGTGTGAATTGCGACTTGAAATGTTGGAAATCTTATTGATAAGACCTACTCTCATCGAAAGGATTGGCGAGAGCCAAGAGAAGGATGCAAAGCTTGTCGAGGTTATCCAGAAACTGGAACTAGAGGATAAGGAGTTCGAGGTTGGTCGAGAGGGTTGGCTTTGAAAACAAAGATGATTAGTTGTTCTTGATATGATGGATTGAGAGATGAGGTTCTGAGAGAATGTCATTACTCAAAGTTGACAGTTCATCACGGTGGTAATAAGATGTATCAGGACATGAAGTGAGTCCACCACTGGAAAGGGATGAAGCAAGATATTGGAAAGTTCATTTCCAAATGTAGGAACTGTCAGTTGGTGAAAGCTGAACAGAAGAAGCCGAGTTGATTTTGGAAAAATTGCAAGAAGCTTTTGGAAATTGAGATGTGCTTGAGTACGACATATCATCCCAAATTGATGGTCAGATCGAGAGAGTCAATCGAGTTTTGGAAGACCTCTTGAGGGCTTGTTTGTTAGACTTCGGAGGATCATGGGAAGGCCATCAACATCTGGTTGAGTTTGCATATAATAATAGCTATCGGTCTAGCATTGGATGGCACCATACGAGGCGTTGTATGGGAGACCGTGCAATTCTCCAGCATGTTGGTTAGAAACCGGAGATAAGTTAGTACGTAGGCCAGAGATGATTAAAGAGACCTCAGATTGTATCGAGAACGTTTGGCAACGAATGAAGGCGGCCCAAGATCGCCAAAAGAGCTATGCTGATAAGCATCGAAATGATTTGGAATTCGAAGTTGGTGACATGGTTTTCGTGAAGATTTCGCCCTTGAAGCATGTGGTTCGATTTGGGAGTAAATGAAAGTTGGCTCCTAGGTTCTTGGACCATTTCCAATTGTCGAGCTAATTGTAAAGCTTGCATATAGATTGGAGTTACCCGAGAAGATGTCGAGTGTGCATAATGTGTTCCATGTGTCGTTTTTGCAGAAGTTCGTGTATGATTCGAATGTGGTGGTATCTCCAGAGCAGTACGAAGACTTAGAAGTAGAAACCGCAGTTGTGAAACCTCATGAGCCACTTCGTGTTGTGGGGAATGACACGAAACAGCTTAGGAGGAAGACGGTTAAGCTGGTAAAGGTACAGTGGAGTGAAGATAATGACGATTGTACATGGGAGATGGAAGAGAGCATGAAGGCGACTCATCCAGAACTCTTTGTCGGTAGGACCCTTTGATATCGTACCATCGTTATATAGTTGTATCTTGTTGATTGATTGATAGAATTCTGCGTGTTAGAATTAGGCTATGGATGGTTGGCTTGATGGTTGCTAGTTTAGATAATAGAATTGGCTTCTCATGGATGATAGCCATGCGGAATTGTTTTGATTGCTTTTGCTTGCTTGGAATTTCGGGGGCAAAATTTTAAAGGAGGAAGAATGTAACAACCCGCATTTTACATATCGGAAGATCATAAAATATTTTTATTTTACTCCTTGAGGGTTGGATCATTCTCATCTTTTAATATGTTGCTTATGGGGATATGGGACATGTCCATAATTTTTACCGGTTTTGTTTGTTACCATTTTGCCCTTGTAAATTTTTTATAGGGCATAACTTTAGACTCAGGTCGAATCAGAGGGTGAGACTTGTGCTACTGGAAAGGACTTGATGATTGCCTTCCCGTAGAGTGGTTACATTAAGGATTTGGTTCAGCAGTTTGGGAGAAATCGTGGTTTCAAGGTTTTTCAGTTGGTTGTCCAGGTTTTGGGAGTCTAATGGGCTGATTTGGGGGAGGCCTAATAGTGGGCTGGTGGAAACTACAAATAAGGGGTGAGGGATATGGGAAATAGTTTAGTTTCTCATTCTCCCATTTGGTTCCTTGTGCTCCTCCTTCCTCTAAACACTTTTCCAGCATTAGAAATCCAAATCCAAGGAGGGAAATTGAAGATCTACACCATTCGAGGCTAGATCTACATCATTTCAAGGGGGAAATCATCGGATGGAGGAGTTTGGTTCAAATTGCTCGCTGTCCGGATTCATAATTCTATCATTTTAGCTTGTTTGGGAGAATCGGTGAGTGGATTACATCTCTCACATGGATTCAATGAAGTGTATGAGTAGTTGATTATGTTTTTCATCAAATTCAAGCATTTTTCCTTAGATCTATGCATTCGTAAGTACATTTTCATATGAATCACCCTAAGATCTCACTTAGTAAGTTTAAATCAATGATTCTATGTTATTTCATATGATTATGCTAGTTAGATCTATAATTTTGTTCATATGATCATTCATTATGATTTTTGGAGTGATTTGCATAATTTGGATGAGAATTGTTGTAATTATGTTGATAATGGTTTCATACCATGTTTGTGGTCATTTTTGATGATTTGGACGAGTTGGTTTTGTTGAATCTATCGTTTGGCGAAGTTTTGGTCGAAATCGGAGTTGAATTGCAATATGCATAAGTTAGATCGGCCATAAGTTGGATCGACTATAAGTTGGATCGGCCATAAGTTGGGTCGGCCATAAAGTGGTTCGGCATAGAGTTGGACAGTCTTATGGACTGGTAAGTTTATAGACAGGGCAGTTTATGGACAAGGCAGTTTATGGACTGGTCAGTTTATGGACTGAGCAGTTTTATGGACTGGGCAATTTTCTGAAGCATGCACCGGGAAAAGTTTTGGAGTAGGAACTGTGCAAAAATACCGGAGTGGTCAGACATGGAGTGGACGGTCACGGATTGGTCGGTCATGTTTCTAGGAGTGATCGGGTCGGTCATGTTGGTGCAGCCGGGTCGGGTCGGTCATGTTCTAGAGAGGGGTGATCGTGTCAGGTCAATTGTGTTGGTTGTAATGCGAATGTGAGGAGTTGGGTCGGCCGTAGAAGTAGGTCGGACCATAGTGGGTCAGTCGGCCTAGAGTCGGTCGGGTCGGTCGAGTTCTCTGGAGTGGGTCGGTCATTTCCAGTGTTTTCAACAGCGCTTCTAAACACTGCGGTGGATGACTTAAGTGTTGTGGTTTGTTTCCTTTAGCAAATTGATGTGATGCTATGGATCATTGTGAACCTCATAATTGATGTCTTCTTGTGTTCGAAAATAGTGATAACTTCGAAGTGAATTTTCCATGGAGGAGTGACGAAGTGAGAAGAATTATTCGTCAGATGTGGCAAATGTGGAAATGACTCAAGGATGTACTGAGTTCGTGTAAAGAGATTTCTCTAAATTGTTCTGAGTTAGTTGATAGTCATAATTGATAGCGACTAGAGATGAGAAGGCCAAGGAACTATAGTTGTCGTAGGTTCTGGTGGACTCAAACCAGAGGAACTAGAGTTGTCATGCAAGGAACTATAGTTGAAGACCAATTGTAGGTCGAGTGCCTTGGGTGACGTGTATGGCCTAGACACGTGTTGAGTATAGCGTGTAGCACGTGTTGAGTATAGAGTGTAGCATGTGTTGAGAGACGAAGGCCGAGGAATTATCGTTGCAGTAGGTTCTAGCGGACTCAAAGCAGAAGTACAATTGAAGACCAATTGTAGGTTGAGTGCCTTCGTGTATGGCCTAGACACATGTTGAGTACAGCATGTAGCATGTGTTGAGTACAGCATGTGGAGTTTTGCTAGAACCGGGGTGTCGTGTATGATCCTTGACAGTTGACAACAAATTGTTTAGCCAGTCATACGATTAACGATGGTTTCAAAGCAAGGTTGGCGGTGATAGCCAGAGTCAGTCATGGACGTTTGTATGCTTTATGTGATGATGGTTGAGTTGATGTTGCTATATATGAATGGTCATTCTGGTTGCCATGACTGAATTATTATTCCTTTTGGATGTTATGGGTCATAAAGGTTATCACTGTCATGTTGTGGGGAAGGCAGGTTTAAGTTCTTCTCTGGAGCTGGGTAAATTAGTTCGTTTATTTACCCATTCTCATATACTTTACTGACGAAGTTTTCTAGTTGTTTTATCACTCACTAAGACTGTTGTCTGACTCAAGGTTTTATGCTTCCCTCTTATTACCTTATGTTGTTCATCTGATTGTTGGATGGGCAGACTAAGTAGCAGGTGACAGTTGATGCCTTAGTGGGAACGGTGGTGCTGATCGATGGAGAGCAGCAGGCTGGTGTACCATCTTTACTCCTATCTAATAATTGAATTTCCGTTGTTTGCTATTTCTCTGAGTGTTGTAGTGAGGAAAATTATACAAACACTATTGTTGTTATCTACGTGTATGGAAAATACTTTCTAGTTGTCATGAAAGTTTAGTGTTTTCTGCTTCATTATCACTATCTGTTGTATATGTTCTATTATATTTTTTCCTTGCGTTGTGAGTTCACGATAGGTTCTGCTTATGTATCATACCTTGATGATCGTCCATAGCTGCCTGGAACACCTTTCAGCGCATTATTCCTCTTGTGTAGTGCGGGCGTCGTGGGCGGTCGTCACACATTCATACCTAACCAACTTATCATTCAACACCCAATGGGGTTCACACCCATATCCAATAACCAATACCAAGTTAATTTCCCATTTCATAACTATTTAAGGTTCAAACCCAATCGATTTTCCACATTATCAATTCTATGTGTCATATACTTAAGTGATTATGTAAATCCCACTAAAAATCATATATTTCTACTCCAACCATTTCCAAACCATACCAAACATTACCACATCATATCATGAACCCATACAATCTATCATAGGTCATTAAACAACTCGAACGAGTTCACTATAATAGTTAGTAGTTAACTAGCCCTTATTCGGTTCAATGTTTCTTGCCTAGGATTCTACTCCTCTTAACTTTAGTCGTAGGATACCCTAGCATTTCCGAACGACTTTGGAAGCCTCCTTGCATCACCTGAATTTTCTAAAAATAGATTGCGAAGACGTTTGACGCTATGGTGTTTACAAAATAACGACATATATAAGTAGGTAAGTTTTTGGCTTTAGGAGCAAACGGGGTAGGGATTTTAGGTTTACGTTGCACGGGTTTGGAAGTTGGGTCCCACAAAGGCTAGTGCATGGCTAAGCGAGGGGCTGGTGGGGTCCATGGTGGTGGTTTGGGGAAAGGAGGGTGCAGGTTTTGGTGTAAATGGAGAAAGATGTGGTTTTTACGGTTTTTAGGTGGTAGGGGATATTATAGGAGAAGGGGGCTCATAAGTTGGGGTGTGGGTAGCTGGAGGGTTCGACGTTGGCGGTGGAGAGTGGCTAGCGCATGGTGGCCAAGGGTGGGGAGCTCGGTGGAGCTAGAAAGAGAGGGGAGAGGAAAGAAAATGGAGAGGATGTAAAGTGAATGAAGTGGAGAGGAGGCTTATACTTATAGGCTTGAAGAGGCTATGGATTGCTGAAGGTGTTAGCCTGAGATGGAAGGGGATAAAACACACTTTGGTGGCTTCATTGCATGACAACTCAAAGAAGAAACACTCTATTTAACTAGTTAAGCGTGAGTGCTTAACTTAATTTACGTCGAATCTACCTACGCATTTACTACTCATACGGCCACATACTGATTTCGATTGCTATAAAATTTGAAATCTTGCTATTCTTTTCAGATACAGTTCCAATGGAACTGGTCTCATCGAATTCCGAAATATTTTGCTCAAAGGGATCCAGTTCGAACTCAAATTATTGATTGGTTCACATTTTAATTTCACATGGCCACATACTAAATTCGACTGGCACAAAATTAGAAATTTTACAATAACTTAACGTTCCGGATCCGATAAAATTGGTTTTATTGAAATCCGAGATCATTCGCTAAATGTCTATTTTAGGCTATTAAAATAATATTAAATTGTCGAATTTTAAATTAAATAAAAATTCTTATATAATTTATTTAAACATGAAAATTTTAAATTTTAAATTGGTTCTAAATTTCAAGTCGTTACAATCACCTCTACTTAAAAGAACTTCATCCTCGAAATTTTATGAAAGTAAGGCTGAAATAGAAACGATACCCAAGAAATGAGTTTACCTCTTGAATGAGCTATTCCGAGATATCAACCCTGCAATTGGGATTAGACTTTTTAATACTATCCTCTGTTTCCTATGTACTGTCTCTTGGATCCCCGCTCCACTGTACCTTGACTAGTTTCATTTTCTTATTTCTCAGTTCCTTTATTTCTTTGCCAATTAATTTCAAAGGCTCTCTGGAACTGATAAACTTGGTGTGATTAAGTCCTGTTGTGTTGATTCTTCAATAATCAAATCAAGATCATGTACATGCTTCCAAAGATGAGAAATGTGAAAAACATTATGCACTTTGGATAACCATTCTGGTTACTGAATCCTATAAGATGGGGTTCCAATTCTTTCCAATATCGAGAATGGACCGATATGCTTAGGCGATAATTTTCCCGTTTTCCCAAATCGAATAACTCCTCTCAGTGGAGAAACTTTCAAGAACACCTGATCTCCAACTGCAAATTCCAAATCCCTTCTTCTAAAACCAACATAACTTTTCTATCTGCTTTGCGCAATTTTCAACTTCTTCTTGATGAATTCCACTTTATCCGCTGCCTCAGGGATCAAATCTGGATCTAATACAAGTCGGTTTCTAGAATCAATCCAACATACAGGACATCTACATGGTTGACCATATAATGCTTCAAAAGGCGACATCTTAATACTTTCCTGGAAGCTATCGTTATAAGAGAATTCCATGAGATGCAAATGATCTTCCCATGATCCTCTGAAATCAAGGATACAGGCTCGCAACAAATCTTCCAAAACTCGATTCAGTTTTTTAGTCTACCCACTATTTTGGGGTGCTAAGGCTCAACCTTGTCCCCAATGCTGACTGAAATGCTTCCCAGAAATTACTAATAAAGATTGGATCTCGATCACTAATAATACTGCAGGGTATTCCATGTAATCAGACTATTTTCTTCATATACAACTGAGCAAGACTATCATCTATTCTGGTTGATCTTACTGAAAGAAAATGGGCACTCTCAACGATAAACCAGATACCTTCATTACATTTCTTGGTTAGAGGAAAATCACCTATAAAATCAATTGATATCTGGTCCCACTTCCACTCAGGAATTTCCAGTAATTGAAGTAATTCGGTGACCTTCTGCTGATCGCTTTTGACCTGTTGGCAAGTTGGGTACCTGCTGATGTATATCGAGATATCTCTCTTTATTGATTTCTACCAAAATGTATGCTTCAAATCTCGATACATTTCATGAACTCCAGGATGGATACCAAGTTTGGACTTATGGAGCTCATCCAGTACTTCTCTTTTAAGCTTCGGTATAACCGGAACGCAAATTCGACCTTTCAATCCCAGAGCTCCTTGATCATCAATTTTAAAATTTGATGCTTCACCGTTTTGAATTCTTCTGCATATTTTCTGAACAAATTCATCATCTTTCTGTTGAACAGAAATCTTCTCAATCAGGGTGGGTGTAACAACTAGATGAAAAATAATAGCATGCTTCCTATTGAGCACATCTTCTACAACGTTGACTTTTCCCTTAGTGTAAATTATATCCAGGTTGTATGCAGCTAGAAACTCTAACCAACATTGCTACCTCATGTACAAGTCTTTCTGGGTAAAAAGATACTTCAGTGAGTTATGATCCGCGAAGAGCTCGAACTTTTCACCTAGCAGGTAGCGTCTCCAAATCTTCAAGGCAAATATAATAGCAACCAATTTCAAGTCACGAGTGGGATATTTTTTCTTATGATGTTTCTACAGCTTGCTTAAGCAATCAACATTTCTTTTTTGCATTAATAACACACCAACTCCTTCTCTAAAAGCATCTGTATAGATAGTTAGATTTTGGTTGCCATCAATAGTTGTTAACACCGGGGTAGTGGTTAGCCTCTCCTTTAACTCATAGAAAGCTTTTTCACATTTAGGAGTCCAAACAAATTTGGCGTACTTCTTGGTCAGCTTCATCAAAGGACTAGATAATTTTGAAAAATCTTTTATGAACTTCCGATAGTAACTGGCCAAACCAAGAAAGTTTCTAACTTCTGTGGGGGGTTCTTGGTTGCTTTCAACTTTCGGATGGCAACAATTTTACTTGGATCTACCGAGATTCCTTCCTTTGATACCACATTTCCAATAAATTTCACTTATTTCTTCCAAAAATGACACTTGGAAAATTTGGTCTTTAATACATTCTTTCTTACAATTTCTAGGACCATTTCCAAATGCTTCATGTGCTTTTCCTCTGTCTTGGAGAAGATCAGAATGTCATCAATAAAGACTACCATGAATTTGTTTAATACCTCTTGAAATGCATGGTTCATCAAGTCTACAAAGTAAGCAAGGGTGATACAAAATCCGTAGGGCATTACTAACCATTCATAAAACAAATCAGGTCCCCTAAATGCTGTTAGAGGAATGAAATCCTCTGCAATACTTAACGGATGAAATCCTGTAGCTAGGTTCATCCTTGAAAATACTCGAGCTCCATTTTAGCGATCCAGTAAATCATCAATGCAGGGAAGATGGTACTTATTTTTTAGAGTCTGTTTGTAGAGATTCTGATAGTCCACGCATAGTATGAGGGAACCATCATAGTTCGGAACAAATACCCCCGTTTATCCCTAGTTTGAGAAACTTGGTCTGGTTAGACCCTTCCACAAAAGCGGTTGAGTTTGGTCATTCGGCTCTTCCTTCTCCTTCATAGCTATCCTCCGAATTGCGTGCACAACTGGTCTCGCATTCGGAACCAAATAAATTCTGAAGTCAATCTCCTTTCGTGGAGGAAGACATCTACTTCTTCAAACACATCCACAAATTCATTAACAATCGGGATTGTTTCTAAGGGTTGAGGGAAACATCCAGAGCAAACCAAAATTTATCCCTATTTAGACTTGGGCTTTAACATGGTATTTCTATAAAATTCACAAATTTGGTTTTTACCCTAATGATTCTTTCTGTACATTTAACATCAGCCTCGTATTGGGTCAGCCAATCCATCCCAAGTACAATATCAAACTCAGTGAAATCCAAGATAATCAAACCGAAGGGAGACCATAAATAAAAATAAGATATATGCACTCGACAGTGTAAACAAAGGTTGATGGAACCTCCTATCGGATTCCTAATGCAAATGGATTCTTAAAAATTTTGAGTTTAGGTTTAGTTTATCAGCCATATTATTCGAATAAAACTACATGTTGCACCAGTATCAAACAACACTTTAACGGCAAGTGTTAGATCATAAGTTTTTGATTCATAATAAGGAAGAAGAGAATATAAAAGGAGCAGTGATATAGTTTATGATTATTTATTTAATTGTGTCTTAGACATGTTATACATTGTTAAAATCTATCCTCAAATATATAATGTACACAAATGCACTTATGGAAAGACACTTCACGAAAAGACACTTTGCGAAAATACACTTCATTACTTCACAAATTGACACTTTGTCGCTTTGCGAAAATACACTTCGTCGCTTCGCGAAAAGACACTTCATCGCTTTGCAAAAAGACACTTTGCAAAAAGACACTTCATGAAAAACAATTTGTGAAAAGATACTTCATATTTCCAATGGCCATATTTTACAATAGTCATAACGGTCATATTTTCCAATAGTCATATTTCCAACAGTCAAATTTCCAATGGTCATGTTTTCCAACGGTCATATTTCCCAATGATCATATTTCTCAACGGCCATATTTTAGTGAAAAGACACTTTTCATTTCACCAAAACATTTAACTAGTTGACTACTTATTTTTTAAGAGTTGACTAGTAGTCCCAACTGCCATATTTCCAATGAAGAGACACTTCCTTTCACCAAGAGTTTTCAATCAGATTTCAAGAGAAATAGTCGCTCATTTTCATTGAAACTTTTCATGAATAATTACTACTCTTCGATTACTATTTATACACTACAAAATCACTTTTCAAATCATCAAAATTTCCTAATCTTCTTCTATTTCTCTGATCTTAATTTCTGAATATCCTTGCATTCTCAAAGCAATCTTAACTATTCTAATTTCCTTTTGAATCATTGAATTTATTTCAAATCTCTTGATTCAATAAGCAATGTACTTCCTTCAAATCTTCACAAACATATTATATACTTGAGGATAAGATTATAGGAAGCATGTACTCAAACTATTGCTTATTCGGTGTTATTCAAGAACACAATCAAAGTCGAAAACTCTTGTGGTATTGTTGAAGTCCTGTTAGGTTGCTGTAACGCCCCGCATATAAATAATTTATTTAATTATTTAAAATATAGTTGGTAATTTAAAATGAACAGAATTAAATAATAGTGAATATGTAATTAAATTAAATAATAGTATAATATATTTAATTTCCGAAATAGCCAAAAATAGTGGAATTCACAATATTGTGCGAATGGGATCATTTATAATATATAATTCAGTATAGAGTTGAATTATATTAATGAATATATTATATAAATGACAGTTGAATGTATAATTTATATTATAATTATAATCAAGCCCGTAATGGCACGGCAGTTTGTAGTTTGGCGATTCGAAGTTTAAACGAATATACATAATCCGTTTTAAGCTGGATTTCTATGAAATAAGAAACGTTCGGAGCTGGTAAAGTATATTTTCCTATGGAAGAGAAAAATTGAGATTTCATTGTGTAGATTGTGAATTATGTCCAAATCAAATTTTAAAATAGTCGCTATGGAATTTCTTTATAATTTATAACGATTTATTTATATTATAAATGGATTTTCAATATAAATTGAATACTGATTTATTCTGGATTTGAAATGTCGAGTTATAAATTCAGATAGGAATATTCTGGAGATGTATGATATTCTTGTGAATATATACGATAATATTAATTTAATAGTATTAAATTTAAATATTTTTAAATAAATTAATATTCAAAATAATTTATTTAGAGCTTTGAAAATAGCCAGTTTTGCAAACGACCTCCGTTTTCAACGAAACTAATTTTGCTGGATTTGAAATATTTAATTATTGTTAGATTTCAATTTTCGTGAGTTTGGGAGTCAGTATGTGACCGTACGGGATTTTAGTATAAAAAACAGTCGATAATTTGACTTCAAAAATACGCTGTGTGAGCAAACGGATTCGGAATTCGATGAAACAAGTTTTGTTGGGTCAGTAATGTTGAACTATAGCTGTATGTCGATTGTCGTCGAATTTGGACATTGTATGTGATCACAGGAATTTTTAATGACAAATATGGATAGCGTTGGAATAAAAATAAATATAATATTCGAATATAATAATATTAAAATTTTCCAATAAATAACAGTGCATCCTTACTAACCCTAGGAATTTATTTCTCTAGTCAATATAAATTTCTGCCGCATCCTTCCTTGAACAAAACGTGAAGACCTCATCTTCAAGAATGTAAATAAAATGCAAATAAAATCCAATAAAATGCAAACTCGGTTCCTTTGGGTTCATGAAAATGCTCTCTTCATTTTGATATGGGTTTTATGTCTTTCGAACTCCTTGGATGTCACGCCATATTTACATTCGTTGTTTTAGGGTTTTCGTACTCGACAAATGGAGGCATTTGATTCGAAGAATGGGTATTTTATATATGATTGGGGTGGAAAATGGTACGTCATGTGCCTTCTTGGTTGCGTTTTGGGAATACAAAGTGACGCGATGTCACTGTTGGGGTTGCGTACGGGTCTGTATGACGGGAATGGGAGGAGGGCGCGAGTTCCTGATTGTGCTATTGGTGAAGATGAGGTAGGGAAGAGGAGTTTGTCCGAGGTTTTAGTTTTGTTTTCCGTGTAGTGGGGTGGTCGGGAGGATGGCGGAAGCAAGCGCTGGGAAGGGAAATACTGGAGTTTGGGTCGAAGTGTTCTGTAGGAAGAAGGATTAATATACAGGGGGTTTAGGGATATGGAGTGATGATTAACGTGTTTGGTTGATTTTGAATTGTGGTAGGTGAAAATGATGTTATTAAATCGGCGATGGGCTTGCTATGAAAATGGTTTGTGGGATTTGAATAAGAGAAGAAGGATTAGTGCGTGAGTTTTAAAATTAATGATGATTAGTTTGAACGATAATTAGTGTAGTTGGAGTTGAAAGTTGGAGGTGAGAAGTTAAATGGTGGTTTTGGTTTGGGATTATGTGGAATATAAGAGGAGCGACGAAGTGTAGTAAAATTCGGCTACGACCTTGTGTTAAGGAACGGTAGTTTTGAAGGTTACGGGTTGAAGAGGAAGCTTGCCACGGTTTGGATTTTTAACATATGGATGGGCCTACAAATAT